>PXYN01000283.1:0-273810 GCA_003056585.1 Lecanicillium sp. MT-2017a
CCCCCCCCCTCCTTCGGATTGTGTGTGACCGAGCCCCCCCTCCTCGTCATCCTACTCGTTCGTTACGAGGAGGGGCGTTGCTGTGTTGCGGCGCGCGCCAGCCAATTCAGCAAGGAAGCCAGCAAAAGCCTTGTCGCGTGGCAACCCAGCCCTGAACCAGCAGATGATGCTTGGTCAGAAGCAGTCTACTGGGAGTGGCCACACTCCCCTACTCTACTCCAAGTAGCGAGTGCGCTAGCCTCTGTATAATTTTTAAAATGCTTTTACCCCCCCCCCCCCCCCCCCGGCTTGGCTGGTTGTCTCTTGGTCCTGATTCCCTTCGTCTGGCCCTCCTCTGTCTGGCTACTATTTTCCATTCTACTCGTACTTGCTTCTAGTCTTTGCTCTTTTGGTTTAGGAGTCCTTCTCAGTCTATTCCTGCGTCTTGGTATTCCTATTTCTCGTCTTTCGCCTAGGACGCCACTCGGTAGGCGGCAGCGCACATACGAAATAGACGGACCCTTGCCTTGGTGCCTCCCTCGCCCGCACACCCCACCCGCCGGTTACGTCACAACGCCTCCTGCCACCACCGCGCCGCAGCACCACGCACCATAACCCCGTCGGCCGCACCACTCTTCCAACCACGCACCACCACATACAATATACACCGCCGCCACCACCACGACCCCGACCGACGCATAGTAATTTCGCCCCCATAGACATCTCCTCGACATGATCCTGTAACCTCGCGCCCCCCTCGACTATATTCCACACGGCATCGTCTTCATCAGCGGCCGTCTCGCCTTTCCTCGTGTCCCTCCTCTCTGCCCCTTCAAGGCGAGTCTTTCCACCCCGGGGGCACATGACACGCGACACACGACCGCAACCCGCACAAACCTCGACGATACGCCATGGCCGCTCACACTGCGCGAACGCCTGGCCCTACTAGCCCCCATCACATTTCGAAATGCTCCCCTCGCTCAATAGCAAACTCGACCACCCCCCTGACTTCGCCCCGGCCCGTCTACTCGGTCGGCCAGAACCACCCGCCCGCGACGTCACCGCGGCCTCACGGCGGTAGGGCCGCCAGTCCCAACTACTTTGGCCTCGTCCTCGACCCCTCCACCGAGTCCCAGGACTTTTCCGCCCCGGCCAGGGAGAACTGGAGCCCTGCCTCCTCCTCGATACGCTCCTTTGCCGCTGCCGTCCCCAAGACCGTCCCTCTCGAACCCAACCAGGAGTTTGAGGCGTTCCGCCGGCAGGCCGATCGCCACCACGGTGCTTCGGCTCCCACGGGGCCCCAAACCTCTGGCCATGCTCACCCGCCGTCCCACCCGCAGGCCAAGCGCCCCCGTCCCTCGCGATGGCACTCGCATAGCACCGACAGGCCGCATGACCCGGCTGCATTTAGGAATGCCCTCAATAGGATTCGAGCCGAGGCCGGTACGGCCAAGAACGAATCCACTGACCGTACCGGCTCTCATGATTCCGCCTACGTCTCCATGGAGTCCAAGAGAAACTCGGATTCCTCCCTAATGCCCCCCCAGTGGCAGAACATGCCCACCATTGCCTCGCCCCTCCCCATCGACGAAGGCGAGCAGACCAACACCTCCTCCAAGTACCCCGAGCGGGACTCGCGGCTCTCATACTTTGACCCCAAGCTGATGCCCCAATCCGGTGGCCTACCCGACGTTGCCCGAGCTGTAACCCTGCCCGCCAAACTAGTCGCTGGCGAGGCGCCGATGCTCACTGTTGAGCAACTCAAAACCATTATAGAAACGACGCCTGAGGACCGACTGATGCTGCTCGACATTCGCTCTACCCAGAGCTATAGCCAGTCTCGCATCCAAAACGCCCTCAACCTCTGCATCCCGACCACGTTACTCAAGCGCGCCACCTTTAACATTGAAAAGCTGCAGCAGACGTTCCAGTCAGGACCAGACTCTGGCAAGTTTGCACGTTGGAAGGATATGGACTGGATCATTGTGTACGACGCACACGCCTACGAGCCCCGAGACGCTGTCACGGCGCAAAACATGATTAAAAAGTTCACCAGCGCTGGCTTCACCAAGCATACCGGCGTCCTACGCGGTGGATTTGCCCACTTCCGCAGCTCATATCCTAAACTCATTGACGAGAAGAGCACACAACAATCGCCCGGCGCTGCCTCGCGCCCCGGACTCGGAAGCGTCGGCCCTGGTGGGCTCGCACCAGTTATTGGCGGTGTCAACCTGCCCGCGACGAGCAACAGCGCCAACCCGTTCTTTTCCAATATCCGCCAGAACATGGACCTTGCTGACGGCGTCGGCCAGTTTGACGTTGGACGCCCCGATAACCTCGACGACGAGAGCCTGCCCGCGTGGCTGCGTGATGCCGCTGCCGTCGACGACCATGGCAAGCGGGTGTCGCAAAAGTTTTTGAATATCGAGCTGGCGGAGCAGTCTCGGATGCGAGGAGCCTATGCGGCCTTTAACCCGAACAATGTCACCCAGCACAATGCACAGCTCTGCGGTGTCGAAAAGGGCGTCAAGAATCGCTACAAGGACATTCTGCCCTTTGAGCACGCAAGGGTGCGCCTCGAGAACAAGGCCGACGGCGTCTGTGACTACGTCAATGCCAGTCATATTTCTGCGTCGAGGAGCCACAAAAAGTATATCGCCACCCAGGGACCGCTGCCGGCTACGTTTGAGGTAAGTTTCTTGTCTAGTTTCGTCGCATCATCTGCGGCAGCCATGTGCTGACATATCAAAGGACTTTTGGTCGGTGGTTTGGGATCAAGACGTGCGTGTCATTGTCATGCTGACAGCCACGTCGGAAGGTGGCCAGCTTAAATGCCACCCGTACTGGGAAGGACAAGAGTTTGGCGCGATGCGACTGAGGCTGTTATCGGAGAAGAAGGCCTCGTTGGACATGGATAAGCACCGGTCTGACTCGACTTCTTCGCCCATGTCGACCTCGACCGAGCGCAGCCGACGACGGGCCAAGACAACCACGGCATCTGAGGGTGGGGCGTCCAGCGTCGGATCCAACAGCGAGACGCCGTACGTCATTATTCGCAAGTTTGCCTTGTCCCACAGCGCCTATCCCTTTGCCGCCATGCGCGAGATTACGCACCTGCACTTTCCCGGTTGGCCCGACTTTGGAACCCCAGCACAGCCATCGCACCTCCTGGCGCTAGTGGAACTGGCCAACCTGACACAGCGCGCCGCGATGCCGGTAGAAACGAGCAGCATATCACGAGCATCGTCAACGGACAATCTGCCAATCGCGTGGTACGACGAGCCAGAATCGGCAAGCAACGCTCGGCCGATGATGGTGCACTGCTCTGCTGGCTGTGGGCGCACCGGCGCTTTCTGCACCGTGGACAGCGTCATTGATATGCTGAAGCGCAAACGCCAGGCCAAGTCGTCCGGAATGCGCGAGAAAACAGATGCCCAGGGCGATATCTCCATGGGGAACACGGACGACGGCATCTCCCCGTTTACAGGCGCCGCGGCCCCTGCTGCTGCACCCGCACCAACCGGACCAGACTCCTACTTTCAGACAAATCTACACGCCATGGTTACCAATGTGTCCACTGGCCTCGGACAGGCGGACCAAGGGGACGAGGCGGGTGTCGACACGCAGTACATCAACGACGATGGCGTCGATCTCGTGCAGAAGACGGTCGAGGACTTCCGCCAGCAGCGACTCAGCATGGTGCAGAGCCTACGCCAATACGTGCTGTGCTACGAAACGGTTCTCGAGTGGGTTAACCGCGTACAGGGAACGGGCACCAAGGGTCCTGATGGACGAAAGCGGAGCGGCAGCTTGACGGTACCGCAGGCTTAGGATGACTGCTAGAAAGGAACTGCTGCCCAGATGGCGGGCAGAATTGGCGCGTTGGTCGCCCCGATGCGGCTAATGCTTCATGTATAAAATATTTCAAAATGGGGACGGGCGTTGCATTTGTTTTTTTTCCTTTTTCTTCTTTCCTTCAGCGGGGTGAATGCTGCGGTATTGCCCATGACTATTATATATTGGCGGATTATGTTTTTTTATAGAACGCCGGGAAAGGAAAATACAAGAGGCAAGGAGATGCCCTTGGACTGCCTTTCACGGCTCGGCACGATGGATGACGATACGGGCATTAGAATGCCGCCGTCATGAGCTTGGCGAGAAGCGCTGGCTCTAGGATATGTACACTTGTATTTTTAGACGAATGGAGAGAGGCGAATACGAATACAGATAATGACTATTAAATGTGCTCTTTATGTGAGATTGCATGACGCAGTGATGAGATTGTTGCTAGGCTAATGCTTCATAGCTGGAGATGAAATCAGACTAAAACCCATGATAAAGGGCCCCTTCTTTCTTTGTCTTGTATCGCACGATGCAGCAGCACTTCTTGGCAAAGAACGAGCAGCCGTCGCCCGTCATGTGGGAGAAGCCACGGTCGCCGCAGTGAATCTCGCATTTGCCGCCCCAGGTGGACGAGCAGGCGCTGGGGTGGTAGCAGGTGTCGTCGAGCACGGAGACGTCTGCGTCGGCGGCAGCGGCGTCGGCGGGCTTAGACTCGGGGATGGAGGCGGCGGTGGCCGTGGCGGCGAGGGTGAGGGTGAGGGAGGTGATGAACTTCATTTTGAAGAAAAGGTTGTGGTATTGTATTTAGAGAAGAGATGTAAGATTTTTGTTAGGGGTGCAGTTTGTGATGAGGTTTGTATCCTGGATGAAGGGTTGTTTTGACCTTTTTTATGTCTTTGATTGCTGGGAATTAAGTGTGGTCGTTTCATGGTAGATGGGAGGAAGTCATCATGTCCCGACGGGTTGTTTCTCGGGAGGATTCCGTAGGTGATGGTGGTAATCCGGACAAATACGCCAGTGGGTCGAAATGAAATCACAACATCATATAGAGTTAGCAATGCGAGAAAAATTGAGGATATAGGGTGGTGTATCTCCTTCTGTGACGTAAAATCTTGCTCTGTAAGAAGTGCTGCCTCGTAATCAATCGACATCATCGCCGCCAAACGGTGTAAGACGTCGACTAATCCTACCTGGAATACGACCAAGCCACCTCTCCCGGGATTAGCGAGCCCATCGAGCTGAATACCCAATGGAGACAGCGTCGCATGCTTACGTCGCATGCTACCTCTAGTTTGACTAAGATTTAAGCTTGAATGCGAGCTTTTCGCGAGGCAGATTGGGGGAGATGGGGGCGCGGACTAGCTCGTCTTGGCGTTGGTGGCTCGGCAGATTGTTCCGCCCACTTTATTCCCGCGACTGGGAGGGGAGGGGGAACCTGTTTGGACATGTTTTGTGTTGCATTATTGGCGGGCTTTCTGTGTAGATGCTTTCTGTGTCATTCTGATGGTGAAGATGGGGGCGTTTTTATTACCCGATAAACGGGGGAAATACCACGCCGAGTCGAACCTGTGGTAGACGTATATATTCTGCCTTGTGTTCTCAGGAAAAAGAGTACATTCCGCTCTTACAGCTTTAACCAAAGACTCAATCTTTTTCTTCGTGTTTCAAATTACACACATCTTTCACCTCACAAATTTCTTCAACATGCAAATCCTCTCTGCCATCTTCTTCGCCCTCGCTACCGTCGTGGTCGCCGAGGAAGCCCTGGAAGCCCGCGGCAACTGCTTCTACCCTAGCAGCTGCAGCACGACGTGAGCCGGCAAGTGCGAGGACTACTGCGGCCATCGTGGATTCTCGCACATGGATGGGGAGGGCTGCGATGGGTGGTTTGACAAGAGGTGCTGCTGCAACAACCCTTGAGCGGCGTATACGTCTTGATTTGCGGCAAGTGGGGGGACGTGCTGCTGGTTACATATGGATATATGCTAGAGCTGGGAAAGACGTATTAATTGCGTTTTTTTTTTTTTTTTTTTGATACGGGAGAAATGAGAGGAGAACGGCAGAAAACAGGATAAATATACAATGCAACAATGTTGATGGAATCCCTTGTTGATTTGTTGAAGCCATCTTGTAAACCGCGAACATCGGATGTTTTCCCCTCATGTGTCACCTATATTCAGTGATTTTATAAACATATCGTTAAATAAGAGTTGGACTGATACATTACGACATTCATAGACGATTCCACGGTCCAATAGTATCAACAATAATCTGGAGCGCGCCAGCCAATGGTATCACGGAATCTGGAGGCGTAGCGGTTGCAGCGAGATTCTGCGGGGTACGACGGCGGCGTTGGACTAGCCGCTTTCGGCCGAGGCAGAGCGCCTCTTCTCTCAGGGACAGGAGAACTTGTGCTCTTGTGCAGCTGCCACCAGGGTATTCAGTCGATTTGAACACGTAATTGCCTTTGATACGACATGAACCTCATGCCGTAATTTTTTTATATTTTTAGACGTGGTCCTTGCCCATCCCTGCGCCGTTGTATCATCCAAAGCTGGCTGCCTGATGTGTACAGCACCCAGTCGAGACCAGCCCAGGACGCACGCTGATAGGCGGCTGACCCCACCACTTCGAAACTGGAAGCTTCTGCGCCTTGCCAGCTGCCTGCCTGGGGCCCCTTGCCAGTCCAGATTGCGTTGCAATGCGAACGCTCGTTTGTGTCGAAAACCTTCTTTTCCGCAAACAACCACCACCCACCACTGAAGCACCCAGCGCCGAACTTTGGGGTTGCTCTTTGGTTTTTTCTCTCGATTCTATCTTTCTTTTCTTTCTTTCTCCTTCTCTTGTCCTTTTTCTTCCGTCTCCTTGTCGTCTCTGCATTCTCTCTATATCTTATCCTGCGGGGCATAGACTATTGATTGGGGGGTTCTAGAAAGCTGACATATCGCCAACCAAACGAGGCTTGTTTTGCGTCATTAGTCCAACGCGTTACGCCTGCCCTGCCCAAACGGAAATACTACCCTTCCCGGACGACTTTTATAACCTGTTCTGCATTTTTATATCTGGACGACATACGACATACGACCTTTGCATTTCCTGCGTTTACGATACACGCATACGCCACGCGGCGCGACACAGTTCCGGCTACTGCACCTACCCCAACCTCCCAACCACCTCGGACGACTTGGCTGTGACTCTTGTGGTACATGGAGTCCGCCCTGCAGTGCCCCAAGACATAGACGATAGACTCGATCCGACTCAAGCCAAAGGAAATATACACTATACATATAGACAGCGACCGTCACCATGCGCAGGACGTCGCTTGACTTGACCGAGCCCCCGCGCAACATGGACGACACCGCATCTGCATCCGCCGCGGCCGCCACTAGCCCCTCCGAAGGCACCATGGACGTTGACTTTGACCTCTCTATGCCCCCCGACGAAGACGATGTCTGCGACCAAGACGGCCACATGTACTCGCCTCCTCCCCGCATCGCCGCCCGCTTCTACCGCCCCTCCCAGGCCCGCCGTCGAGACTCGGCCGCCTCGTCGCGCCGAAACTCCATGTCGTCCGCCCACTCCCGCTGCTCGTCGCTTCAGGCGTCCGCTCCCGACGCCGAGCAGAGCAAGTATGTGGCCCAGCACTTCCGCCGCGCCTCGTTCCTCGAGGACCGCCGTGCCAGGCTCGCAGACCGCGCAGCGCATGCCGAAAAGGTCCGCCTGAGGGCCGCCATGGCCAAGGCAGCGCCCAAGGGGCCCTCGTCTGAGGAAAAGGCTCTTGCGGCCCAGCAGGCGCGCGAGCGCAACCTGGCCGAGATTGCGGCCAACTGCGCCGAGGAGGTGCGCAAGGCCAAGCAGGTCGCCGAGCAGACCAAGGAGAAGCGCGAGCAAGAGGTGCTCAGGATGAAGGCGCAGCTCGAGGAGAGAATGGCCGAGGCCCAGAGGCGCCGCGAGGAGCTGCTGCTCAAGAGCGCTGCGCCAAAGAAGAGCCGCACCGGCAGCGGCAGCACCACGACCAGGAAGCCGGTCGATCGCTTGATGACCAAGATGACCGAGGAGGATGCGGCGCTGAAGATTCAGGGCTGGTGGCGTGGGTGCGTCCGCGGGCGGGCTGTGCTCGGCTTTGTTGGCCTGGGACTGACTATTGAATCGATTCGGGAGACCGACTTTGACACCGTTGTCGAATTGCTGGCGCGGGAGAATGTGCTCGCTGCCACAGCCAAGCTGCTGCGCATCTGCGGCTTGCAAGAGGGCGAGCCTGACTCGGTGAATGAGATGGCGGCAGTCCGCACCTTCCTGAGTGCCTTTTTGATTCTCGGTCACCCGAATCAGGTGCTCAGCACAAAGACGGGCGGCGAAGCTGCTATGGAAGCTGACAACGCTGGCCCTGGTGCTGCCCACCGCCTGCCTGCAGCAGACCTCAACAACCCACAGCTTCAGGACCTTATCGGAAAGGCAAAGGAGCTGCTCATTTCCTTTGAAAACATCCTCTCCTGGCTAAGCGCCGCCAACCGCTACACCATCCCGCCGTCTATGAAGCAGACAATCCCCGAGTCGTACGCCGTCTTTTACAATGCCTTTATCGCCTGGAAGTCGCGCGACTCCAACGCCCTGGTCGAAGTCATGGTCATGCAGTTTGTCGAGCTGGACGCCATTTACCAGACTGTCAAGGACACCACAGACGATGCTGCCGCTGCGCTCTACCGCCAGAGCATCCAGGACAGCCAGCTGATGCTGATTGTGCGAATCAAGAGACTTGCTGGCCAGGAACGCGGCAAGAAGCTGATTTTCCAGGCCGTTGCCGAGGCGCGCAAGGCCAAGAAGGCTAAGAAGCAGACGGGCGATACCAAGCCTCGCGTCGCCGAGGGATCGGCTGGCGATGTGTCGGATACTACCACCAGCCTTGTCTCGCCCGACTCGCAGACGCTGACGCCGCCGTCGACGCCCCATGGCCGCGGTCAGGAGAAGCCACCGGCTGTAAAGACAGGCTTGAATGGCTTGATCCCAGACAACCGCGTTGTTGTGCACGAGCTGGCCATTAACAAGGAGTACCAGATTCCGGCAGAGGAATATGTCGAGCAGCAGGCTGTGTTTGTGCGACCACTCTACGCGCAGATGAAGGCGACCATGGCTCAAAGCGACGGCGATGCCGGCAGTGAGGCCAACTTTCGGTTCTTCTTGCTCATGGCTGGCAGCATCAAGGATAAGCTGCAGCGGTTGCTGAAGCCGGGCAACTCCATGTACAACTTGATTGGCGAGATTCTGGACCCGGAGATGGCGGAGCGCCAGTTTACCCTCGGCAACTTTTCGTACGAAAAGTTCTTTTCCGCCATGGCGTCACTGCTGCCGAAGCTCTGTGCGCCTTTCCGAGACGATGAGGTCAAAGTCCTTGTCCAGGATAAGCTGGCAGACGGCAACATTATCGACCGCGTCGAGGCACTGAACACATTCATCGACGTCATGCTCTGCGACTATGTCAACTATCTGCTGCGCATTGCGGCACCGCAGCTCATCGAGACGGCACCACAGTACGAGGCCAAGCGATTCAGTGAGGCGGTTGCCAAGGGCGAAGTCCGCCTCACCGTTGCCGAGAGCGCATGGCGAGCTGCGACGAGCAAGGTGCAGGCCGAAGTGCAAAGGCGCGACCCAGAGGGCATCAACCACCCCAAGTCGCGGCCCACGGCGGACAAGTTTTACGCGCAGCTGCTCGTCGACGTCTTTACCATGCCGACGCCCATCTCTGCCGAGCAGGTGCCCGAGATGCTGCGTCTCGACGTGACGCGCATCAACGAGGTTTCGACAATGGTACAGCGCATCATCACTGTTGGTGCGGTGCTGCTGCAGTGCAAGAACTTGCTCAAGCGAGATGTTCGCACGCAGTGGAAGACGGAGGCTGCCCGCATCATGGCTGTCCTCGAGGCCAGCCACGCTTCTGTCGACACTACGCTCGATGGTACAATGGCTGCCCTGGAAGCCGGCCGCTCCATGCCCGCAGCCACAAAGTCGCAGCTGCGGATGCTGGTGAAGAAGGTGCTCGAGTCGTCTGCCGACATGTCGCAGCGCTCTACTGAGCCGACGCAGCCCGTCCTGCGGCTGCTCCTTACGCGTCTGCGCGGCAACATCCTCGCACGTCTGGCGCCCGGCTCGGCGAGTGAAAAGGTTAAGGCTGCCAACACGGCCGGCGAGAAGCTTGCCAGCTTGGGTCTATCCGAGTTTGTGGACCGCGTGCGGCAAATTTCCGACCTGTTGGATCGCGTGGGTGCCGTCGACCGTGCGGCGCATACTACATGGTGGGATGCTGTGGCTACCAAGGTACAGCAGGATGAGATTGAAGCTTGAGCGTGTTGCTTCTTGTACAATGAAAATTTTCTCTGGCTTTGAAGGCTCGTGTTTTTGGTTTCTTAGGCACGTGGGCAACGGGAAACTGTGATTTTGGCGTTTACACGGTTTTATTTATTTGTCTGGAATCGGCATTTTGGCGTTTCGGATGGGTTATTTGGGAAGCTTGGGCTGGATGATATACGAACGATTATCGCTATAGGACTTGTTGATTAACAGACTGATGAACTCTTGCTGATTACACACTGACAAAAGAAATGGTGTCCAGATTGCTGTACATGTACCATCACCACCAATTCATTCTTCACCATCCTTCCCTTCCTTATCATCCTCGCCATATTCCTCAGGTATTTCCTTATCATATCCGCCGTAGCCCTCGGGCATTTCCTCGCCCACCCAAGCCGTACCCTCCATCCACTTGCCATGTCCATCACAGATCCGATCCGACGGATACGCCCTGCCATACCTCCTCATCAACCTCTCCGAATCCGCCCACCCAACCTGCAACTCGCCGCACAGCGGGTCAAGCCAGTGATACTCGATCCACTCCATCTCGACCCCCGAGCAGCTCCTCGTCCGCTCGGCATCCCAGTTGCACGCGTACGCGACCGCATGCCCCGATTTCGCAATCGCGAGGTGTCGCGTGCGCGGCGCTAGCAGATAAATATCGCAGTATGACGCCAGGTAGCTGCGGGCGGCGGCCCAGTCGCGCTGGAGCAGCGGGGGGCGGTTATACCGGCATTCGTGCGAGGAGACGTTGAAGGGCACCACGTCGAATTCCCACGGGTTGGGGTAGTGTGGCGTGCGGAACGGCGGGTGCTTGGACGCTATGGGGTCGCGGTTGTGCTCGTTGTCGCTGGGGATGGTGTCGGTTGGCTGGTTCGGGCCGGGTGGGCGGTGACGCTTGAGGAGCGGGTAGGATGAGGAGGTGGAGGAGGGGAAGGTGACGGTGTAGAAGCCGTCTTCTAGGTTTGCGGGGATGGTGAAGCCCAGGCTGGTGGCGAGGGCTGCGGGGAGGAGGGTGAGGAGGGCGAGGAGATGCATTGTTGGTTGTTGGTGAGTGAGGTGGTGGGCAGGCTGAGGGTGGTGGCGATGGTGGTGTTGATTCTGTGTATGAATATATACTATTGCTGGTAAATATGTATAAGTGTGCGGAATATTAGGTTTCTGTATTTGTAAACTGTATGAGGGTATACTTTGATGTGGCTGCTGTTGTTGCGTTATACTTTCGGACTGTAAATGCTATTGCTGTAAGCATGGTCAGCTTGAATTTGTCCCAGTAATATAGTACATGTGTAGCTGCATATAAATATGACGGAAAGCACCATATGATCTTGGATGGAAAGTGCAAGAGCTCATTATCAACAATATATTTATACTATCGCCATCATAGCTGGGTATCATCTAGTATCGCTATCATTATACTGCACCGAAACCTCCATGGTCCGCTGTATAATCATCCTCTCCGTCCCATCCGTCTCACCGCTGGCCGCATCATCCGCCTTCTTCTTCAACGTCGCTCCCTTTCCGCCCGACCTACCGCGCTTCGACGACCCGTTGCCGCTCCTCCCACCACTTGTAGACACAGACGTAGTCGCGAACCCCTCGCTGCGCTCACCCTGGTACGGCCGCCACGTAATATCCGCCGTCGGGTCGCGGTTCCGCTGCGCGTTTGCGGCGGCGAGAACCTCGAGTCTATAGTATGGGTCATCGCGCTGCTGCTGGTGCTGTCGCTGTCCGCGGTCTTTGGACTGCAGCGCCGAGTTGATGGTGGTGCTTGTGCCCGAGTTTTCAATCACGTAGGTCGGGTGGAAGGCGGTGAGGAAGGGCTTGAGGGCCGTGGCGGAGCCGGCGATGATGGAGAAGTGGATGGCGGCTTCGGTGATGATGGAGGGCGGGATGCTGGTTATGGTTGGGTCGGTGTTTTTGGTGGGCGAGAGGTAGATGAGGCGCGTGACGACTATGGGTATCATTCTGGTGAGGAGGTTAGCTGAGTGTGATGCTTTCGAGTTGGGGAGGTGTGACGGGGACGTACAAAAGGCGAGTGCCAAAGGCTGAGAGAATGAATATTCGTTTTCGTTTAAACCTCATCTGCAGGCCCCAGACGAGGTGGAAGGAGAGCGCCCAGAGGCCGAGCTCAAGAATCAAGCCGCTAATTTCGATTCCTAACCATCTATTATACTAGTAGATTGTCAGTTGGTTGATGTTGCTGGCAAGTTGGGGTTTTAAGATCGACTTACAAGTCCGCTCTTGTCACGCACAACAGCCCATGGCTTGTCCAAGTCGCCGCGAATCGCCAGGGCAATCACGGAAGCTACGCTCCAGGCGCCGCTTAGAGCCGCCATGATCCGGGCCGGCCAGACGTGTTCGAAGGAATAGGCTATTTGCCCAACGAAGAGGGCCGAGGAGATTCTGCATAGGCCGATGGAGAGGACGTAGAAGAAGTGCGCAATGTATATATTCTGTCAAGTTTGGGAGGTGTGTATTAGTTTTGCCGTTTCATGCGGGTTGGTGTTGGCGTGCTTCGTCACGTACCAGCTCGACTTGATCCAAATCGCTCGCTTCAATGTCTGCCATTGGTCGTCCGAATCCGCGTTTGATTGCTTTCCACATAAGAATGATGTGCACCAGTGCAGCGATCTAGAATAGAATCGAATCATCAGCAAAGGGTCGTGATTAAAGAAACGAACGTGGGTAACTTACAAAAGCCGTGGCTAGCGAGTAATCATCCAGTCCCCAAGTCTTGGTCCTCAGCTTCGCCCACGACCGGACAATCACTGCCAAAAGCGCCCAGGCAAAGAACATGCCCATGGCCGTCGCCAGCCACGAGCCGTGATTCTCGCCGCCATCACCCATTGTTACTGCGCATCTGATGATGCGGCGCTGTTGTCCCAAATCAAATTCATTTGGCTTGTGGTGTTCTGTGGTTACGCAGGCGGATGGATTAGAAAACATCGGTAAACAAGCTCCGGCAGTGATGGTGGCGTGGACATGGCGTCCCTATGGCAGAAACGTCCCTCCCCTTATTATTCTAGAATCCATATGACGGGGATCAAGGGTATTGGCATTATGGAGCCTTGCCGAGACCCAAGACGGCCCCCGTGGACGGCATTGTTGCTCGCTTGGGACGAGGCTGCGACCACCGCATACGCAGCGCCGGGAAAGACGGGCACGAGACCCCGGACCGGGGGGTTCTGGGTGGTTGAACCAGTCCTGGTGTGGCAGTTTACGTACAAGGGTCGCTTGGGGCCAGCTCAGAAGTGAGTCTGTGATGGGGCGGCAGTGGGTGGAGTAGTTGGACATTGATTGTCGCAACAGGGGCTGCTGCTCGAATCGTACGAGAACAGGCTGCAGTAAGACATGGGGAATAAGGCCGTGTTGTCATGCTCTCGGTTCTTGGATTGGGAAATATCTGATTGCAGCGCTTTAGGGGTATAACTTATTGAATTTGACTGTAAGATTGTGCCACGATTATATACATAGAACATGGCATTTGTAGCCACCACCCAAGCTATTACTCGGGACAAGTAGTGCTATAATGTTTTACCCTGAAAAGGCAATAACTCCTAAAGTGACTAGACATGCTACAGAGCCTTTCTTCCTTCGACGAGAGCCACAGGGCCCTTGTATTGTTTCCGACCAATGGCAAAGTAATAAATGATGGAAATGGCCAGAGTCAACACAAAGATGGGAGACGACCAGTTGAAACCAGACGCAGTAACGGGAGACTCTTGTGGCCAGAAGCTCCAAAAGAAGCCCCAGGTTCCATAGATGACGGCCGCCGTATTAATGGGAATGCCCCATTTGCCGAGCGACCACTGGGCGTGCGGGAGCGTCTCGGGATAGTAGATGCGGCGCCACAAGACGCATGAAATGCTGATCACGTAGCAGCCAATCAATGCCACCACACACAGCGACGTAATAGCATAAAACGCGACGGGGCTCCCAATGTAGATAAGACTCAGTAGCGAGCTGAAGACGCCGCCAAAGATGTACGCGTTTGTCGGCACCTTTTTCTTCTGGTCGACCGTCGCCAGCCACTTGGAGAATGGCAGGCCTTGGTCGCGCGCAAAAGCAAAAAGGTCGCGGCTGACAGCGGCCAGGTACGAGACGTTACCTACCCATAGGAGGGCACAGATGACAACGAGGAGAACCGTCACCCAGGCCGTTGACATGCTTTGCTTGATGACGTAGAGGGCAGGGTAGGTTGTAGTGTCTTCGAGGGCGACGGGCACGTCGGGCAGGTGGTACGCGAGCGTGATGACGGTGAGGAAGGTCTGCGCAAAGTTGACGATGAAGATGATGACCATAACTTTTGGCACCGATGAGGAGGCGTTGCGCACTTCTTCCGACATGTGTGCTGCCGTGTCGATGCCTGTCTGCGCAGCAATCGCAGGGAGCTGTCCGATGCTGTTGACAAGCTATTAGCACAATATGAGGAGTAAGGTAGGAAAGTAGGACATACAGCACCGCAAGGCCCAAAGACGGCCAGCCTCCATTATTTTGCCAGTCTGACCAGACGGCAGTCGAGCTTGCTGCCGGAGCGTTGACCCAAACGGGGACAAAGAAACCCATGTAGGCAATGATGGCAATGGCAAAGAGCGCATTCTGCGTGTATGGCAGAATGTGGGCGCCATAGATGTTGATGAGAACGGTAAGGATGACAATAAAGATGGCCATTAAGGTGGCGTGCCAGTTGTCAAAGGCATATGTCTCGTCGTTGATGAGGATGATGGACTGGACCAATGTGCCGAGCAAGAATAAGCCCGTCGCATTTCCAGCCTGCCACGCAAGAGCGCTGATCCATCTGCAGACATATCTCGTTAGCTTGCTGTTGTTTACATGCGGTTGATGGAAGTGGTGGGACGAACCCCGTCAGGTAGCTGAGAAACTTTTGATACCTCTCTGGCGCAAACTCGCTGACCCAGTGATACTGCGCGCCTGCAATCGGTGCCATGCTGGACATTTCGGCCATGCTCAAGATGACAGGCGTGAAGCCAATAAAGTTCCAGATATTCGACCAAACGAGGCTAGGAATTCCACCATCAACCAGTGCAGGCGTAATTTGGAACTAAAGTAGCGCAGTGCGCGCGTTAGAGCAATGGTTGTCCTGGGTCGAGCCGTGCGAGCGTAAACGTACCAGTGTAAGTTCCCATGCAGAGGTGGCAATCGCAACGAAGGACACCATGGAAAATAAGCGGTAATGTCTGACGAGCTCCTGCTTGCGGCCCATACGGATCATGTTCTGCGCATCTGCGTGCGTCGACTTGTAGACGACGTCGGGTGCCGCGAGCGATTCATCATGGCCAGAGCTGCCGCACCCGGCGGTGGCCATCTCCACTGCCTGATCTTTAGTTGTGGCCATTGCGTGCGTAGAGCTGTGCTGTGAGCTGGACGCTAGAAATCGGCCGTTTTATGTCGATGGCTATCAGTTCTTCGTAATGTAACGCTGAAAGGCAGAATAATAGAGAAGAAAAGTCATGGAGCGGAACGAAATGGCGAGGAACCGCTGGGGAAAGAATGCTGCTTTCCGGGCGACAAGGGTCAAATCAATATCCCACCGCGAACTAACATCCATCCCGGGACTCGACCTCCTTTGGCCATGCTGTATTGGAGCAGTGGAACCCAGCCTATGGATATATCCATCGCCATGCCTAACAGGCATGGTCTGGGCGCCTGGACAGGCTCTTGACCCCCGCCGCCGTGCTTCATTCAGGCCTTGCGACCGGTTCGATCAGCGTTGCATTTTCGTGGACACTATACGCCAGGGGTTCATTACGGATGGGTCGAATATTCTTCGGCACCCCTGGTAGCCTCGTTGGCAGTGGCGCCATGGTGCCGAACGACTCGGCTCAGTCTTCGCTGCCCGCCAACGCTCTACGAATTCCTGCTCCGCGCTAAACGTTTTAGAGAAGAGGAAGCTGCGCTATTATTAGCAGACGCTTTCTCACTTGTTCTCGAACTTTGATTTCTTCAATTGTGCTTTGCTAATGTGGGCGAGACTCATTGTCCGATCTGTACACAGTAGTATCCACGCAGACCGCCTCTCCCGACGCCATCCGAGCTCTTCCGTCTCGACTTCTCCGCCCGCAATCTTTGGCTGAAACCACTCGCCTCGGTGAGTTGGCCGATGGCCTTGTGGTGGAGAACAAGTGGCACCTCGCCTGTGAGCGTGTCCCGCCAACTTAAAATTGTCCCCTGGTTTTCACGATTAGCATGCCCAGTAAAATTACCATTGGACACTTCTGCATTTAAAGTAAAGCGTTTGACTCTGCAGGCAGGTAATGCAAGCCCGCCTGGTGGTCTTGCAACTGAAGTGGCTCCGGCTCGTGGCGGTTTTCTACTCGTAAGCTACCCTTGACCGGTGTCTACTCCGGTTCATGTTGCGCTTCTCTCTGTATTAGTGATCCTGAACTGAAGCAACGCTGTATTCAAGCGGTTTCTGTCACATACAAAGTAAAGTAATTCCGAAGCCTATTGCACAGAACACCGCGGGAAAGAGTAAAGTCTACATACAAGGCCACAATTCCAACTACACCTGTGAGACCTTAGGTCTCGGCGCACCTCGAGTCTGGAAAAAACTGACAATTCGCAGCCATGTTTCTAGCCTTGTCAATTTATTTTCCCCTCAAGAAGCTTGTTTTCTACCTCGGCAACTTTGGTGCACGAATACGCTACGACAAAGACATATATGGGTATTCAGGCTGTAAATCAGTGAAGTATTAGGCCCTTCTCGGCAGGTGCAGCTGCTTAGCCGGCTCATTTATATGGAATCCTCAGGACTCCCCCGCCTAAGATGGCGGCGTCGGACCCCGCGTACGTCGCCCTGCGGAGAAAATTGTAACGTTAGGAGAACATAGCCGTCGGCAATACTACAAGGCGATTTTTTAGTTGTGTCTTCAACGTAACATGATCGTGGGGAATATCGCCAATCCCATCGCGCAGCTGCCCGCAGAGGGCCGCTCGCGGCCATGACTATAAGTGTAGCGCAGTGGCCGCGTCTGCCACATTGGACTGGAATCAGTAAGCTGCTTGCTTTATTTTAGCCTGGAAATGAAGCTATCACTCGTCAGGGCAGTAACGCTTGCCGGCACAGGTCAGTAAAGATCACAATATGTGGTATTTACCCGATGCTCTGCAGTCAAACTAACAAACCCCAGTCGGAGCACGCTTGTTAAGCGTACCACGTGTGCCATTCGTCGAGAGCTCTGGATCTCTTTCATTACACGACATTGAAAGGATTGTTGTGGACTCTCAATATGCCGAATCCGTCGACAATACTGGCGAGACACTGATACCACCCACACTGGAGGAGTTTGCGAATACTTTTCAGGAAGATCTAAACTCGACTTTTGGTATAGATCTGCCAGTAGTGAAGGACTCTTCTGCACCGGCCAAATCTATTGTGTTCACGATCGACGAGGCGTCCGACTTTCTAGATATTGCAGGCCGGCATACAGCAGAGGGATACAAGCTCACTGTCGATGATAGTACAGTCAAGATCGCTGGTGCTTCAGCTCTCGGAGCATGGTGGGGATCTCGCTCGGTCTTGCAGCTTGCGGCGCTCAATGATAAGAAGCTTCCCCATGGCGAGGCTACTGATAGCCCAGGATGGGCCACCCGAGGCATGATGTTGGACGGCGGTCGGCATTACTATCCTACAGAGTTCGTTGTGGAGATGTGCTCCTACCTCTCCTTCTTCAAGCAGAACACTATCCAGCTCCATCTAAGCGACAACCTGAACAACTACCCAGATCGGTACTCGCATGAGCGTACGTTGAGTTTGTATGCTGCATTCCGTCCATGGTCGGATGACCCCGAACTAGCTGGACTCAATACGCGGCGCAATGAATCCTACACTCAAGATGAATTTGATGGCCTCCAGAGGCAGTGCGCCAAACGAGGAGTTACCATCATTCCAGAAATTGAGACGCCGGGGCATGCTCTGGCAATCGTCAAGTGGAAGCCAGAAATTGGACTCCGTGATATGAGCATGCTCAACATCAGTCACCCCGAAACCATCCCGACTATTCAAAAGATTTGGTCCGTTTTCCTTCCGTGGTTCCACTCCAAGTCTGTTCACATTGGAGCCGACGAGTACGATAAGAAGCTTGTTCCCGAGTATGCTCGCTTCGTCAACGAGATGGCCTCCTTTATCAAGAGCGAAGGAAACAAGACCACCCGCGTTTGGGGCACATTTAGTCCCAAACAAGGCTCAAATGTCACCACTGACGTCGTTCAACAGCAGTGGGCGCTGTATCACAGCAACGGACTTTTTGACTACATCAAAAATGGATACGAGATCATCAACGCCTACAACTACTTTTATGCTGTCAACAAGTACTCACAGTCATATCCTCCACCTCTCAACAAAAACAAGGCGTTTACTGGCAGTCCTGACAGCAGGCCGTTTGCGCCAAACATCTTGGACGTGAAGAATGCAACGAACAATCCAGAAAAAGACGACGCAAATATCCAAGGCCACCTCATCTCCCTATGGAATGACTGGGGTCCAAATGGTACCACAGTACTGGAGGCGTACCAAGCTGTAAAGGATGCACTTCCGGCTCTCGGAGACAAGCAATGGGGCGGCGACTTGACAGAGGCCGAGTATGATCAAGTCCTCGAGACTCTACGCGATGCAATCCCAGGCCAGAACTTGGAGCGTAATGTTCCGTCAAAGACAGACCTCATCCTTCACTACAAATTTGCCAATTGCTCTAATCACCCCGACGTCGTTCGAGATAGATCTGGCAACAAGTATCACGGCACGCTGCGAGGAGAAGGCTGCGAAATAGAGGGGTCTAGACTGAAGCTATCCGGAAAGTGCTATCTGGAGACACCGATAAAGAGTAAGGGCGGCGACTACACGCTGAAATTTTCCGTAAAGCCCGGAAATTCTAAACAGGGCAAGCTCTTTGATGGGCCAGATTCTACTCTACTGGCGGGCGAGGCAACAGACAACAACGTCACGATGAGCTCTGGCGGGAACGACTATGTCTTGGACTATGCTCTTCCAGCTGACACGTGGACCGACGTTAGTTTGACGCGGAAATCTGGCCAAACGTTTCTCACTGTGACAGGGCAAGATGGTACATCTAGTACAATGGAGTTTATCACGGTTTTGGGTATCTGGGGCTTGCGTTTACGCCGGGAGCGCATGGCTTTTGAGGCACCTATGGCTCGTATTGGAGAAGGTTTCGTTGGAGAGCTTCGCGACATTTCACTCCGCAGCACAGCGTAATGGAGTATTAGAACTAGATCTCATTATTACATCTTTGGATACATTCATGAGCTTTGCAATCTGTGGTTTGCGTTACTCGCTGCCGTTAGACAGATGTCGCCGGCCGCATCATCGGACTGAAGGGGCTAATCTGCTCCTCTTTCTGGTGCACATAGCCGACTGTCTCGTAGAGTTTCATGGCGTCTGCTTCAGCATCGAGATAGCAAGCCATCTTTTGCTCATCCGCCATTTTGTTTCCATGCTTTAAGAGAGCACTGCCGTAGCCTTGGCGACGAACAGTCGAATGCGTCATAATGCATTCGAGAACGGTTCAAGAAGTCAGCGGGATTCTTTATACAGTTATCAGCAGCTTAAGTATTAACATGACTTACAGAAATGCGGCTTATCGGCCATGATATTGTTATGCTGGCCGCCCATGGTCTCGAAAAAGTCCGCAAGTTTGGCTTCATTCATGCCAGGTAGTGGTGGTCCCCATCGCGTGCGCCAGCTCGTCTGGTCTTTGTATGCGTATCCTGGGGGTATTATATAATACAGGGCAGTAGAAAGTAATTTTCCTTTCAAACAAATTAGCCTTCTGTTTTAAACCGCGTATTGGGGTAATTTCTACGTACCGTCCTCCCCGCGGATAATGTAAACGACAGGGGGAATGCCCGACGAAGCCTTCTGTGACGCTGAAATAAAATTCGTCCATGCCGTAGTACTATACTTTAACCCCAGACCGTCTTTAACTGGAAATAGCTCATTGAAGTAATCATCGCAAAAGGCGTCCATTTGGAGCTCCGCAATGTCGCTGGGGTCGGCGAGCGTCGCCGGTTGAATCAAGGCCGCTTTGCTCCCCATTTTAGTAGCAGTATCCGCCTTGGCTAATGTACTGAGTTATTAAACTTATATAGGTCTTCTCCGGCAGTTGGACGGCTGGACTGCAATATTGGGGTTGGCGTATTCTTGTTGTACGAGTGCCCACTCGGTTGTCAAAGGGAAAAATTTACTGTGCCCGAGTTTCCCGCTCTGTGAGAGCCTTGTAGCCTATTTTACTAAAATTTTATGACGAGCAGCGGGTGCTCACTAACGAGGCTACGGATCATCATGCACAAGATTCATGGTCGCTGCATCCTGCTGGATCCTACGCATCCCGCTGTAACCTGATATGGTTAGCGGACAAAGGGCATGGACTCTCCGTGGAGACATCTTTTCTGTTGATTTGCCGCTCTTGCATTGCGGAAAACAGCCGTTCCACGATTTGAGGCAATTAGTATGAGCTAGCTTTTCAGTTAAATCGGTCGCCGAAGACATGACTGCCTACTAAGAAGAGGATTACCGACTATACTGTCGCAGTTGACGTGAGCGCTAACTCGTCACGCAGCCTCAGTGGTAACCCATAATGAACTGACAAAAAAAGGGACATCACTCCAGCGGCAACTGAGAATTTAAGCCCATATGTAGCCTTTGACAATTTATTTGCACTAGGTATTAATACTATGAGTACAAGACTTATCGTCTTATCAGCGTCCGCAGCAATCGCTATAACAAGACCCTATACCAAGGCAAATCTCTCGCTTTCGAAAACTCTGGCCGTTCTCGTTCAATAATGTCCATTTCGGAGAAGTCAATCTTCTCCAGGGCGATGATAGGCGACCGGTAATAAAGCATGAAGCCCGCCCATAGTGCTGCAGATTGTTAGCCGAGACGTCCAGGATTTGTCGGTCACGGTCAATTCACGCACCTATGAAAATTGGTATTCCGATGTATGCGGTGAGAAACGATGCCGTGTTCCAGTGGCCATGGATAAAGACTACATATCCTGACGTGAGCGTAATGACTGTAACACAGCTGACAGTTGACCAAGCCATGTAAGGTTGAAAAGGCGCCTTGTATGGCAGACCTAGGCATGCAGTGTGTCAGCATGCTTATAGCTAGCTTATGCCTGCAGTTATGACTTACGCTCGCGACTGATTCCTTGAGCTTTAAGCCCGTAGAAGAATCTCAGATACGACACCTCAATAATGATCCACGATATTAGAGCAGCTATCGTTGCAATGTTGACGAACCAGCCGAATGCAATAGATGAGTTGCTGCTCAAGCCCATGTAGACGAGGACCAGCGGGACATTCGACGCAATGACAGAAACATATGGCGTTCCGAACCTGTTTGTCGTCAAAAATATTCTAGGAGCCTGGCCTTCTTCGGCGAGGCCACACAGGACGCGCGATGCGAAAAATGTTACCGCCATGCCGCAGCTGAAAGCAGATGTGAGAAAGGCAGCATTGATGACAGAGGGCAGAGCCGATATGCCAGCCTTTTCAAAGGCAATGACAAATGGGCTTTGTTGCGCAGTTCCGCTGGAATTGCCCAGTTTTGGGTCATCGTATGGCCTTTGCTTCAATGTTAGCCGTGGTCCTATACTATGCATGCGGGGAAATTTTGACCGGGCATCTCACACTAAAAGGCCAACGATAAAGATGCTCACAACGTAAAACACTATAACGCGCCAGAAAGTCATCTTCATGGCCTGCGGTATCAGCCGTCGGGGGTTTTTCGTCTCAGCACCGGTCAGCGCGGTTACCTGGATGTTGCAGAATGCGAACGCGGCCGATATAAGCGTGCTCCAGAAACCTAGAAACTTGCCCGTCCCGCCCTCGAAGATGTATGCGTGGAACGGACCAGGATCATGCCAATAGCGGAAGCCTATATACTCGCCAGATGGCGAGCCGCCACAGTTTACGATAATTCCTGCCAGGATGAGTCCGATTATGAGGACTATTTTAATGAGCGAAAAGAAGACCTCGGACTAGAAAAGCGTTAGTTGCCGAGTCAATACAGATTTGTGATATTTGTTTTCGTACCTCGCCATAGATCCGAACTCCGCATAGGTTGATCGCGAATATGGCAACAATAAAGACTGTATACCAGACCGCCGGATTCACACCCGGATGCCAGAATTCAATGAGTGTGGCAGCAGCGCTGAGCTCGGCAGGGCCCGTCACCGCCATCATGTACCCTATATAAACCGGAGCGATTAGCTGAACTGGAAAGCATTGAGTCAAGTGGGAAGGTGAATAAATTACAGTAGTTCCAGCCAATAGCAGCACCCAACGCCGGTTGGACAAACTTCGTAGTATGCCGAATGAAGCCACCAGTAGCGGGCATGAAGGCGCTAAGCTCTCCGACGCTAAGAGCGACAGACGCAGTGAGCAAACTCATGAAGATGTACCCCATCAAGGCGCCGACTGGCCCTGCCACAGCGAGGGCATTACCGGCCGCGAGGAATAACCCGGTACCCTGCAGTAAGTGACTTGTAAGTATTTATTCGGAAATGGGCAAAGCACAAAGTGACTTACAATCATGCCCGCGATTGCAATCATGTTTACATGTCGCCTGGACAGGTCCCTCTTCATGCCGCCTTGGCCAGCCTCTAGGGCGGCGTCGGCGCATGGTTTGCCCAAATCGGGCACATTTACAGGCTCCATGCTTTCAACGGCGAACCAGTGGAACCAATGCGCTGCTCTCCGCGAAAGCCTGTAAGTAGTATTCGGACTGCAGTTGCTTTGCCGACGGTTGAATGTCGCAGGCAGAGGTACTATGCATATGGGACGACTATGCCAAGATGGCCAAGAAAGACAATCGCCTTGCAGCAGCCTCGTTACGGAAGTTCGCCGGCCGTCGCACATCCATTGTAGATGGGGGCCGCCGACGCCGGCCTCGGTGCAGAGTGGCATGAGTCCATTCGTCGCCCCAGAAGGCGCCGGGCGGGGCCAAGTACCGGCTGGTTCCGCCATGGCCAAGACCGTACATCTAGCCCCGCATCAACTACGGAACGGCTGCACTTTTCATTGCCTTTGATGAGCCGTATTCTTTAATAATGGCACCAGCTAATACTCGTCAAATTGAAAAGGCCACGGTGGGAGGCGAGCTAGAGATATGCCGCATGATCGTAGGGCTATGGCAGCGTGCCGGCAATCCTGACGACAACTCAGACATGGCTACGGCTGTTTCTGTAATGGGCAAAACGTGCGTGACTTGCGGAAAGGTTTATAAGTCATGTACTAACAAAATAGACAGTATTCAAAACGGTCTAGACACTTTTGACATGGCAGATCATTACGGGGATGCTGGTAAGATTTGATATACATTGCAGCGCTTGTAGCGTTCGACGGGTCTGAAGTTCTAACACCTCACTACAATTCTTAGAGCTCATTGTTGGCCAGCACAACCAGACTGAAGCCGGAACGTCGAAAAAGGTGTCAATGACCAAATGGTGTCCACCAGAGAACGGAGTCAAGACATTTGAAAATGCAGAAGCGGCAGTCGACTTGTCGCTGTCACGCATGAAGCAGGACAAAATCAGCCTGTTGCAGTGTACGTTAAAGCAGAGTGGCGATGATAGCTCCAGTATTAACCCACAAACCACCTGAAAGATCATATTTGGGACTACTCAGATGACACATACCTGCACAACCTCAGCCATCTATGCACGCTGCAGAAGCAAGGCAAGATCGGCCTCTTGGGCTTGACGAATACAAACGCGGCACATTTGCAACTTCTGCTTGACTCGGGTTTTCCCATCTCGACAAATCAGGTTGCTGTCAATGTTATCGATCAACGCCTCACCCATGGACGAATGCACAAGCTGTGTCTGGAGCGTGGGGTAGGCATTCTTGCCTACAGCACCCTCCTCGGAGGCTTTCTCAGTGAAAAGTGGCTCGGGCAATCCGAGCCCTCTGATATCACCAAGCTTGACGCAAGTAAGCGCAAGTATCTCCGTTTTATTTGGGCTGCCGGCGGCTGGGAGCCTTTTCAAGTGGTACTGGAGGCCCTGAACACGATTGCTCAAAGACACGGCGTCAAGATTGCCGCTGTCGCTACTAGATATGTGCTCGATATCCCTTCTGTCAAGGCGGTCATTGTTGGCTCTCGACTAGCCCGTCACAGCACCGACTACATTGACGCCAATCTTGAGGCATTCTCGCTACGCCTCACAGAGGAGGACTCGGCGCTCATTGCCAAAGCTCAGCAAGGACTCCAGGAGATACCCGGCGACTGTGGGGATGAGTACCGTCGGGCACCATTTTTGACCGCGGCTGGTGATACGAGTGATCACTTGAAGAAGGTGGATCGCACCAAACCTGTGACAGATGCAATTGCCATGGGCAAGAGAGTGGAGTTTTCCTCTGGAAGCAAATGGGAGCCCATCGCGGTAAGTCAGCTTGCGGCTAGAGAGCATTACAGTCTTTACGACTAACGAGTAGAGTGGAACAGGGTTACTGTCGAGCTGTCCGAATAGGCAACATCATTCGTATCTCTGGCACGACGGCAAACTCTACGGTTGATAGCATGCAAGCCATTGGAGGATCATCGGCTCGCAGCCAGGCAGTACATATCATTGATGTGATCGAAAACGCCCTCAAATCTCTCGGGTCGTCACTTGCTGATGTTGTGCGAACTCGCATCATGGTGCGTGATGAGGCAATGTGTGAAGAGGTCAGCCTCGTTCACGGGTCAGCGTTTGCCAGCGTTGGCGTCCGTCCTGCCAATACTTTTGTCACTGCTGGGCTGATTGGTAGTGAGATGCTGGTTGAGATTGAGGCGGAAGCCGAGGTAGGGTGTTCGGCTAATGGCGTACTTAGTATTTGAAGACTTAAAAACTCCAATACCATTCAAGGCTGGAAGATAAACAACTTGATTTCATTCGATGCCACCTCTACCTATACCAATCTCATGTCAACAGCGCCATTCAATGCTACAGTCGCTTTCCTCATACTCATCAAATCATTACTCCAATCTACACAGCTGGCAACACCTCATAATCGGCACTGCTCGTCTTTCCGCCATTACAGTCGTTCAAATCCATAGGGCAGGCACTCATAACAATCGTGCAGTCCTTGACAGCCCTCAAAACTACATAGTCGCCTGGTCGGCTCACTGGGCTGATGCATTCAATCTCATAAGTCTCAGTAGACAAGACAGGCACATTCATGAACAAGTTTAGCGGATCCGGAACCCATCCCGCCTCAACCAGTTCCGCAGCCTTGAGAAGATGCGGTTCCCCCGCAGCCTTGAGCCCTGCAAGAAGATTCATTGCACAGCTATCGTGATCTTTACCGGCGCCGAGAATCACGTATCGCTCCGGAGAGCACGCGGAGAACAGGGCGTCATGCACGCCCGGCGAAGTGTCTTCCTCCAGGGTCAATATCGGTGCTCGGCGAGTGTCTCTAAAGTCTTGTCCTAGCTTTGGGAAAAGCCTGTAATTGAAAACACGCGTCTGCGCCATGGACATGTGTGCTGGGGGTCTGCCATTGCTGCCGTCAGTGCCATTGGGCTGAGCAAAGGCCCAGGTATCGACTACCTGGCGGCCATGCGTCTGGATGACTTTTATCGCTTCTCCCTTTCGAAGGTGCTGAAATGCGTATGAACGAGCGGGAACAGTAGGCATTGTGGCTGTATTTCCAATGATATTTGTTGAGCTTGGCGAGGAGCTGAGCTGAGGTGCTTGGATTGGTAAGCTGAAGAGGGGCGGAGGAGGGGTCGCACGGTTTTATACAATCCTCTGAGAAACGGGATTGCGCCCTCTATGTATCAACTACAGTTTTATTCAGCTGGGCGTCATAATTGGTAATGCCTAGATATATAAGCCAGATATATAAGCAGTGGTGGATAAAATCGCGCCATGTTATTCGCTGGCAGTTATCGATCTTGAATGGAGTTCCCCAATGTGCGGGACATAAAGCTAGGTACCCTAAAGCATGCTGTCGTTCAGCGCGCCTTTACCCAGCTATATGCAAGTCATTGTTTAACAAAACATAGTCCAGAGTCCCAAGATTTCACTGAATCCGGCTTCTTAAATCAAGATAATAGAGCTATAAAATTTCTATTGTAGTGTTTATTATACAGGTTAAAATATCTAATCATTAGCGCTGTAATAAGCGCTGTAATTCCCGTAATAGCGCCTTCTGGCGGCCTTGTTATCAGTGGCTCAGTGAAGTACCAGTGGATCAATCGGTGCACGGGCATGGATATCACGTTAAGGGCAGTATAGGTGAGACTAAGATAAGATGTCATATTATTAATTTCATAGAAGAGGTGCTTTTAGCAATTTCCTCGTTATGACTCTCTAGTACCTTGCGCTGCATCGCTGACAAGACGAATTGTCAATCCTTTCACAGTAGTATAGCCGTTATTCATCGTAATTCGGCACCGGACTACCATATATTTATCCGATTCGTAGATACGTAGGGCTTCTTCTTCGTCACGGCTTCTCACTTGATATGCCCAACCATGGACGAGCGCAGAAGCATCTGCGTCCACCAAGCCGAGGTATTTGCCGCCCCAATTAGATAGCCGCCCTCCGGAAACTTGGGCGCTTTTATAAATAACCGCCAAACCATCGACTCCAATAACTCGAGAGAGAACTTCGCGGTCTGCGAGAGTACCGTAGAAGAAGTACCAGACTGGAAACTCGTTCTGTTGTGGCGACACTGCGGTGAGGTCTACGGCTGTGGTATTTGGTCGGTATTGAGGCAGAGTTGTGTCGATGCCAAGGGTAGGATAACTGGTAGTCGGTGATAAATCCTTCGACGCAATGGAGACTCGCACAAATGTTGGCTGGTAGTGAGCATTGGCTTTGTGGAGAACCTCGGCGAGTTTCAATTTCTCTGCTCCTGTGATGGTGCAGAAGTAAACAGGAGAGCCATTAAAATCTGCGCCGGGAAGCATCGTAGGCTGGCTATCATTGCCCAGTAAATTCTGTACAGTAGCCGGTGAAGATAAATAGTCGTCGAGTTTGACTAGGAAGGTTGATCCATCAGATTTGGATTTGTTGAGCGCTTTCTTCTGAGAGAGGTGTCGCTCGCGGCTGATGCTGTACTCGTACGATTCCTTATCAAATCCTTCTTTGATCTTGGCGTCCTTTATTACCTCCCAGGCTGCTATCGACAAGCTTTCACGACCAAAGTCCCCGCGCCATCTCTCAATTTCTTTGCGAGCCTCGCTTCGCGTGAATGAGAAGACATTTTGCCACCGCTGTAGGTCTGCATCAGAAACAAGCGCATCATGAGTATCTTGTTCGTCAGCGTCATATATATTGGCCGCAAGGCTTTCGCACGCCTCAAGCAAATCCATGTGATGTTGAAAATGTCGAGGATAAAGAAGGCGAGGTGTTGCGCCTCGTGCTGGATGAATTGAATCCGTGACCTGAAAAGGTTTGTTGCGGTTGTTATTAGTGGCACAAAAAAACAAGAGAGAGAGGGAAAACACAAAAAAGAAATAAGAAACAAATTTGGGCTAATTAGTCAGAAGGTGACGATATTGCTCTGGTGATAGAAAGTGGTGAGAGAAGAGAAGGTGGAAGAGCATATGCTGAGTGTTTACACGCAAGGTCGAGCTTTTGTATTTTCGTCTTGGTAGTTTTAGCTCGCATCTATTGCTACTCGCCTACAGAGCCTTTGCTGCCTCATTAGAGTTGTCAATACATAAAAATATACTCTTTCAAAAGACCTATAAGCTTCGGTGCTGCCAAATAGAAACAGTACTTGAAGGGCCCACATGAGACACTATTCTTGAAGGGGCATCTGTTTCTGCACCTGAATTCAAAGCATGCAATAAAAATGGAAAGTCTATTCAAAACCTTCAGCGTTCAAGAGTACGACAGTAGACTCTCTCGGCAAGACGCTCGCTTGTCCCAAACTCTAAGGACATTGCGCCAGACGAGTATGATATTCAAGACCCGCATTCGCTTTTGGTCGATACGGAGGTAGGTACATACTTCCCTGCCGTTTTATCTTTGACGTCTCAATGCTACTTCATAATCCCGAAAAAGTGATGATTCAACTTATGCTACTTGAGTCCAGCTATTCATGACCATGTGCAGCATTAAAATTGTTACCTGTTGAAGCGGCCGAATCTAAACTTTGCACCCCGCAATGGAGCCTACCAAGATCGACAGCCACATGGCACCATCTGCGACAAAAAGTGATCGTCGCCTGCTACGGGGAATAAGCAGAAACAATTCCCGAACCAAACTCTAAAACTTGTTCAATAACCGTGCTCACATGGACGATGGCATACACAACAACAGCGAAGATCACGACTCCTCCTATCATCTACACCAGAACGGCGCATCCGAAGAAGGCTCTACTAACGGGGCGGGCAGATCATAGACGCGCTCTCCCGCGACCAGCTCGGAGGCTTTCCTACGGGCGCGATCCACCTTGGCATACCGGCACTGGATGTGGGATCGCCTACCTCACGCGACCATGAACCTAGTTTGGACAGAATCTGATTCAACTGAGGCGCCTCCGCCTCCCTCCAGACAACCAATACCTCGTGAAGGAATGCGTCAGATGCACGGTAGCTCATTAAAACAACAAAATTTGCCAATCTGCACAGGGCTTCGCTCGGAATGAGGGTGCCGTCTGCTCTGGCCTCCCCAGTCATGGTGCAGGAATAGTGCTATTCCACAAACGGCAGTAGTTGTTACACTACAGCCAAAAGGAGTTGGCCCAGGAAAGGAGGCCCGCTGCACAACCCACGGCCAGCTTTAGAAAAAAAAATGCCACTGCATAGTAATTGGTTCAGGCTCATTTGCAGACAACGCGGAACGAGGACGGGGGACCCAGTCTAATTGGGCTCGCAAGACCGCGGTTTTGGCCCATTGAACCGCCAGTCGACGTGAGGCGCCAAGCTATATTCAAGGCTGCGCGTCATCCATATTTTTATACCCTGGCAAGATTTTCGCCTTCTCCATTTTCCCCTGCCGTCTCCCCTTGTACCGCGGACCCATATTTGGCCAAGTATCAGCCTGATGGGTGGCATCTACCCGCCGGCTCCGAAATAGTTTGTCTTGACTTTTTCTCAGCCCGGCGTAAGCAGACAGGGCAGGGCACCTCAGTCTACGGACTATAGCGACTGTAGATGAAAAGAGCTCTGCCCTCGTTTCCTTTAAACCGCGTGGGCAAATTATGTGGCGCCATGCTTTCGGCCCCAGAAAATGTGCAGTGTAGAGCCTTGGACATCATCGGCCGAACCAAGCACATCCTACCAGGCTCGCTCCCACCCTCCCCATCGGAGAAGGATTCAAATCATGGATGACAAGAGTCTAGTCCATTCGACTATCCACATATTCCACAGCCTTCCCGCGGCTGCCCCTAAACACAGCCCAGGCAGCTGTAGCAGTTTGCTCCCGGCCATGGCCGGGAAGTGGTACTAGAGCGTAAGCTAAACGAACGGGTTGAAAGCCTGAGCGAGAAGGAGGAGCGCGAGAAAGTCGTAGAGTAGACAATACACCAACCAAAAAACACTCCAAAGATGCCTACTCAAGAAAAGGCGTCGTCGCCAATCTTTGACTTCTCGAATACCGACGGTTGGCACAAGGACAAGCGGCCAGCCATGACCTCTGCCAAGTCCCCAGCTCAGATCCGGCGGCGCATGCTTGCCGGCGTCGCCGTCTTCATCATCTTCTTCATCTGGGTGACGACCTCGTTCCGTTCGAGCCTGCGACCTAGTCCCGCGGGACCACGATACGGCGGCCTGCAGCGCGTCGCCAAGGTGTCGATGCTGTACGGCAAGCCCAACGCCATGTATGAGCGGGCGCTCAAGAGCCACGCCCGGCACAGCCAGAAATGGGGCCATCCTATGCACGTCCTGCGACAGGACATCTCTGTCGGGTTCTGGAATAAGCCAAGCTACCTCCTCTCGCTGGTCATTCAGGAGCTGGCCAAGCACCCCGAGGAAAGGGTCGAGTGGCTCATGTAAGTCCTGGTCACCTGCAAGCGTCACTCCGCAAACTTACGCAGTGTCGAGCCGTGAAAGAGAAAACTAACATTGAATATAGGTGGGTTGACGCCGATTCCATCATCCTAAACAATAATATCCCGGCCGAGATCTTCCTGCCGCCCTCGGACTTGACAGACATCCACCTCGTCGCCACCAAGGACCAAAACGGTCTCAACACGGGCATCATGTTCCTGCGCGTCCACCCCTGGACGGTAACTATGCTCACCGAGTCCCTCGGCTACCCTCTATTCCGCCCAGAAGTCGATCTTGGCCGCTCCGCCGACCAGGAGAGCATGGCTCTCGTCCTCAAAAAGGACACGGGTGGCCCCGACGGCAACGGCTACAAGCAAGGAGTGGTCTACATCCCGCGCCCGCTCATCAACACGTACGAGTTCCACCACGGCTACGAGGGCGACAAGGGAAATCTCCTCGTGCACTTCCCCGGCCTCGAGGCCGAGCGCTGGTCGCACATGGCCAAGTGGCTGGACATTGTCGAGGCGACGCCCGGCGCGTGGGAGCGACCGCTGGAGGAAACGGACTACCTCACCAAGACAAATACGTTCTGGGAGCAGGTCAGGGCCGCTACCCGTGCAGTCGCGGACCTGGAGGAGAAGATTAAAAAGATGCCGAGCGACACGCCTGCTGAGGTCAAGGCACTCGACGAGAGAAAGGATACTGTCGCAGGATTGAAGAAAGCCTTGTACGAAAACGCGGATGATTCGGATGAGTTGGGTAACCTGATATCCAACGCCAAGGCGTTTTTGGAGTAGGCACTGCAAAGAGGTTGTGATTTTACGGAAGCAAGGCGCTAGAGACCATAATATGGCGTTTAAAGAAAATGGGGACAAATCTGCACGGCTTGCCTGCGACCTTTGTGAACGATCGTAAGCGGCACGCTGTTGAATTTCGTATATACATTTAATTTTTTTCACGGTACCGCACATAACACAATATAACTTGAGTCAATTTATTTAGGTATCATTCAACTTTTAAACATCTTTCTACATCTTGCTGGCACGCTGTGCTAGTCAGTAGCCGTTGGCAGCGAGCCACTCCTTCAGAGCAGCAGCGTCGCGCTTCTTGTAGGCGGCGCGGCCACGGCTCTTGTCCTTTGCGTTCTCGAGACTGCGGTCAAAGCCCTTGACGTCCTTGCCCTTGAAGAACTCGGTAACATCCTCAACATCCTCATCGTTGGTGAAGCAGGCAAGAACCTGCTTGATGTAGCGGTCGAGGACGATAATGTTGTTGATCTTGGTGCGGACAGCGTCCCAGTTGTTCTTCATGAAGTTCCAGTGAATGGGGCGCGCAGTTGCGTTGTTGGACAGGATAAGGCCCAGGAAGTGCATATCAGCCTGCGCAACGGCGTTGGACGGTGGCTCCGTGTTGAAGTTGAATGCAACGACGTTCTTGATGGCTTCGGGATCAGCAACCCCGCCCAGTGCGCGGATGCAAACAAGCTTGCCATCAACGGACTTGGTGGTGTACCACTCCTTCTTGAGAATCTCGACAGCGCGGAGCGGATCAGTCTTGAGGCCGGCACGGTAAATGGCAGCACGCAGCGAGGGGTGGATGGGGTTAGCTTCTGGGTTCTCGACCCAGGCGTTGAAGCGCTTGGCGGCTTCGGCAAGGATTCTAGCGATACATTAGCACCTGTTCTGTGAGTCCGGATTAAGAAGCCGACAACAACATACTCTGGGTGTCCGTTGTTCACGGCGGTGTAAATAAGCTGGCTGCGCATCTCCGAAGTAAGGTAGTCCTCGCCCTCTGCATAGTCCCAGCCAATCTCCTTCACCTTCTTATCAAGCAGCTTGACGGTAAACTTCTTGAGGCTGTTGTCGAGGTCCTTGTCTTCGGCGAAAACGGAGTTGACAGAAGTTAGAGAGTCGGTAATCTGCTTCCAGACATGACTGTGGGGCTCGTTGGTGAATCCCTGAAGGAAGTTCAACAGGCTAGCAGTGGTACCGTGTCCAGAGAATGCCATTTCGGTCGCGGAGCCGATAATGGCAATTCTGTCGGCAATGCTGAGCTTGTCAAGCTGGGAGGAGAGCTTGTTGAGTCGCGCAGGAGGGTAGTTGACACGGTAGAAGCCGGTAGCACCGCTGTTGAGCTTGTAAAATTCGCTGTCGATGTCGCGGATCGTCTCTTCCTTGGTCGTCATGGAGAGCTCGGCGATACCCTGGTGGCCCTTCTTGCCCTCGATGGCAAGAGGCAACCACCAGGTGGTGGTGTCTTCTTCGGGCTTGACGTCTCCGGTGGAGAGGAATCGAGTCTGCTTGACGGTAATCTGATCGGGCTCCTCGGCAACTGTAACCACAGGGTGTCCAATCTTGGAGATCCAGGGACCCATGATCTCATTGACATTCTTGCCAGAGGCCTCGCTCAGAGCGTCCCACAGAGCCTTGGTCTTGGCGTTGCCGTATGCATGTGCCTTGAGGTAGTTGGAGACACCCTTGAGGAAGGTCTTGATGCCGAGGTGGTTAGCAAGCATGCGGATAGATGAGCAGCCCTTGAGGTAGCTGATGGCGTCAAAGATCTGGTTGACATCAAGAGCATCACGGACAGGCACGTGAATAGGGTGGCTCGAGCGGATGCCATCCATCTTAAAGGCGCTCTCAAAGCCTTCGTTGACAAACTGTGCCCACACCTCCCACTCGGGGTGAATGTGGTCGACAGCGAGCCATCCGACCCATGTGGCGAAGCCCTCGTTCAGCCAGAGCTCATCCCACCAGTCCATAGTGACGAGGTTTCCGAACCACTGGTGAGCAAGCTCGTGGGCTACGACGTATGCAATATCGTTCTTGAGGCGAGCAGAAGCGGTCTTCTCGTCAAAGAGCACGCGGGTGGTGCGGTAGGTGACCAGACCCCAGTTTTCCATGGCGCCGTGAGTGAACTCGTGGACAGCCAGAAGATCAGACTTGGGGAGGGGGTAGTCAATGTCGAAGATTTCGGAAAAGTAGTCAATGGTCTTGGGGGCGTGCTCGAGAGCGTAGCGACCCTGCTCCTTGAGGCCGCGGGTAGTGTAGACGCGGACGGGGAGCTGCTTGCCGTTGTAGCGGCGCTCGGTGAATGCCTCGACGTACTCGAAGTCACCGACGGCCCAGGCCAAGAGGTAGCTGCTCATGATGGGAGTTCTCTCAAACGAGACGAGCTGCCAGCCCTCCTTGGTAGGCTTGGTCTCCTTGACAGGCATGTTGCTAAGAGCAACCTGGTCGTTGGGGATCTCAATCTCGAAATCATATGTTGCCTTCAGATTGGGCTCGTCAAAGCAGGGGAAAGCTCGGCGGGCGTCGCAGGACTCGAACTGGGTGCTGAACATGTAGTGCCACTCATCGTCGCGGGGGACAGAGTCGGCAGGAGTGACGACGGGCTTGTACTTGCTTCGGTAGAAGCCAGCCATGTCGTTGTTGATGATACCCTCGAAGGCGATGACAACGGCAGCCTTCTTCGAGACGGGAATCTCCTGGTCAAAGGTAATGGTGGCCCGCTGAGCGGCCTCATCGTAGGTGACGTTGGTGGACTCCCAGCCCTGAGTGGACTTGGTGTGATCGACCGAGACCTTGGCCTGGGCAATCTTGAGCTCGACCGAGTTGAGAACGATCTGCTTCGTGGGCTTGACAATTTCCGATTCGATGCTGCAGCACGGTTGACAGTTAGCGAACGGGGAGCTTTTCGCGTGGGAACAAGGACCACCTACGTCAGCGAGCCCTGGTAAGTCCACGTCTTGAAGTCCATGTCCCGGATGGACAGGCTGTAGTGGACGGGCTTGACATTGTCGGGGAGGATGTCGCGGTCGGCCATCTTGTCCAAGTTTCTCGCAATGGCGTGTGCGGAACAGTAGCGAGATGAAGAGGGTAAAGCTGAAGCTAAAGGCAGAAAGCTAGATGCGGGGCGCTTCTGTCAGCTCTGGACGACTGGTTGGAGGTAAAAAAGTGTTTCGTGTGCTGAAGCTCTCAACGCCAGCACAATTGAATGGGGAGCACAAGGGAAGAAGAAAGAGGAGTTGCGACGATGGATGACAAGAAATCCAAGCCAAAAGTCCCCGCCACTGACGAGGTCCCACGTATAACGTAATGAGGGGTTCGCTGGCAATGTAGCGGCTGCTGGGCCGAAGCTAGAGGAGGGGGACCTTTTGCTGTGGTGTGATGCTGGTGATGGTGAAGTGGGGTAGGGTCCCGGCGCGGGGCAGTAGGAGGCGGCGGCGGCGGCGGCCCCGCTCTCTTTGGCTGGTACCCTCGCTTGTTGGTGGTGGCAGGGCCGTTGTGCTGTGTTTGGGTGCGGTGCGATGGCGTTTGCAGCTTGTGAGATGCGGCTTTGGCTTACCTCTGATACCCAATTGGTGACAATAATGGCCTATGAGCTGAATTGCGACGGTACCACGGCCAGTTTCCTTGCCTGGGCTGATTCACTGTAGAAAAAAATAGTCTGCCGCGCTCCCGTTGCACCACATGCGACGCTGGTGCAGCAGTCCGGGTACTGATTCCTGCGGTGGCCACCTGCGCTTTGCTTCGGCAGGACAAGCGCCCCAGGCAAGTATTGGTCGAGGTCCACAACAATGGGCTGTGAAAGCTGACAAGCTGCCGTTTCAGGCAGTTGGCTGGCTGTAGAGCCATTAGGAGGCGATTTTGGGGTCGTCGGCGCGTTTTGCAGGAACAGGAGCCGGTACGATGGTGTTGGTGTTGTTTTACCTGTGTCGTCGAGCTACAAGTCTCCCATTGGCATAGCGAGTCCAGAATAGGAGCGGTTACAGAGCCTCCGCGACGGTTAACTGAATCGTCATTGCATGGCCACTGTGTAGGCTATCCTTGCTTTGCGTTGCGCTTGTTTCGTGAGAAGCAAGACACAACGACGTTCGACAGAGCAAGCCGCCGTGGTGCCAGCAACGCTGTTGTTTAAATTACGATCACGTGAGGAAACCGTCGCCAGATGGCCCTACAAACAAGCATCGAAACGGCAGCTACGCAATGCAGGGAGCACAAGATGATGTGAAACAGAAATCAAGGTAAATTCGTCAAGGGGTATCTAATGTTAGCACGCTTCTCCATTCACAATCGCAAGACTCCGTACGCCAATGAACCAAAAAACTCCAAGCCAAGCCACAAGCACGACAGACCCGCCATTGCGCATAGCACGCCCGGGATGGCTTCGACGACAGCCATATCTTCCGTGGCCTACCATCCTCTATCATGGTAGCTCAGTGAACCCGGTCCGTGTTCCTGCGGCAGCCATGTTGAAGTATCCGCGGCGTGGCCTCCGTGGACTTCCCATCGCTGCAGGATCTCGGCACGGCTAATTCCAGGGTTCCTGAGCTCTAGCGTGGCCCTAGCATGGGGGTGTTCTTCCCACAGCAGGGTCAACAGGTCCTCCCCCAGCCTCTTGTCAGGCAGAGGTAGCGACCTCTTGCGGATGTTGGCAGCCCGGCTAAGAAAGGCGACCTCGCTGGGGCTGTAGGCTCGCAGCGTGGTGTCCTCGCTGGTGCTTCTTGGCGACTTCGGTTCGCCGGCTTGCTCGAGGGGCCAACCATCTAGTAGCGTGGCCATGGATGTGTCGTTGTCGCTCACAACGTTCGTGTCCTGGCCTCGGGTCGAGCTACAATGGCAAGCTCGCCCACCCATTCCGCACAGCATCTCAGTGATCCGAGAGTTGCCCCTTGCTCCTAATGTGCCTTGTGTAGTGCTTCTAGATAGCACTACACAATCTTCGTCGTCGTCCGATTGAACTGCGCAGCTCTCCTCACCGTCGTCTGAGGGTCTTGGCTGTTTTTGTTGCTAGTAGTCTGTTAATAACCGTCCGCAACCCAAGTTGAGTGGCAGGGACTTGCCTTTGTCGAACGTTGTGATTGTGCCTGGCCTTTGCAATCGGTATAGGCCCCTTGGCTCGCACTTATTTGCTCCCCTTGCTCTTGGTCTCTCGCAGCACTCTTGAGATGTAAAGAGGCACTGCACGCGGAGGAGTCGCGCCTCAATGGCCGAGCCTCTGTACGGGGCGAGACAGCGTGATGTTGAGCAATATCTGAGGTTTGCATCATGATGTCAACTTGTTTTCTGACGTTGGTGGTAGCAAAAGCCTCTATTGATCTGTGTTGATCAGTTCAAAATGAGCTGCAATGGCTCTATGCTCTCATCATCTTGGGCGTCGCGGCCGGAGCTTTAATAGTCGAGGCAGACACGGAAACCAATACCCCAAAGTCCTGACAGCCCCTTCCCTGTCCTCTGCATGTATGTGATATGTAGGATACACTACAGCAGCCATAATCAAGGCCAGTGGCCTTCATTACGAGGGAAAGGGAAAGTATTGGCATCGTGACGCTCCACAGCCGGTGAGAGTGATGCTGGTGCCCTCAACTTGGTAGTCTTCACGACTATCAGTATGACAGTCGCGATATCCGCCAATATTTCCACAGCCACCAGTGGCTGCCTGCCGTGAAAGCTCGGAACAGGAAATGCAGTGCTGCGAACCGGGGCACACTGGCCGCTTGTGTGTTGCCTGTCAACCCAGCCTCTAGTGTTCCGTCACATCCAGCTCCATAGGAACTCCTAGTGTCCTGTGCCTATTTGGGTACGAGGCATGGCCGTGTCACCACACAGCTGCAGCTCGGTGTTCATGTTGGTGGTATGTTGAAGTGAATCGTTCCTTCGGCGCTGTTGATGTAGTATCCCTGTCTACGGTGAATCGATTTGAACGATTTAACGCGCGACGGGACGCCATTGCGTTTGAACTGCGCTTTGAAGACCGGCTGCTCTGCGCGAATGTCCTTCAATATTGGTCGAAACATGTCCCGGGACAAGGAGAGTCAACCTCATGCACATCAGAGGATGGGCGCACACGTAAGCCAACCGGGCGACAACCGGACGACATCCGCTTGCCTCTTCGGCAGGCTTACGTCTAGGCGCTTTTGAGGAACACAAGACTCTCACCGAACCCGACCTGGGACACGACAGAATAATATTCGACGGCCGAAAGGGTGTCCACGCTCGCTCCCTCCTAGTGTCGCCGTGGCTTTGGTTGGATGCCAGCGCCGCGTTTGAAAGGCTTGTGCTCCCACACCAAAATGGGCAAGCGGACAGGGAACAAAGAACAATGTGTCGGTCAAGTCCCGTAGATGGTGTGAGGCTTTAAAACCGCGCGCCACACCGGGAAACATTTAATGGAAGGTGCACATGTTGGGGAAAGAAGGGGTAAAATGGAGTTCAAAGTTGATTAAATGAGAAGCGTCGTTGCCTCCGCCTCATCCGACAGCCAAGGGCCGTATGTAGGTTCTAAAGTAGTATAAGTGCGGATATAAACATGAAGTGTGACATCTAAAGGGTATTAGTTTGCTCCTCAACTTCGTTATTGGGAAGCTCGTTCTCTCTGTCGGTTTGTGTTTCTGTGTCGGGCTGTGTCTCTTTGCCGTGCCGTGTTGTTCGTGTTATGTTGTTTTCGGACGGCTCCACGCTCCGGACCTAAGATATGCGAGCAGGTCCTTGCAGCTATCTTTGTCGTGTAGATCCACCGGAAAGTACCGACACAGAGACCCTCCTCGCAGTAAGTACCAGAAGCGCCGTGACTTGCTCTTTTCAGGTACTGTGCTTGAGTTGCCGACAAACAGGACAGGGACAGGTGGCTGGCGCTCACCCGGCCACAACGACTCGTAGTAGCTCTCGGGGTCATCCCTGTCCATGTGAAATACGACAACGATCAAGTCATACTGTGCGAGTAATTGCACTGTTGCGGAGAACATCAGCACCGTCGACCCTGGTACCTCTGTGAGGGTGCAATGTCCCTTGGCGTCGTCGTGGCGTTCGATTTTTGTTGTCGGTATGTACTGTTCCGCAGCATTAGCAGTGCACAATGCAAGACAAGAACCACGCCCAGAAGCACTTACTGTTAAATTGGGATCTTCCTCTGTTAGGAGTTCCACTAGAAGTGTCTTCCCAACGCCAGAATCCCCAATAACGATAATCGACCACTTTCGCTTCAGTATTTTGCGAAGCAGACGCCTGTGTAATCCGCGCAAGGCCTCTCGGAGTGGCGAGTATGTTTCGACAACCTGCATCATTGTTCCGTGTTTTCTTTTGTTTTTTCGGATCGTGCTGTAAAGTCATCTGCTTTTTTTCATCAGTTCTGCCTGGGGTCCCATCCTGTTATACTTTTCGATTCTGGCCATGTTTTTGCCGCCGCAGAAGCCGGCAATGAAGGCATCGTCTCTGTGCCATCCTATACCGACGGTTAGCTCATTATCCTGCCGTACATTGTCTGTAGCACCGCAACGGAAGCGTTTCAAAAGAACAAAATGTTGTGCATATCCAACCTATAATCTGGGACTAACAGCCAAGCGGGAGGACTCGATAGGTTGGAGTTGGCGGAAACGCGGACGGGTGCTTTCCCGTGTGTGACTATCAACGGTCTTCCGCTCATCATTCACTGATGATATAGCCTCCTCCCCAGAGTTTCAAGCATTTGGGTTCGTCCGAGACGGAAGTCTCGTACTCCACAAGACGGGTAGGCCAGCTGTGCTGCCTTTCCTTGCACGGAGCGCGCCCAGGTCCACTGTGAGGCTGTATACGAGCTATCGTATGTATTGCAGCCACACGCCCAATCACTCCATGTATATCGTAGGATATGACACGGCATGGACTACCCACGCTCATCACCAAGCATGAACGCTGTGTAGCGTGACAACAGCCGGATGTCCAGGATTTATGAAGCGGCAAACCAGTGGCGTTTCGGGCACAAGAGTATTGGAAGAGAAGCGGAATAGGGGTGTGGAAATGAAATGAAACAGCAGAAATAGTGTTACTCACATATTCGTTGTCTATGTTGGACTGGCTGAATGCTTTGCATTCTCGATGTCGAAGAAAAAGCACTATTGAGGTGGATGAGGACGATACTTATACCCTCCGTTGGCAAAACTTCCGCAGTATAGAACGGGCTTAGTATTAATAACGTATTAACTCGCTAAATAACACCCAATTCTTCAACATAAAACAAAAGTGCAAACACTTCCATTAGCCTCTTGATTTGTTTGCAGCCCTTTGTTTCGCGGATCCCCGCTCCAACCACCTGGCCCCCCAGCGGCGGTGTATTCGGATAGCTACACCGCAGTAGTTAATAGCTAGTGCTTATCCATGTCAATGTAGCACTACCATACTGTATACATTCGTATCAGGAAATACATTGACAGGGTTGTTTGCGTATTACCCGCATCCCGTATTCGAAATGCCGGCTCCAATTATACGGCGACAATCACGGATTCACACCTCCTCCACTACGCTTTCATGTAGTGAAACGGGCAGTCATAGTCTAGACAAACGAATCTATATGCGTGGTGAAGCTGCCCCTGCATTACTTCTGTACGGCTGGGTCAGTTGTTTGGCCATCCTCGTCACTCTCGGATGGTTCAAACGATGTGCTGCATCTCCCCGGCCCCTGTGAAATATGTAAATAGGCAAGGAAGGTAATCCTGGCACAAGACTCGTATTGTAGTACCAAGAGTAACAGGCTCCTTCCCGCGCTGGCGTAACTGTGATGTATTCAATTTGGGTAACCATAGCTAAAATTACTCAGACTTGCTTGCTAGCCAGAGATCTCTGAACCAGCTCCCGTCCTGCTCGACTAGCTCGCTGGGCACACCATTTTCCACGACACTGCCCGCATCCAGAACAACAACCTTGTCAAAGCTCATGACCATTTCAAGTCTGTGGCTGACCATCACAATGGTATACCCTTCAAACTCTTTCCGAATGATATCCTGCATCAGCCTGTCCGTGGCATGATCCAAGCTACTGCTGTACTCGTCAAGAATCAATACTCCTCCACCACCGCCCTCGACCGGCTTCGTTCGAACATCAGACACCAGTTTGGAGTTGGCAGATTCCGAAGCAGCGGCATCCAGGTACAGCTGACCAACTTCTTTGGAGAGTTGGCGCGCACGAACTCGCCGTCGTAGAATGGCTCGCGCGAGACTGAAAAGCTGTTTCTGCCCTTGACTGAGGGAATCTGCAGACAGGCCGCCTTGCAATCCCCCCCGTTCTGTGACGTGATTCCAAAGCTGAACAGCCTCCAATGACGCTTGGCATTCTGCTTCGGTAGAAACGTGTGCAGGATCTAAATTCGTCATGAAGCTGGTACCATCTGGCAGGAATACTGGATCTTGAGGAACAGCAATAAGTCGTTGTCGTAGTGTGTTTCGGTCCATGCTGTGAAGTGGCATGTCATCTATCGAGAGTACAAGATCAGACGATGGCATGGTATCTATTAGGCGCAGCAGTAGTAGGACAAAAGATGATTTGCCACTGGTTTCGATTAGCTTCATGCAAATCCGCTGGTCCAACTTGTGTGATTTGCTTACCTGCCAGTGCGTCCACACACTGCCACCTTCTGACCAGCCTCAATACTCAACGAGAGGTTGCTGAGGGCAAGATGCCAAGTCTTCTCCTTGTGTTCTTGGTTTTCAGCATCTGACTTGGGCGAAAATCTAAGGAAACAAGTAAGCACATTTTGATCCAGTGCGTCCATAGACAGCACTTACTCATACGACGCCGAAGCACCCCTTATGTCAATCTTTCCCTTCTCTGGCCACGATTCGGGAGGTATCACTGTCTCCTCTGGAAGGTTTTCCACTTCTGTATTGGCACTAAACGCTTTCAAGCGGTTGACGGCTCCAATAGACGTTTCCAACGCGACATAGTTTTGGATGAGAGCACCCAGATAGCCACCAAATGCAATGATTGCAACCATACTGGCACCCGTGAATCCAGAATCTGCCTGAAGTTGCGTGGATAGAACAACCACTAAAATTGCTACAATGGCAGTAAGTATGCCGAGTGCAAGCGTCAACCAGCGCTGGATAATCGCCAGCAGGTATGCAGGGCTCGTTGAAGAGTTGAGGTACTCATTGTTTCTTTCGATCGCCTCGGCTGACCATTCGAATGCACGGAACGTAACAATGCCTTTCAGAGTATCGATGAAATTGGTACTGGAAAGACAGATTGTGTTAGTAAGAACCATAGTTGCTGTCATCGTAGTACTTAGGGTAAGGCATAGCGCATCTTACTAAAGGGGGCTTTTCGCTTCGAGGTCCAAAAGTCGTAGCTGGCGGGACGTTTTGAGATAGAATTTCTGAAGGAAGTACGCTGCAGTGAATATAAACGGATAGCTGATAACAACGTACGGACTTGCCGTGGCAGCAATCGCAGCGCCACCAATGACAATCCACACCATGGCAACCACATTGAGCAATGCTCCCGGTAGTTCAGCGTCCAAAAGTGTCATGTCTTGTGAGAAAAGGTTTGTGACTATCCCAACGTCCGTATTTGCGAAAAACCGCAACGGCGCAGAGGTAACAGTCCGGATTGCATATTGGTGCAACTTTGTTCCAGAGAGATTGGCAATAATTAGATGGCCCATACCAATCTCGGTGATGATAAACATCAGGGCAGAGACTTGTAGAAGCGAGTATATACCAACATAATACGAGTTGGAATGCTCAGGTCTTTGCGAGGATGCATCATCCGCCCAAAACTTCAACCATACGCTGGGGAAGTTCCACAGAAAGCCTGACATGAGGCCGGAAAAAAGGAATAGAGACATCCAAAACACACCTATGCTGCTGAAGTAATGCGCAAAAACTTTGATGTCACCAGTTCTGCGAGCCAAGTCTTCTCTCTGGAGCTCAAGCTTTGGCTTCACGGACTTGGGCGCAGTCGGTTTCTTCACGTCGTCTGCAGTTGAGCTGGTCTCGCTGTCTGTGCTCTTTTCCACTTCGCTCTCTTTCACTCCAAGGCTGTGGACATAGTTCTTATTGGCCATAACCTCGGCAAAAGTACCTTGTTCCACAATTGTGCCATCCGGGCTCAGCGCAATAACATGGTTAGCTGAGGGAAGATGCTGCACAGCGTGCGTGCAAAGAACGACCGTTGCATCTCGCTGTTTGAGGAGCCCTTGAGGCCCAAAGACATGAGCAAAGACGTGTTTCTCAGTCTCCGTGTCAAGGCCGCTGAGGATATCGTCAAATATATAAAACTCGCACAACTGGTACAAGGACCGGGCAATGCAAACGCGCTGCTTCTGGCCGCCACTGAGAGCTACCCCATTGCTCCCAATCGCTGTTTCGTCACCATGGGGCAGAATCGACAGGTCTGGATTTAGCATCGCGGCTTCAATGACTTGAGAGTATCTGACCTCATCAAAGTCACAAAATCCCACAATGTTTTGTTTGATTGTCCCATTCTTCAAAAATGCAACTTGGTCGCAGAAGCCAATCTTGGTGGAATTGACAGATAAAATGGTGCTTCCTGTTGCAAATGGCGTTTCGCCTAACAACGCTTTGCAAAAGGTGGATTTGCCTGATGCGACGGGTCCAACAACAATATTCAGACCGTGCACAATAGAGGCGTTGATGTCTTTGAGCGTCATTTTATCTTCCTCCCACCCAAAGCTTCCATCGCAGATCTCAACCACTGGAGACGTGCGTGACGGTAAGGCGCTGTCAGATTTCTCAGTATCTCCTCCTGCAGTGTCGCTTTCTGTCGTCTTCTGGTCCTCTTGTCCACGACGCTGCCTAAAGTCCTTTCTGTCCTCCTTCTCGAGGAATACTTGCACTCTTTGGACACAAGCGAGCGCCGCCGCAAATCCTGGCAGCATTTGGAACAGAGTATTCAAGGGGCCAGCCATCTGATTTAAAAGGGCGGCCGAAGTAAAGACTGTCGAGACATCTATAGTTCGAGCTGTGACCGCAAACGTAAACATGGGAGCCAGAGTTTGCGGACTGAATCCAAACATAGTAAGGATGAGTGTCAGAATGCGAAATTTGTTGGCCAGCTTAAGCTCATCGACTCTCATACTCTGTATGGCATGTTCAATCGCGCTGGCCAATCCCGAGATTTTGATGTTTTTCATGTTGGAAATTGCATTGGCCGTCTTGCCTACTCGGTTTTCGACATATTTCATCCATGCCATTTGGCGGCCGCGAACAAACCGCATAACCCAGGCGGAAATTCCAGCACAGACACCGATGAGCACAATGGGTGCTGCAAATGCAGCCCCCAATTGGCGGTAGAGCAGAAAGCAAGACACGCCGACTTGGATAGGCACTGAATAGATGTCGTGCACTTGAAACATTCCTTGGCGAATACGCTCAACATCTGTTCTCATTAAAGTCAGAGACTGGGCATCATCGGCAGCCGATGCTTTGGCGGTGGTTGTTTTCCTGTAGACTGCATCAACAAGGACTGATCGGACAATGAACGTGCTTCGCTGGTGGTAGTATCCAAACAGCCCCAAGGAGAGAGGGTCGCCGAGGTAGATGATTATCGTGGCTCCAATTAACCCATATCCAATGTTGGCAGATCTGCCTTCAGGATTGCTGAGGTAATTGAGCAAGCTCTCAATGAGAAGAGGCTTGCTGATATTAAAGATAACGTTGGCTAGCCTTGGTGCCACAGGCAACAGTAAAGGGACAGCGAGCTTCCTGCACAGATATTTGGCCAAGGCGTTCTTCTTCCCCTCGAGCTCGGAAGGGTTGAAACTGGCAATATGCTGGTGTAGCGCATCTGTCGTCAGGTTGTAGTCCAAAGCATAGAGATCTGATAAGTTCAATATTTTTTTCTGGCCCATGAGGAGAAGCTGTCGGATCCAGGTATATGTCGACAGCTCAAATATGCCAACACTCTCTTCGGGGCTATGCTTCTCCTTGTCCCATTGCAGCCAACGGTCCTTTCGCAGAGACTCTAGCAGCAATGCGGCAAAGCGCAGGACCAGTGTCACCGTAAAGAGCTGTACATAACTCTGGTCGCTACTATTGCGATTGGCAAGCCACAAGGAGCGGGTTTGAGCAATGTCCAGGAGAAGAACCAGTGCGAGATAGGAACAGAGGGTGATGGACGGCCGGGGCGTTCGAGTGTGGTCGTAGAAGCTGATGCCAGCCATGCACAATGAAGCGACACATTCTAGTGCTGCGGCAGCAACAAAGAAATCGGCCAATCGGCTTGCCTTGGTACTCAGTGCAAGCAAACCAATATGTAAGGCGGCAGAGACGGCGAAGGGGACCTAGCGAGTGGGTAAGACATTGTTTCCGATATGCGGAAATGGACCAGTGGGTTCTTACCAGCTTTACATATTGAAACCACCTGCCGTCGACAATGGACTTTTTTCTCTGGAGAAGGATGACCTGAGGCGCAGCTATGGCAATGAGAATGGACGAAGGGAGAATCGAGAAGATGATCTTCTGAAACTTGAAGGTAAAGTCAAAGTCGTCGCGGCAGCCCTTGACGCCAGGCCCGAACAGCGTGTCGCTGGGGCAATCTAGGAAGTCCATATTCAGGGTGCACAATTGTGTTTCCTGCGTATATGGGTAGCTAGACTAGCTGCAAAGAAGCCAGGGGACAAGGCAGCGAGCGCAGTGGCGGCCAACCAAGGGGTTGCAGCTACCAACAAGGCTGAGATGCAATATAGGGACGGAAGTAACTCCGGGCGGCACGACCGTGTCTCACGAGCAACACGGCACTCTCACAGCGAACACCCAATGATAATTTGCATGTAGGAAAGAAGTGCGTCCAGAACAGCACCGGCGGAGAGGAGGGACCAACATATTTGACTACCAACACCAACCTGCATGCGAGGACCGACTGGCGCCAACATGATGCCCCACCAAGCAGCCTGGTGAGCAACGCGGGGACCATCTGGTTGGTCCTAGTTTGGGCTGTTGGCGCTAGTGATGCAGCTTAGTTCACGACCATTGCGCCAGGAACCTACCCGCGGTACGAGTTTGCTACTGAACAGTGCGGTGACGAATCAATGGGCTGGGCTTTTTCGGGACACTCTTGACCACTTCTGATCCTCTCGCAGTCCCATAGTACTCAATACTGTCCATCCATTCTAAAATTTACTATTGGAGCTTCAACCGTGGGAATAGTGCAAGCCCCACCCCTACCATCATCTCTTGGGGGCCTTTTGCACGAGGCTATGTCGGTGGAGGTGGTGGTATGAGTGGGTATTATTAGCTACCACCATCTTCCGCCTTTCAATGGGTGGGAGCTGGCTTCTCACCTCTACTGGCAGCTTGAAAACGTTGCTACAGCAGGTTGAAGGGAAAACACTAGCAAGGCAAGCCACTCTTTGTAAGCTGGTCGAAAGTGAACGACGCCACAGAAAGAACTATGAGCCCATTTATCGATCGCTGTTATTTTGCCTATCAGCCCTATACACGTCCACATAATACGGAGTAGATTTATCCACCAGGCGACCTGGCTGACTCCAGTCATTACCATGCAAAGCGGAGGGGACAATTGCCTGGGTTGTATTCCGAAATAGCTTGCGCATGGGAGCAAATCAGTTGCAAATGACAATAACTGCACTTTTCGGAAACGCAACTCGTTCAATGCTTAAAGGGCTAGCTAGCTATACAAATTACAGGGTAGGTTGAGAACGCCGGACTTGCCCATAAAGAGTTAGCACCATACCCCGCGGGCCGCGTCAGACGTGTGCTAGGCTTAATATCAGGCGTCGGTGAAACTATATTACAGACTGCTCTTGAAGACGAATCGCACTGCGTCGTCACTTAGCCATCAATTTTGCCACTCTCTGCCTAAACAAGTCTCTTGTGGCGGAAAATTAGGCCGATTCGGAGCCGAATCCATTGTGACATAAAAGCAGCAGTACCAAGAGACTTACACGCACACTTGGCCCTTTTTTTTTACACTAGTGAACAGGATTAAAAGCGCCGCGACCGTCAGCAATCTTCACAATTTTGCATATTGACACAGTCCGCATTATCGCAGTTATCTCTTCATTCATTGAAACGGTCCGCCTAACACAAACTACCCATAAATTAGTCTGCGAGTTACCTACCATCACCTTGGACCATCTTTACAATGGCGTCAAACAGTGAACCCGCAAAGAAGACCATCGAAATCTCAGATACAGATTACAATATATTTGGTCTTGATTGTATTTGGCATAATATGGATTGCCGTTCTGATTTCAGGACATTCCGCAAATGGTATTATTATGATTTGAGCCATATCCTGGTCTTCCTTGGTGACCGTCTCAGCCATAAAATCTTTGACGTGATATCAGTGAATGCGACCAAGCATATGATAGTCATTACTATAGGGACTCAAAGGACTGCGAAAGAGATGGTAGCGAAGTGGCTGGATCCGGACTACATTATCGGCGGAGATAGTGTAGACACGACAATTTGGCCTACTGAACCTGAGGCGAAAAAGGAGGAAGAGAATGAGCTGTCTTAAGTAAATATTATCTATGGATGTTAATTGCACTGAATCTTTGTCCCTTGCCATCTCTAGGCTACCAAAGGACTGACATATGAATACAGTGTGGTTTTCCATACCGCAATCATAGACTTAGCCTGGCATATGTAGGGAGCTACGTTCAAGCGTAGCCGTTTTTGGCAGGCGCATAGGACAGATCATGCCAGTCATAAAGCAAACCGTGTACCAATTTCGGTGTTTTCCGCTCTTATTAGCATACTAAAAGAAAAAGATTTTCCAGTACCTTAAGACGATTTGCCCACAGCTTTGGCGCCATCACTGTAGACATGGGGCGTGAGTTTGGACACGGGAGGAGTCTCGCATCGCCACATAGGCGGCTGCATTCATACTGCCTTGGTAGCCATCAAAGTCTCGTTCGTTGAAATTAAAGTACAGAACGCAGTAAAACAGACTCTCGAGTTATGTGCATTATTCGTTCTTTGTTTGTACAACAGATAATAGGAAGCTACTTTTGCGCAGAATACCCCGAGCACTAGATGCGGAGATCGGAAGCATGCTCCGTGAGAAAGTCGGAAACATCGCTCCTAAAGTCATCCTGTATAATCTCATTCTTAAATGCTGACTTGAACCACATAATCTTCTTGCCCTCCGACCACCGGGGCCACTTGATGTATCCACCGACTCCCTTGTTGGGGTCAAGGTTGTACAAAAAGTTGAAGTAGTACGTGCGGCAGCTGGTCATGGCGTGATTTGGCAAAACACCGTAAAACACCTGTAGAATGTCCGATGCGTGGAAAGTACCCATAATCGGCGTGCCGTAGTAGTACGACGACAAGTACGACCATGTCGGCATGTCTGGTGCCACATCGTTCGCGGCGTTGAGGACGACGCGGCGGGTGATGGTAAAGACAATGTCGCCGAGAAGGGCGGCAACGCGCTTAAAGCCAGGGTAGAGCTGGTTGAAGAAGAGTGTTCGGAACGGGCTGCCAGCGGATGCTCTGTCGGGGTATAGATCGACCAACTCCCTAAGGATGCTCTTGTCCAGCTTTGGGAAGTACAATTCAGACAGGTAATTCACCAGCCGGTCTGTGCTGGTGACGTTATTGGTGAACAATGCAAAGAGGCTTCCCTCGTCTTCTTGATCGCCAATGATGGCTGGAACCTTGTGGAACTGGCCCTTGAGACCGGCTTTTTCTGGGCTGAGGGGGAGAACCACACCATCGGGCCGGGGCAGGTAGGAGAGCGCGACGGAGTTGTAAGAGAGGATGCCTGGCACGGACGTAACAGCGTTGTAAAACGTGTCATAGTCCAACTTGCGAAGACAGGCCAGTGTGTCAGCGTCACCGGCACAGCCTGCCTCGTTGACAACGGTGTCGTAAATAGCCTGGGCTTTGTCACCATCGACTGGTTCTGCGGGGATGGCACTTCCAGAGTTCATAATGGCTCCTCGGAAGAGATCTTGACCCTTGTACGAAGCATTGCCACCGTAAAGAAGCATCTGATCGAAGACAGAAATGGCACCAGCAGACTCGCCCCAGATGGTGACCTTTGTTTTGTCACCTCCAAACGCCTCAATGTTGTCGGCCACCCACTCGAGTCCCATTCGCTGGTCCAACAAGCCAAGGTTGGAGCTACCCTCCTTCTTGATCTCAGCACCGCCCAAGAAGCCGAAGCCGTTTACGCGGTAGTTGACGGCGACAAAGATGAAGGGCTGATCCTGGTCGACCGCCGTCCCAAAAAGGCTCGTAGCATCGTAGGTGTTGCTGCCGCCCAGCTCAAAACCGCCACCAAATATCCAAAAGAGGACGGGCAGCTTCGCATCGGCTTTGGTCCCTTCCGGACGCTGAACAGTAAGCGTGAGGCAGTCTTCCTGCCCATTCAGCTCCTCAATGAGAGGGAGTTTAAGGAGGGCCCCGAGCGTCTTGCTGATGAAATCTTTTGCGCCGGTCGAGACGTACATTTGCGGGCATGCTGGTGCAATACCCGTGCCATCGTGATTGTCCAATTGGTCTGTGTATCTCTGCGGCGGGCGCAGTCGCAAGTCGCCAACGGGGGACTTGGCGAATGGAATGGCGGCAAACGACTCTGTGTTGAGCAAGGAGCGTCCAACAACACTCCCGCCGGGGAAATTGACATTGACCTTGGCGAAGCGCTCTTCAAGCTGTACTGGCACAGGTTCAGGCTCCGGCGCCGGGAGAGCAACAGCGTTGACTCCCCCGACGGAGAGGAGGAATGACACAAAGCTAAGATGCAGCTTCATGACTGGCAAGAGGTGCAAGAGGGAAAAGAAGTTGGAAATTGAGTCACCACAGCAGATGTCAATTGATTGCCAAGCCAGTAACTGAGAAGTTCCTGAATTCCGCCTGGTGAATGAAACTCAGCTATTCTAGGAGGGGCGAAGCATGTTGTATTATACTATGAGCAGAATGCGAACAACGCCAAGATTTCCGATGCCGTATTGCCCTCCGCTGACAGCGAAGGAACAAGAAGAATATCGGGTCCATCACTTGGAGTGGTAACGGTAACCTGAGGTGGTACGAGCCCATGCGGCCGCCTTCCCGAAACTGTCCTCGTGGGCAAGACGGCATATATTATTGACAAGGATGTCAGTAGTGATAGCATGCAAGTAGTACCACCACCGCCCGATTCAATGCCGCCGCCCTTGTCCATATCGGGTCAACAACCCCGGGACTTGTTGACCGCCTAACCCAGAAAAAAAAATGAAATGCATCATGCAAAACAGTTTCACTCGAATAACATCAGCCTCTTGCCAAGTCTCGCCGGAAAGGTTACTCTGTAAGCCAACGGCGTGGGGGAGGTCGCGCACCACACGGCCCACATCCGGGGCGTCGCTTAGGAGTTCGCAACGTGTTTGGAAGGTCACTGCGGCGAAAAAAGATGAAATTCAGTGGAGAGGTAAGCTCGGGAACCAGAAGCACATGCAAGTCCGATGCTCAGAAAGACTGACAGTTCAGTCACGGTAGATCTGTGGGGTGGCAGGGTTGCCTTTGCCGAGGCTTGTCAGGCTTATTAGATCGACCAATGTAGCAAGGATTACCACCCGGAGAGCTACGACTCCAGCGGTTTGCGTACGAGTAAGTTGTACTATGTAACATGCCCCCGGCCAAGAAATAGCAGCAATACCAGGAATAACAAGGACATGATAATATTGGCCAGCCATCAGGGAAGGGTTTGCCAATGCCGCCCCATGGGGAGAGAGTGTATGCACGCGGGGACGGGAGCGGGGGTGCGACACAATGTCCGTCAGCGGCTGAGCGAGCACACAGCAGTCGGGGGCCTCACCGTTTCCCCAGTCTAACAGTCCGGGGAAACGGCCTAGGCATCCTTGCGCAAAATTATAATGCGGAGTGGGCAAGGTGCGCGGCAGCCCACCCAGGTTGTTTACTGAGCGACCGACCCTATAGCATCACGGCAGATATAAGCCTGTCCCACGAAGCACAGCGCCAGCCACAAGCGGCCATTTGTCACGCATTGATTTTGCTAACTGTGCCAAAACATGTCACGTCATGGCCTATAACACCCCGGGCATGTGGCGTAGCTGATTTCTGTTTCTCGTGGCACAGAATCGTCCGCCTCCCGTGGAGAAGAAGCGTCTGTCGACTCGAATCCCGTACCCACGAACGTGGCGTCGACACCCAACCCCGGAACTTGCAGATCATGCGCCCGCCTGTACGGCATTACATGGTGGCGGCGTCGCGGGTTAATTTGCTGCGCCGTTTCGTTTTCGCCTTCTTCGCAATATTCCGGCATCACTGTCATATAGTTTGCTTTCCTCCGTCTGCTTGACCAGGATGTCAAATTGACAGGTTTGTTCAGGGCGAGAGATTGCACGTTTCAAGGCTGAAAGTTTCATGCGCTTCGGCTCTCTGATCCCGAACGGGTGATCTTCCAGTGATTGCCCTGTAAAACTGCATGCTAATATCGGGGAGAGATTTCGTTCCTACAAGGGTTGTCGGTCGACGTCGACCTGGTGTTACACAGTGCACCAGTGGCTATTCTTGTCGTCCTGCGCCAAGAGTCGATTATTCTCATTCAAATACATCACAGCTGAGCCTCGCAGGTAGGTAACACAAATGATCGCTCGTACTCGTAAAGTCAATCTGATCTAATTATACCTGATTTCCAAGCAGCGCAGCGAACCGCGTGTCCGTGCACCTTTCGCTTCGTCGCTGGCCTAACCCAATACTTCGCATTGCCAACTTCCTTTTGCCGCCAATATCAGCCACGAATACGATAATAGAAATAGAACATATTAATATAATTGAATCAATATTTAATTACAGGACCTCTTCACTTGTCATGTTTTGCGTAGGGCTGGAATAATTTGACTACTGTCACAAGCAAACAAGGCAGCATCCCAGCTTCGCTCACTTACACGACAAAGACGCACAAAAAATACCAGCAGCCAGATTACTCTCCCAAACAAGAAAGCAGACGCCATGTTTTTCCCTTTGAAACAGCCCTCCATCTCACAAGCCCAATCGCGGCACCCACCCCGGAACTCTCCCCCTCTTCCCCTCACTTGGCGCCTTCCCGTCGGATGAATTCCTTCCCCAGCAGTCCCCGCTATTCAAAGATTATCACAAGATAAAAAATTGTGTGCATCTTGCCATCTCTGCTTTTCTCCTGCTGATCCGAGGCCCTAGACGGGATTTCCTTGAATTTTGTGGCGCTTTCGGCCTTGCGGACTTCTCAGAATCGCCGCCTCGCCAAGGCCACATCACCTTATGGATGGGCGTGGGCGACTCAGCCCTGGCAGCCACTTTGCCGATGTTGTGAGCAAGTATGTCACTAAAAGGGCAAAAGCGCCGAAGATGTTTTCTTCTTGTCGTTCTAGATATGTGCATTGAACCAATAAGCGTCCATGTTTGGTCGAGAGTTCCCTCGGCAAGGAGTGGGGAGAAGCGGAAGCGGCAGGTAACTCGTCATCTTATGCACGGTTTCTTGTACGGAGTACGCGACGCTGTTATCCAGAGTCATCATACTGCGATGAGCAAACCAGGGTAAAATCTTTCATTTCGTACTTCGTAACAGAATGCAAATGGTAAACGACGGTCTATCACAAACTCCATCCAGCTAACATGACCCCAAGAACCAAATCCTAACCCCAGCGATAAAGAAGTCCTCCTCCTTCTAAAGCACAAGCCAAATCCTTTCATGTGATATACATGCCATGTTCATGAATATGCCTGCGTGATTGCAAATCCTCCTCCATTGTTGCGCCAGGAAACCTTTTCCAGCCCCTTTCATGTGTCATGCTACCGGACCAAACCAAGGGCATACGCTAGGCAACTACCTCGAGAGGTGGCCCCTCTCGTAGGCGTTTCTTCAGCGGCGACGTTGGCTCCTCTTCTGACTCGTCAAAGCTACCATTAAAAACTTCGCTCAAAGCGCTGCGCTTGCGTTTGCCATGGCCGCTCGGCTTTGCCTGTTCCGCTTCCTCGTCTTCCCAAGTCTCCATCACCTCAGGATTGAATTGTCCAACCACGTCTTCACCTAGAGCCTTCCCTAGGCGCTCACGCAGGCCGAGAATGGGCCATATTGGTACTTTTGTGTATTCAATCGTGAGTCCTGCTATTTTCTCGCCATCCTCTTCATAAAAAGCTCGATGCGGCCGGTGGAAGCGCTCCAAGAACTGCGCGGTTATATGTCCTGTATACACTATGAACTCGGCTTCGTCACTGTCGTGAGACAGTATTCTCAGCTTGATATCACGAAACTGCGGGCGTGCACGCTTTTCAGTTGTCGCATGCCAGCGGGTGTCCCTGCGAAACGACGACGAAGTGGCGCCGTAAAAGTGTCGCTGTGCCATGCCGAGAAAAATGCCTGCAATGTGCACGTCTTGATCAGAGTCGTCAGGAAGTAGACTCCTTGATCTCAACTGTTGTAGTCGGTATACCGGCACATTGCCTTGCAAGTCTGGACCTGGCACGATGCGAAACATGTTTTGTCGTATTGACGCCAGCTGAGCCTTGCCAATATAGCACATCATCGGTAGCCCTGTCATATTATGGCTCGACGAGCTCGATATAGAGAGGCTTTGCGACTCCGCAGGGCGTGTTGATATAGACTTGAAGGACGTTTGTGAGGAGCCAGCGCTGTCAGGCGGGTAGTTCCACATAAGCTGCGCGCGCACCGCGTCGCGGTATACCCTATCGCCAAAGAATAGATGTAATTCGGGGACGAACTGCGGTCTTCGGAAGCTGTTGGGCCACAGTGTGGAGAGTATAGTCTTCATGGCGTTGGATAGAATAACGGGGTGGACAACGCTGGGAACCAGGATCTCGGTGAGGGTCTCGCTGAGTGTGGTGATTGTGTGGGATGGGCGCAAATGACCTTTGGACGGCGGCGAGCCAGGCTCATTCACAGGTAAAGGGGCATTGCAAGGCGGAAGCTCCTTGAACTTTATGCCAAGTAGTTGCGAATGTGTATCGGTCCAGCATATCGGGCGCAAGAACAGTGACACGCCGGCGTTGCTGCGCATTATATCCAGGAGAGACCCCTTTGCTATCCTTCGTGCGCGTCTCGGAGAAGGAGACTGGGAGGAGGATGTGCACTCAGAACGGTCGCTCTGCGGTGTGCTAGTAGTTTGCGTTGAGTCGCCCATGCCGGGCGCCCTTGTTGACATTGTGAACCGCGCACAAAGTATAGCAACGGCGCTAGTGCAATAGAGCAGATATCTTGCACGGCGTTAGTATGCAAGGGCCAAAAACGTTTATATAGCAGCGAAAACTCACTCCAAGGCAGTCATAAATGAACTGCGCAGGCGCAGTCACCTCTTTGTTCTGCCTACGTTCCAGGAAGCGCCGAGCGATGACGCGCAGCCACTGTAGTCACCCCTGCTTGCAGACGGGTACAGCGATGACACCGGCGCACAAGGGTTTGGCGCGCGCGTAAACAAAGAACACCGCGAAAGGGAACAAAAACGAAAGAGCCGCAGAGTCGCTATCGTTGAACAAGGCAGTAGAATGCTATCTTCTCTGAAAGCGAAGAAACAGTTGCTGGAAAAGAGGCACCATGGGAAGCTGCGTTAATTGTCAAACGCCGCCCTTCGGGTGCGAGTCACTTCCCTTCTTATTATGGAGAGACAACGGGCGGCAGCCTGCTGGGTGGCCCCGTGAAACGCCACCGCTAATGCTGGCAGCGCGTCAGCTCAGCGCCACATCGAGTCGCGGAAGGCATGCGTCTTCACGTGATCCGCGTTAGGCAGCCAGCCAACCAGGTGCCCGCATGAGCTGCCTGCCAAAATCTCGTCTTCAAGCAAGCTACCAGCAAAGCATCGCGCCGCCTTTTCTGCCTGGTGTACGATTGGCCTCAGCAGCTGTCGCTCTTTTTTCTCAGGCCGCCCTCGCACGTCCGGCGCGTGTGACAGAGGCAATTAGCGCCGAATTTCCCCTGAGATCTGACTGGCGTCATTGCCGTTTGATTCCATCATGGCGTCCCGTTTCTTCGTCCCCGACAGCAGCACGGCGTCCAGCCACGCGCCGTCAACACCGGACAAGCGGTTTCAGCGCAGCGCTGCCGTGTCTTACCCGGACGACCACCCTTCAACAACGCCCGCCGGCCCTCCTCCTTCCTCTGCAGCCTCTTTTACCCCAGCGGGAGCTCCTTCAGATTCCTACCTCGGAAGCTCCATGATGCGCGGCATGGCTAGCAGCAAACCCGCGAGCTTTGGCAATCCGTCCGGCGCGAGCGCTGGCCGCACCCTCTTCGACCGCAGCGACGTGAGCAATGCCCCGTTGGGCCGATCGATACGAGGCCGCGAAAGAGGCCCCTCTTCTCTGAGCAGGCAGTTCAATTTCGACGAGGACGCCGAAGGAGAGGATGTAGATGCCGAAGGCGAATTCGACCTGCCGCCTCATCGCGGAAGTCTGTTTCGCTCCTCCAACGCCTTTGCGCGCGGCGATGACGATACTGGCGGCGACGACATGGAAGCCGAGATTGAGCGATACATTGACCAAGAAATGCAAGTCGAACGTGACGAAGAATATGACCAGCCGCAATCTGTCGACGATGCTGCTTCCGAGGAGGGCGATTTGTTCCTGAATATGCGTCACGACGATCGCCCATACGGACAACCCGTCATTGGTGAAGGCTCCGACCTCATGATGCTCAATACCCCGGCTGCAACCGATAGAGTGCGCAAAGAGGCTGAAGACATCTTTCGGCGCTCATCTGCCCACTTTGGAAGCTCCTTCAGAAGCAAGGGATTCCAATTTGCAACCATTGCCAAGGATATATATACGAAACAAGATGCCGCCCGCCTAACTGAGCCTTCTTCCTTAATTCTCGGTACCGAGGATCTTGTCTGTCGCCTTTATGACGATGGTGTTGGTGCTGAAGAAGATGAAGAAAAGATGGATAACTCTCTGGCCAATATCGCATACCGCCTCATTCGCCTATGGAACGACTATGTTGAAGGCTTGCCGCCCCCTGAAGGTGAAGACTTTGCCTCGATTGGACCCGGTCCGCAATCAGAGCCGTTCGAAAAGGCGGCCTACGTCGCCCACCTGATCCTCCGCATGCACCACACTCGACTCAATCTCGAAACAGCCCAAGAAAAGACGCCACCACTGCCCGAAGTCCTCTTTAGCTGGATGGATGCTAGCCACAACTTATATCCTGACCAAATCCGCGAAATCAGCCGCTACAAGCCAAGCCCCGCATGCCACAGCCTGTTCTGGCAAACACTGCGCAACAGTCTCTTGCGAGGCAACGTCGCTGGAGCTTCTCTCCTGCTCAAGAATGCCGGCTGGGAACACGTGCGCAAGGGCGCACATGGAGAACGTGCGTATACGGGCAAGGCGCTCGAGAACGTACGTAGGTTTGCCGCCGCTACGTGTGAATCGTTGGAGCAATGTCCCGCAACGGCCGGGGATTGGGATATTTGGAACAGCGCCTGGACTCTCTTCCGCGTCCGCGCGCGCGGCGCTCTGGACAAGCTCACCTTGTTCGCGGAAGGCCGTGACGTGCAAATGGACGACTCTGTAGACAGCGATTTCGCTCCTCGCCCACCACAAACCATGTCGACAATGGCAAGGAAAGCATCCAGCCAGCTGCCATGGGACATATACGAGAATCTGCAAATGGTCTATGGAATTATCCTGGGCGACCACGAGGCCATCATGGAAACCGCTCAAGATTGGTGCGAAGGCACTATCGGTCTCTTCGGCTGGTGGGACGACAACACATCATCACAGCGAAAGAGCCTGCGAATCTCACACGGCCGATTCAACGCCTCGACAGCATCCCGGTACGGTGCATCTGACGACTATCTCGAGAGGCTCTCGGCGGCTTTCCACAAGGTCATTCAGTCAGACTTGAATCCCAACCCCATGAACCCAGTAGAGGTTGCCATTGCGTCGGCGTTTGAAGGCAATGTTAATGCAGTAGTTGGGTGTCTTCGAACATGGTCGCTGCCTGTTGCCTGCTCCGTCGCGGAGATAGCGTCTCTGGGAGAATGGCTGCCGCCAACAGAGCCTGTAGCCTCACTGCCCACAGACAGCCTGGACATGGACGATTTGGCGGTGCTGGGCATCGCGCAGCCATCTGCGGATGAGCAGGAAGGCATCAAGGACTCTACACTCGTCATGTATGCGCGCGAGCTTGCAGGACTTGACCAAGTGTCGCCGCAGAGAGACGGCTGGGAGGTGGCTATTCAAGTGTTGGGCAGAATGGATCTGCCTGCCAAATCGGAGGAAACAGTGGGCGAGCTGCTTCGAGACCTATTGGCAACTCTTGATGAGAACTCTAGCACAACAGTGGACAAGATGTGGAGGATACTCAACGAACTTGGCATGATCAACTTTGCTGAGGAGACAGCAGAGGTAAGTGTAGCCCGAAGCTCGAGCGGCCGTGAGCTTATACTAATCCTGTTGTAGACATTTGCGGATATTTTGTCTAAGGAATCGCATCGTTATGGTGAAGCGCTGTGGTACTTTGCACTCTCTCACAGGACTGATCGCGTTCGTGAAGTCCTCAACCTACTTACATCATATTCTCTCGTGCAATCTACCGTCTATCCGGCCGAAAGAGAGCTTGACGACGACCTAAAAGATCTCTTGCGCAAGCGTACCGAGACGCTCGAGAAACGCGCGAAACAAGACCTCGAAGCTGCGCAGCTGCTGGGAAGAATGCTTAGTGGCTACGCCACACTGCGGAAGTTTTACGAGCTCCGAGACGAATGCTTGGGCCAACATCTGTCAGCGAGTAAGAAGCTGGCGCTGAAAAAGCAAGCCGCGGCCGCATTAGTGGCTGTGGTTGCTAGTTCCGATGACAACATCCGCGGCGGACTCTACGATGACACACGAGACGCCGTGGTTAGCGAAGATTTTCTCCTTGCGCTCCTAGGCGAAGCAACCGTCTTTATCAATCAGAGCCCCGCGACACTGTCACTGACACAGATTGACGCGCTGCTGAAAGCCGTGGAGGACCTGCAAACAGTTTGCTCGCGCGTATATGATGCCTGCGACGGGTTCTTCGATCTTGTCCTGGCTTCCGGGCAGGGTCTCAAGGGCTCCACCCCAGCAGACCTGATGCGCAAGTCGACGGCGTCATTAAGCGGAAGCAGCTACGTAATGAGTGGCAGCTCGATGCTTGTAAGCCATTTGCACAAATCGGTTGCGGGTGCTGGGAAAATTCAGCGCGGCTGGGATTGGAGGAAGGCTTGGATGGCGTCGACAAAGGGAGATGATGTACTACGCAAGCTTCGACTGGGACTGGCCCAAGATCTGGCGGTGCTCTGGCTTGAAGACGCGGATGGCGTTGCCAAGTTTTGATGGTGAAGCATCGTGTAAGAGCGAGACGGAAAATCTAGCATGCAAGGGCGGCGCTAGCTGTAGAATAGAATATTTACGGGGTTTTTAATAAGGACGATACCAAAGCCTAACCTGGGTACATTTTATTTTATTATTCATTTTTTGGATGTTTACAACGGTAATAGCTGCTGGTGTTGCTTGTCGCAGGCATGCTTCGCCTGCAAGGTACACACAGCACCGTTCCCCCGTCCTCGGCCGGTTGGATCTGACAGCTCCGCCGCACGTGCCAGCACCCACCACCGCGCCCAATCCGACCCTGTGAATTGGCAATCGACCATTGCCGAAAAACGAAAAAAAAGTTCCCCACCACAACACAAAAGCGTATGAATCACAGGTCTGCCGCACCGACGCAAACACGGCAAACGCAGTGATGGCTCCAATTACAATGGCAAGTCGTCCTGGAGGTGCCATGACGGTAAGGATCCTTTTACCCTAGGCTCATTGGCCCTTTCATCTCCCCGAAACCCATCTAATGCATCGTCCTCAGACCCTTTTACGCAGCGCGAGACCGACCTCCGGCGCCGGAGCCGCCCTTCGCTATGCGCGCAATACCCTCGCCTCGCGCGACTACTCGACCGTGAACCCGCTGCCGCCCACGTACGAGAAGCTCTTCAACAAGTACACCGAGGTGCGCCGCGTTCTCGGCAAGCAGCGCCTGACGCTCGCCGAAAAGATTTTATACAGCCACCTGCACAACGTCGAGGAGTCGCTGCTCACAAACACCGACAATGGGCGCAGCGTCCGCGGCAAGGCCAACCTGCGCCTCAACCCGGACCGAGTCAACATGCAGGATGCTTCTGCGCAGATGGCCCTGCTGCAGTTCATGTCGTGCAACCTCGCCAAGCCTGCCATCCCGGCCAGCATCCACTGCGACCACCTGATTGTCGGCTACAAGGGCGCCGAGCAGGACCTGACCTCGGGCATCGAGACCAACAAGGAGGTGTTTGACTTTCTCGAGTCGGCGGCCCGCAAGTACGGCATGGACTTTTGGCGGCCTGGCGCTGGCATCATCCACCAGACTGTGCTTGAGAACTACGCCCTGCCTGGCCTGATGATGCTGGGCACCGACTCCCACAGCCCCAACGCTGGTGGTCTCTGCACAATCACCATTGGTGTTGGTGGTGCTGATGCCGTCGAGGCCCTTGTCGGCGCCCCCTGGGAGCTCAAGGCGCCCAAGATCCTCGGTGTTGAGCTGACTGGCCAGCTCAGCAACTGGGCCTCGCCCAAGGACGTTATCCTGCGCCTCGCCGGTGAGCTCACCGTCCGTGGCGGCACGGGCTCCATCATCGAGTACTTTGGCCCTGGTGTCGAGAGCCTCAGCTGCACCGGCATGGCTACCATCTCGAATATGGGAGCCGAGGTCGGTGCCACTACATCCATCTTCCCATACACTGCTGCTTCTGCCCGCTATCTCGGTGCCACCCGCAGAGGCCAAGCCGTCGAGAACATTAACGCCTTGCAGAACTTCCCTGGAAAGGGTACCAGCGAAGACTCCACCTTCCGCTTCAGAGCCGATGAGGGCGCCGAGTACGACCAGGTCATCAAGATCAACCTGTCGGAGCTGGAGCCTCACATCAACGGCCCCTTCACCCCCGACCTGGCCACGCCGCTCTCCAAGTTCAAGGAGACCGTCAAGGACCAGCAGTGGCCCGAGGCCCTCTCTGCCGGTCTCATCGGCAGCTGCACCAACAGCTCGTACGAAGACATGACGCGCGTGGAGAGTCTCCTCAAGGAAGCCGCCGACGCCGGTCTCAAGCCCGCGTCCGACTTCTACATCACACCGGGCAGCGAGCAGATCCGCGCCACGCTCGAGCGAGACGGCACCCTGGACACCTTTGAAGGCGCTGGCGGCATTCTCCTCTCCAACGCCTGCGGCCCCTGCATCGGCCAGTGGAAGCGCCAAGACGGCGTCACCAAGGGCACAAGCAACGCCATTCTCTCCTCGTACAACCGCAACTTCCGCGGCCGCAACGACGGCAACCCCGAAACCATGAACTTCCTCGCCTCCCCCGAAATCGTCACCGCCATGGCCTTTGCCGGCTCAACAACCTTCAACCCGGTCACCGACGCCCTCAAGACGCCCGACGGCAAGGACTTCAAGTTCTCGCCGCCCCACGGCAAAGAAGGCCCCGAAACCCCCTTTGAGTCTGGCGTCGCCTCGCTCGGCGTCCTCTCCCAAGCCGCCGACCCCAGCGTCCAAATCGCCATCTCCCCATCCTCAGAACGCCTGGCCTTCCTCGACCCGTTCCCTCCCTTCCCCTCGGCCGACCTGAGCGGCCTCCGCGTCCTCGTCAAGGTGACGGGCAAGTGCACGACCGACACCATCTCCGCCGCGGGGCCTTGGCTCAAGTACAAGGGCCACCTGCCCAACATTAGCACCAACACGCTCAACACGGCCACCAACGCCGAGACGGGCGAGGTCAACGCCGCGTACGACCTGGACGGCAGCAAGCACACCATCCCCGAGCTGGCGGAGCGCTGGAAGCAAAAGGGCCAGGAGTGGCTCGTCGTCGCCGAGCACAACTACGGCGAGGGCTCCGCCCGCGAGCACGCCGCCCTGCAGCCGCGCTACCTCGGCGCCCGCGTCGTCCTCACAAAGTCGTTTGCCCGCATCCACGAGACCAACCTCAAGAAGCAGGGCGTCGTCCCGCTGACCTTTGCCAACGAGGCCGACTACGACAAGATCTCGGCCGGCGACGAGGTCTCCACCGTCGGCCTGTACGAGATGCTGCAGAATGGCGGCCAGGGTGAAGTCCAGCTGCGCGTCAAGAGAGCCGGCGCCGAGGACATCCTCATCCCCACCAAGCACGCTGTTAGCAAGGACCAGGCTGGCTTTATCCTCGCTGGTAGTGCTCTGAACCTGCTTTCTAAGGGTGTCTAAAGTCTAGACACAGTAGAGGGATGGAGTCAGATACGATGCATTTTTTGGATATTTTAGACGCCTGATTGCCGCGCTATTTTAAGGTGGCTACAATGTTGTAGCTTCAGCCGTATTACCTTGTTATGTTATACCTAGTTCGATACCTGCTGTTGTTTGTATAGGTAGGAGTTATCAAAAATGGAGTTTCGCGTTAAATAAGAGCATATAAGTTTAAATTCCTCCAATGGCTATAATATGTCGTGCCAATCCTTTAAACATCATGTACGAATGCAGTAAATACAACAACTAGTGTCAACTCCGTAAAAAAGGAGCCAGGCAAAACGCGTGTTACCCCAAAAGACGTTTGCATAGCAATAAACATTGTAGGTATCATCAACACATAATCAACTTCCTCAACCCTCTTGCCATTTCTTAGCAGCTTCCTGCTCGAGTGACATATACTGTCGCCAGGTCAGCCTGCGTTTCCGGCTCATAGAGTGTGCCTTCTCCAGGTTTCCAGTGTGAATCTCGCGGTGCCAGGCTGCCGCCTTGAGCCACGCAGGATTCGAGCGCACGTCTTCTGGCAGTGCCTCTTCGCGTACATCGCCAAAGTCCACTGCGCGCGTGTTTGTTCGCGGCTGCGGGTCTCGGCGTTTCGAAGCAGCCATGTTTGTTTGGTTCGTTTGCGCGTGGCGTTGTGCTTGTTCTGTTTGCTCCTTTTCATATAGCCATCGCAGTCTTTCGGCTGCCTTGCCGAACCATTTCTTGCGGTTTCCTCGCTTTTTAATCTCTTTCATCTTATCATCACGCCATTCCTTTGACCTGTTATGCGGTCTATGGATCGCCGGGTTTACTGGCAGATGTAGCCTTTCACCCAGATCAGTACTATCAACAGCCGTTGACTGACGTCCTGCTTTTCCGCGCTTCGGCTGGAACTGTCGATATATCATTTCATCGAATGCGTCTGAGTCAAAATTGCGTTTGTGTGCGGCTGTTTGATGCCTCCGTGCTATAGCCGTGCCGACCGCGGATGGCTTGTTGACTATCGAAATTTCAGGCTCCTTGGTGGCAAAGGAACTTTTCAACCACGTGGCTGTAGCAGTAGAGGATGGTTCTGCAGGTACAGTATGAGTATCATCGTTCGCAGAGCTGCTTCTCGGCACTGTCACGGTAGTTTCGGTATTGTCTCCGTCGAGGAACCCGTTCACCTCAGGCTGATCCACTTGTTCTGAAACTTGAGTGCTTCTTCCATCGTCTGTGTCTATCGCATCATCTACTTCATGGAACTCGGGTTCTTTGCCAAGGGCGTACGTATAGTTGACCGAGTCCGTCTCCGAGTCAGAAGAAATGCAGATTGCCGTGTCCTTGTCCTTGCCAGCAAGAATCACTTTCGTAAACTCGTTATCTAAAGTCATCGATTCGTTGTATCTGTTTTCCGGCAATTTTTCTTCGGCAATTGGTGTTTGGAGGTCGTGGAATGATGAAAGCAAAGCTTGGCCATGACTGTGCGCTCTAGGTACACTCGATCCGCCTTGTTGCTGGGTATCAATATATTCTTTCGACGACGTTTCGAAAACTTGGCCGCTGTCGCTGCTATCCTTGACGGTTGCGACCTCTCGAAGCTTTGTTGCTAGCGCAGCTTCTTGTGTAGCGTCCCGTGCTGGCAGTGGCACGTTTGTTCCCAAATGGTCGGCTTGCGATGGTGCTGTTTGATCGCCAGCTGGCGCCAGCTGACACGCCGCGGAGGCATCATAATGCCCGTTTTCCTGCAGTACAGACTTGAAATTCGTCGGTCGGGCTCCATCTGCTAAGCCAGTGTGCTCTTGGCTGCGAGATGCCGCAGGATTGTTTTCCGCGTCTACAATGATAGGAGTAGGTCTGGATTTAATGAAAAATCTCCTCTGTGAACGCTTTGCCGTGTGTTTCTCGCAGTGTCTCTTGCCATTTACGGCATTGAGACAGCCAAATACGGAGCATTGTGATGTGTCAGCAGTGGCGCCGGTTTGATGTTGATACATGTCGGCAGCTAAGAGGGCCAATTAACCATGGTCGAAATTCAGGAGTGATTTGCAACCGCGTCACTCCTGTGCACGAATAGATCAAGAAAGGCGGACTGGCGACAAAGTACCAAGCATGGCGAAGCAGCCGCCACGGCGAGCGGTACTGCCAGAGCTGCTATGATAGAAGAAGGTCCTATTTGCCGTTGGTTAGCGTCTTGTAGTTGCTTATGGTCGGCACATTAACAATCCGAAATTTAATCCCAGTGTCAGATCTTTTCAGTCTCTATGTAGTCTTCAAACTTGAAACGGCGACGGTTCCTCTGCCTCCGGTATGTCAAAGCAACACGTGAAGCGTTGAGATGTGCGCCAGTGCCTTTGGCCCCAATCACTGGAATGAAAATGGATCAGGGTTCCAAATTTTGGCGTTTGGGTTTCGCTTTGCACGTCTCTGGGAAGACCCCCAAACACCATGCGTTGGATGTGAGGGGCTGGGACCAGTAACGAACAGGTGGTTGTAATCCAGCCGCGAAAGCAGCAGTAGATATCCACCATCAAATGACATAAGGCGGCAAAGAAACCAGTCTGCTTCGTTCGGTCGGACCTTTTACCATTTGGCATCCTTCGGGGAACTGTGGAAAACAAGGGTGAGGCATCGCGATCTCACTTACCGGCCAGATCGATCAAGGCTCTGCGCATCAGCCGCTGGACTTGCTGGGGCGGTGTCTATGCTTGGAGGCCTGACTCATTCTCGCACCAGCCACGGACTTCTGACGCTATGTCGCCAAACCTAAACGCCCTGGTCTCGCCAACTGCGTATTTAAAGGCAGGAAAGGGCACGAAGCACGATTCCCAGCTCAGCTTGCGATGGCTGGAAACCAACAAGCACTATTGAGACGAGAGGCGTAGACCGGGGTATGCCATGGAGACCGCCTTCCAAATTCGGCGTATTGCCCCCTCGAAGCTTGGTGGGCATGGGGCGCGGGAAGCAGTGTAGCCCCTGTAGGTATTGACATTGAAATTGCGCCGGGTCGAGTTACGCGGTCAATAACGGCATTTTGCGTTGCGTAAAATCGTACCAAAATACAAATAGGCACAATTACTATAAGGAATATTTTTGCCATTTTTTTAAAGATATTAGCTACAGCCGTAGACACGTAGGTAAGGCTGGTAATTTGCTGGGCGTCACAAGAGTCGGGCCATTCCACGTGCTTACGCGGGGCATTCGTACGTGGTGCCTGGCGCATCACCGACCGTCGAAACGAGACACTGGCTTCTTCTCGGCTGCAGCACCATCTAATCCTGGCACCTATCGCTACACCCCATACGACAGAGAGGTACTGGAAATGGATTTCTTAAAGTCGGCCGTGGCCTCTGCCATGGCAAAGGGGCCTCCATTTCCCTATAGCTTTGGCGACCGTGTCGACGTGGACGAATCCATCTGGACTTTGTATAACGGCACGAAGAGGGTATGCGCGCCTCCTTCCAACCTCGCCCATTCCCCGGCGCATCACTAATAGGCCACTTTACAGGAAGATGGATCAAACTGCAGCATCTTTTCGTTCGACATTACTGCCAACAAGGGACGCTTACCGCTAGCGAAGAATGCGCTGAAGAAGCTCAGAACACTTCGCCATCCAGGTGTCATAAAGGTGCTTGATACTGTCGAGGTATGTAGCACAACCGGAAAGTACGATGTGGTATCTACTTACACCAATGGAATAGACCGAGGCCTATATCTATATCGCGACCGAGCGCGTCGTGCCACTGCGATGGCATGTACGGCGAAAGAGCCTAAGCCCGGAAACTATCAAATGGGGCTTGCACAGCGTTGCGGTATGGGCATCCCTTTAATGTGGCGAGGGCGTAATTCTAACAGTTCTTAGCGAACTCTGAAATTCATCAACTCCGACGCGTCATCAATCCACGGCTGCATCAAGGTCGGCTCGATATATACTTCTGAAAGTGGCGAATGGAAGCTCGGCGGCTTTGATACATTGAGCAGCGTCAAGGAGGATGAATCCGTAATATACGTTGGTGATATCTCAGCCCAAAACTTTGAAGTTTTATTAACACTCTGGCCAGACATTTGGTAGCCTCGTTCCCGACTCGGCACGATACTCACCCCCAGAGGTTGTCCAAGGCGGCTGGGACGTCATCAAGAAGAACCCCCATTCGGCTGTCGATTCGTTCAACTTTGGCGCACTAATATACGAAGTTTTCAATGGCGACTACAATGGGCAAGGCCAAGCCGGCCAGACACAAAATATACCCCCCACGATGCACTCTAGCTACAAAAGGCTTTGCAACACGAATCCGAAGTCCCGCATAACAGTCGCCGCGTTCCTAGATCAAGGAAGTCGTCGAGGTGCTTTTTTCGATGTGCCGCTCATCAAATTGACAGAGGGTATTGATAATCTTGGTGTAAAGACTGCAGAGGAGCGCGAGGCATTTTTGAAGTAATTATTCCTGGTCCCTTTTGGTATCCTCCGCTAACAATGTTGCAGTGATCTCGATCAAGTTTCCGACGACTTTCCAGAGGACTTCTTCAAAATGAAGGTGCTTCCCGAACTCATGAAATCGGTTGAATTTGGCGGTGGTGGTCCAAAGGCCATTAATGTCGTGCTGAAGATTGCTGGAAAGCTGCCATCCGACGACTTTGAATCCAAAATGATACCTTTCATCGTCCGCATTTTTGGCAACCCAGATCGCGCCATCCGCGTTTGTCTGCTGGACAACCTACCCCTGATCATCGAACAACTCCCACAGAAGATTGTCAATGACAAGCTGTTTCCACAGATTGTACGTATTGGAGGCAGTATTTCCGGTTTCTGGCATTTGTTGACTCTGCTATAGGTCACTGGTTTTACGGACATGGCGCCTGTTGTGAGAGAACAAACTTTGAAGTCTGTTCTCGTCATTATTACCAAACTTTCCGATCGCACAATTAATGGGGAGCTCCTGAAGCACCTCGCAAAGACGGCCAACGATGAGCAGCCAGGTATCCGAACAAACACGACTATTTGCCTGGGCAAAATTGCAAAGCATCTGGGCACATCGTCACGCGCCAAGGTTCTTATTGCTGCCTTCACACGCTCCATGCGCGACCCCTTTGTTCATGCCCGAAACGCTGCACTCATGTCGCTGGCGGCAACCTCGGAGTATTTTAGCGACGAAGATTGTGCCGCACGAATCATCCCCGGCCTTTCGCCCCTTCTGCTGGATAAGGAGAAGCTTGTGCGCGACCAGGCAAGCCGCGCAATAGATACATATCTTCAAAAGATTCGAAAGGCAGCAGCGTCGATGCCGGAGACTGCCCTGCCTCCTCAGCAAGCATCTGACGCACCAGCCGCTAGAATGGGGACGCCACAGCCCAGCGGCTCTCAAGGCTGGACCGGTTGGGCTATATCCTCCTTTACGAACAAGGTGTCTACAGCTACAGGCGAGATGGAAACTGAAAATGGCACTACTCCCGCAGCGAAATCATCGTCTGCATCTGATGTTCGCAAGCCTGTGACAAATTCAGCTTCTTCGCTCCATCGCCAAGCCGTCCAGTCACCACCCGTCACGTCGGGCACTGCCTCTCCCACGCCAAGCTCCGTTGCAGACGCATTCTTCCAGGATGATAACGACGACGGTGGCGATAATTGGGGCGAAATGGGTGACATGGACGAAGATGCGGCTTGGGGAGACGGATCAAGCGAGGCGCCTGCCAAATCTCCTGCTCCGGCCGCTAGCGCAGCTCCGTTTGATGACAGCGAGCCGGACTTTGCTGGATGGTTGGCCGCACAGTCGCAGAAGAAGTCTGGGTCAAAGCCCCTGCCAAAGGGCCTGGCCAAAACGACAACGGCGAAGAAACCCGTTACGAAAACGCCGCTCAAAACAGCCTCCAAACCAGTTGTTGCCAAGAAGATTGACATGGCCCCTAAGGCTGCGGACGATGAAGATGAGGGGTGGGGAGACGGCTGGTAATTCGAAGCAGAGGCATGTTTACTTAGAAGGCGGATGTGCGGATGGCGTATGTACCTAGACGGCAGTAAGAAGAGACGGGCTTGGATATACCAACTAGAATCATGCTGGCACAAATGGTGCATGAATACATTATTCCTCTTATATTAATATGTAACGGCCCGTACGAGTAGTCGTATCCTAACACCAGGTTACAACTTCAAACGTCGAAGTGGATGCGAATGGATTCGGATGGATGCGCAAGTGGGTAGCCCGCACAAGTCCGCACAAAAAGAGATTATGACAACCGCGAGGCAAAAAAAGTAACTTGCGGCCAGTGTGACTCGAACACACGACCTTCAGATAGGCATCCGTAGGATTGAAGTTTGACTTCAGTCTGACGATCTCCCAGCTAATCTATGGCCGCGGAGTTGATGGCTACATTCGTGCGTTGTTTTGACTTATAGGTGCCGGGTAGCCCTCTGCACCTCGTTACACAAGGCGATTGTCTTGCGCTGGACTTGGCACTGCGACAAAATGGGAAAATTACGCGAGATGTTCGTTCTGTCCAAGCCATGTCTCTCGACTTTTGGTCTCTGTCCATTCAAGACATGGGACATTTCAATCCAAACATGTTTCTAGACCAGACAATTGGACCTCGCCCGTCGCCTTGGTCTGTTGTGTGCGGTGCTCGCTAGCCTCCCCCGGTGGTCTATTTCAGGTCCATTCAGTGGGGTCCCATCCACGCCGACTTGAAACCGCCACTAACACGCATCGGGCTACTGGCGCAGTTGCCATGACAACACGCAACACGCGGGAGAGATCGTCGCAGCTAAACAGTGGCTTTCAGGTAAACTCCAAAATACACTCCGGCTTTGTAGTCTCTATCCCCAGTTTCCTTTCCACTGCAAAATATTGTCTCGTCGGCCGATCAAACACGATATTGGCAAAATACCATTCTGCTTTTGCGATTTATTCGTCATCAAGGAATAAATGCGTTAAGCCTCTCGACACACCACGATTCCCCCCCTTTCTTCGCAAAACAACAACCGGATGATGCCGTGACGATATAAACATTCCGCCCGAAAACCTTCTTTTTTGCTTGCAGCACACTTTCAGCCTTAGCCCCTCTCTGGCCCTTTTTACATTCCTGTAAACAAAGCCCGACTGGCAAACCCTTCCCCGCGGATTGAAGATACACACGATTTTTTTCTTCCTCAAACACGACATCACCATCCTCGGCCCTCCTCCCGGCGACTGAGCCATTCTTGCACGGCGTTGCGCGCCGATATTACACGTCCCTTTTGCCGCCATCTACGACGACACCTCGCCGCACTCGCGCGCGCGTGCGCTATACGAATATAAACCATGGATACAAGCTTCCTCGCCCAGCAGGTCAATACCAGCATTGCTCAGCTGCATGGCCTGTTTGACGAGATCGGAGTCCCCAACCATGAGCGAGAAGCTCGAGAGTCAGAGGTTTGTCCTCCTCCTTTGTCTAAAGTCGTCGCAAACACTGCGATGTCGGTTTACCATGGTCGCTAACTTTGAATCAGCTCTTCTCTGCTCTGTCAGAAGCCCTAAACAGCCAAGTCCGACTGGTCACGTCGGAGAAGAAGGAAATGATTGATGAGGCCAAAAAGATTATTACAACCATCCGCCAAATGGAGACGTCGCTCGACGACTCCAAGGCACGCAGGGACTATAGCGACGGAGGCGAATTCGCCATTTCGTATCCCTTGAACCGCTGTTTGCAGACTTTGCAAGAAAAGCACACGCAAATCAGCCGCCTACATAAAGAACGCTTTGAGCAAGTAAAGAGTGAGTTGACACATTGAATTCATGCGAAAAGATCTCGGCGTACTAACGTGCACATCAGAACTTGTCCAAGCACTCGAGTCATACTCGTCACATCTGGAACCGACCTTTGTGCAAATCGCTCTCCCGCCTACCGGACCAAACGAGACCATCCCACCCACCTTTGACCTCTCCCCCTCATACGTTGATCGTCTCGATGCCGAGTTCACGCGCGTTTACGACGAATACACCCGCCGCATTGCGTCCGTGCAGTCCCTGGCCGACAGCGTCATCCAGCTCTGGGCCGAGCTTGGTATCCCACAAGCACAGCAGGATGGCTCCATTGTCAAATACTATCGCGAAGCTCCCGAGCAGCTCGGTCTCCACAACGACGATATTAAGCGTCTGCAGACCAAGAAAGATCGCCTCACAGAGGAGAAGAAGAACCGCGAGAAGAAGCTGCAAGATCTCAAGGCCAACGTGGAAGCCCTGTGGGTTAAGCTTGGCATTGACGAATCCGAATCGAAAGCCTTTATGAATGCCAATCGCGGCTGCGGCGTGCGTCAAATCAACGAGTTTGAGGATGAGCTTGCGCGCCTCAATGAGCTGAAGCGACAGAACTTGCACCTCTTTGTCGAGGATTCTCGCGTGCAGCTGCAGGCCTTGTGGGATGCGCTGTACTTTTCCGAGGACGAGATGCTGGAGTTTACGCCTGCCTTTTCTGACGTCTACAGTGATGCGCTGCTTGAGGCGCATGAGCGCGAAATTGCGAGGCTGGAAGCGCTCAAGGAGCAGCGCGCGCCAACCTTGGCGCTTGTCGACAGACACAAGACCCTGGTTAAGGAACAATATGAGCTGACGACATCCAGCCAGGACGCTTCGCGCCTGATGCTCCGAGGACAGAAGGGTGAGAAGCGTGATCCCGGAAAGCTCCTGCGAGAGGAAAAGATGCGCAAGCGTATTGCCAAGGAGCTGCCCAAGGTTACGGCGGAAGTTCGACGAATCCTTGAAAAGTGGGAGGACGAATATGGGCGGCCCTTCCTCGTGTTTGGTGAGAGGTATTTGGATGAGCTTGAGGCAGACACCACCACCACGCGAAAGGGCGCTCCGCCTCCGCGGTCAAAGACACCAGCTGGTCCACCTCCTTCGACGGTAAAGGCACCAAAGTCGGCTCCTAGCAAGCCCAATGTTGGCAAGAATATTCCACCGCGATCAATGACGAAGACGCCCACTGCGCATGGCACTGCGGCAAAGAAGCCAACTGCTCAATCAGCGGCCGCAGCGGGGAGAGCCAGTCCAACGCGCAACGGAAGGGCTAGTCCTTCTAGGATCCCGGCCAGGGCACCGCTGTCTAGCCTGAAGCATGGCAACAACTCGCCTGAGCGACCTACCCGGCCCGAGTCGCGTGGCGATACCCTTCGCAACGGTGCACCTATCCGTGCGCCGCCGCCAAAGATGCGAGACTTGAAGTCTGTGCCCGAGCTCGAGACACCTGTCAACCCTTACCAGTCCATGGATCTCACTTCCAACATTGTTCGCGCCATTGAGCCCGAAGACGTGTACGACGACCGCCCAAAGACGGCCATGGGTTCACGATCCAACTCGAATCTCTCGCAACAATCGACATACTATGAAGATTCGTACGAGGACCGATATGCCACCATCAAGGCCTCGCACTATGCCTACCCGCAAGCACCGCCGCCTCGTCAAATATCCAATGCCTCGACTGCCGTGTCGGGGTCTGAAAACTGGGAGACATATGACGATAACAGCGAACCGGAGCCTGACGCATCGGATGCTTACTACGCTAAGCTTCGAGCTGCCCGTGGGAAGCGCATGGAGCCCGAGTACGGACATCGCCCGACAAGTAGTCAATCGAAACGCTCTCGAGGTATCCCGCCGCCAATGGGATACAAGGGCCCAGTCATGATTGACGAGAACGGCAACCGAATCGTTTCAGGCAGCGAATGGACGGACGAGGACATTTTTTAAACTGGCGCTGTACATATTCACCACACGGTACATTTTTTGTTTTGTTGAAACTGTCTATATACAGCACCACACGAGGCGCACACACACATACGCTTCTACTCTACAACACAACGACGAGATGGATTAGCGATTGATGAAAACTCTGACGAAACACTAACTTCATCTCACGACGACAACCACTTCTTTTTGTTGGTATGGACTGGCACTTTTTTTGCTAATCTATTGCCACATACGACACTGCTCTGTATCTCCTCTTGTATTTTGATTTGCGCTGCTTCTTTTTCTTTCTGCGCCTTTTGAAGGACTGATTCTTCTTTTTTTTTTTTTTTTTTTGTGTATACTCTGGCTATGACGAGTACACCCTTTTGGCAGGTGGACCAAAGTGTATAGCGTCTTTTCTTTGCTTGCCTGTTATTTTTTCTTGTTATGGAAGGAGGATGGTGGGACTTGGAATCTTGGGAGTCCCCGCGGAAGGGTGAAATAATAGCCGGCGTTGTGATGATAGCTTTTGACAATGTTGACAACTGTTACTACGACTGACTGCCATGAATCTGTGACGTGCCACGTAGCAATGCGAGTGTAAACGCTTGACAATTCAGTAGACGGGCTATGAACAAGTCAGATCCAGTTGAGCTGGATACATTGGGCATATTCATGTGAGTCGATTGGGCCCTTCCCAATCAAGTAACCGTGGTTCGGAAGTTCTCTTCCGGGGAAGGTCCAGTTTTCTTGCCCCGAGTCATCTCTGCCTTGTTGCTTGTATTAGTACCTTGTCATGACAAGGTCTCCGGTTAGGTGTATTCTGTAGGTTCTTGGTCGGGTCTTGATGAATAAAGCATAGTTAAAAGAAGAAATTTATGTGCCAAGGCTATTTATTTTGCCATGCTTGTGTATGCGAGACAGTGTATGGTGGCGAGAGAGGCGTTCCTGAATCGGGATCGGGCGCCGTTGCGCACCACGCTGTTAGCGCAAGCTTGTTTTTTTTTACGCCTTGGCCCAGATCTACAAGATGATGTCACGACTGAGACGAATCCTTTATAACAGCCCACCCTCACCGTGACCCCTACTCGCGCGCAAATTTCTCTCGTACAAGTTTCTATTACGTCCATAACTCTATTACTGTTTTCGATTATTGCATCTGCGTTTTAAAGATTCATACTGGGCGTTAGAAATTCAATGTCCAGCGACGGCCGCTGCGAGGCCAACGACCCGCGCGAGACCGATGACCGGCCACGCAACGAGACTTTCGGGTCAGACCACCCCTTTGACGACAACTCCTCCCTCTCCCTCCTAGGCGCCACGGGCTCTCTCAAGTACTTCAACGCCACCTCGGCGCAGTACTCATGGAGTGGCTGGAGCGATGAGCACGAGCACGGCCCGTCAACGGGTTACGGCTCGTTTGACGACCAGCAGCCGCCTCACCCAGACGACGAGGCGAGGGAAGAGGAAGGCAACGTCCCCGCAAAACGCAAGGACGATCTCATTTCTTTCTACTGGCGCTCCCGCGACAATCGCAAAGGTCGGCACGCGTTGGTCCTCCGCCGCGGCGAGGACGGCGAGGAGCTACCGCATGGGACACTGGAGCCGACGAATACGCTGCACGCCACGCTGCGGGGGATAGTGGCGCTTTTCACAAAGTTTCCGTATTGGGATATTTCTTGGTGGGTTGCCATTGTATTTACCGTGGGCTCCTTGCTCTGGATAGAAAATGGGTTCATTCTGCTCCCGCCGCTGGGCGGCGGCTCTTCACAGAGTTTGAAGCTGGCCAGCACGTGGAGCGCCTTTGCAGCGTCTGCGATATTCCTGGTTGGGAGTTTCCTGCTGCTACTGGAAGCTGTGAATGCGAACCGCAGTGGTTGCTTTGGCTGGGCGGTCGAGAGGGGTATAAAGGGGAAGCAGCTCTCGGCAGAGATTCACCCGGGTGAATGCGAGCATCATTACCATTCGAGAGATGAGCACGAAAAGAGACAGGAGGATCGAGAGGCGAGCAGGAATGAGGATACTTCTCAGAATGACGGCAGCCGCGACGAGGAGGCAGAAGGCGGACAGCAAGGGTCGGGTAGCTGGGAGCAATTGGAAAGCGAAGAAGATGACGGCGGCGACAACGCCAACAAGGGCTCGGATCACTCGCACCTCTACTCATGGCTATGGTGGCCATCATGGCACGACCTCCGAACACACTTTCTCTACGAAATCGGCTTCCTCGCCTGCCTCATCCAGGTCGTGTCGGCGGTGCTCTTCTTCCTCAGCAAGCTCACCACCCTCCCGGGCATCAACTCACGCGTCTCGCAGGGCGTCGTCGACGGGACCAACTGGGCGCCGCAGGCCCTCGGGTGCCTGGGCTTCATCGCCGCGTGTCTACTCTTCATGTTTGAGACGCAGCAGAAATGGTACATTCCCGCGCCGAGCGTGCTGGGGTGGCACGTGGGCTTCTGGAAGCTCATCGGGTGCGTGCTGTTCATGGTGTCGGCGGTGCTGGGCCCCTTTGGCGAGCACGGATCGGAGTCGGCCACGGCGAACTCGGGCCGCGCGTCGTTTTACGGCAGCTGGGCCATCTTGCTGGGGAGCCTGTGCCAGTGGTACGAGAGCCTCGACAAGTATCCTGTTGTGCAGGAGGGGACGAGCCGGTACTCGGAGTGGAATGAGAGTTTTATCGAGGACGATGAGAAGCGGAGGAATACGGAGAATCAGTGATGGGGTTGGGTCTTTTGTATGGAGGTGGAAAAAGCATACATAGTAGTAAAATTAATATGGTCATATATCCAGCACATAGCTTCTAATACGAGGGAGTTGTCGACAACTTAAACGTCACCGCATCCATGCTAAAAATAACCCGTATTCGCAAGTCGCTGCTTATTTATTAGCGCCCCCATTGTTTGGACACCACCCGACGGTCCCGCAGTCCCACGTCCCGATGCAGCCGCAGCCGACCACTGCCCACTGCCCACCGCCAACCGCCAACCAGGTCAAGCCGCAAAGCCGCAACGTTTCAGCCCCGGTGTGTTTGGCCCACCGCGGCTGGTCGCCAGTCCTGCATAAGCTGCGTAGCTCCCCAGCTTGGCTGCAATTTCCACCACACCTTCACCATCTCAGCTTGGCCTTCCTTCATCCTTCAACAAGATTGATTTTTTCCTTTTTGCTCTTGTTTCAGTATCGTCACTCGCTTAGCGTCTTTGTCTTTTCCATCGCTTGCTCTTTCGTGAGGCAACCTGCCTTTTCTCCGCTGAAATCCTTGCAAACGCCGCCCTTGGAGGCTCTACCCCTCTGTTTGTCTTGCCTCGCGTGCTGCGTCATCCCCTCGACCCTTTCCTGGCACAAACTCTTCACGAACAAAACGACCAACGATCCTCGACCAGCGTCTTCAAGAAACGAATTCGACCGATTCCGATACCTCCGTCCTCATTATCCATAATCTGTCGCCTCTGATGCCTCCTCCGTATTGACCTCTCCCGGCGATGAATCCCTCGGCTGGCTCTTCCCACGCCGCAGGGTCGACCGACGACTCCGCCGCCGTTGCGCTGCGAGGAGCCTCGCTCGCCTTCCAGAAGCAACCTCCTCCGTTCTCCAGCTCATCCTCCCAGTCGTCCATCACATCCGCCACGCGATCGAGTCCGCAGAACCAGCCGCACGGCCGCCAAAGCACCCACCACATCCAGCAGCACCAGCAGCAACTGCACAGCCACTACAAGGGGAATGGCGCGCTGCAAGCCGCAACGTCGTCTGTCGAGAGGGCCCGGAGCCCCGGCCGGCCTGCGGCTGCGGTGCAGCACCAGCAACATCAGCCTCTCGCTCCGCAGGTCACGGGCGGGAGCATGCCAGAGGTAGACCCGGAGGCATATCCCTCGGGCCTCGTGGCGGCGAGACTGCAACAGCTTGGGTCCCCGCCGGCGGCGGCTGCGGCTGCTGCTTCGCCCGTTTCGTCGCCTCTGTCACATCTCGGCCTCGGGTACAGGTCGCAGTCGCCGGGCTCGAAGCTACACGCGAAGAGTCCGAGCCTCATTGCGGCGACGCTGGCGGCGAGCCGTAGCGTAAGCCCTATTCCAAAGGCAAAGACTGCGCGGCGTTCGAGGAGTATTGATGCCTTGGGAGCACCGAATGCTACTGAAGCGGTGGACTCGGCACCAATTCCTCCTACAAACTCTTTGGTATCCATGTTTGAGGGTTCGCGAAGACATATTGGAAGATCCGACGATGTTGATACAAAACCTGAAGATCCGAAACTCCGGTCACCAAAGCCATCAATTGGGCAAGTCATTGCAAGGGACCAGGGACAAGATCATCCGGAACCGAAACCAGTCGGGCCGGCTGTCGGTTCTGCATCAGTGTTGAAACCACCGGCCAAGAGCAAGGAAGCAGTTGGCAAGCTGGCAAGAACAGCACGTGTCTCCGAAGGGCCGGACAAGCAGTCTACACAAGCCTCTGGAACGCCTCCATCTCCTGCGCCTAAACTTTCGTCAAACTCGGTGGCTTCACCTGCAAAGTCCCATGCCAGCAGCCGGCCACAGCCGCCTTCGATACAAGCGAAGTCTTCGAAACCGCACGTGTCGGGTCCTGATATGGCCCAGCAGCACAACGGAAAGAGACAAAATCAGAATGTAAAGCGTTCTAACACCGTATCGGTGATAAGAGCGTCTGAAACCCGCAGCATGTCTAAGGAGGAGGATGCAGCGAACAACGCGGAATCGACAGCCAAAACATCAAGTCCCCAAAGACTGGCTAAGCCAATCCAGCCCTCCACACCACGAAAACGTTCTCCCACTCCACAGGTCATTCGACGGTCTACAACAGATGTATTGTCTCCCCAACCTACGAGAGTCACGCCCTCCTCCCTACGAACGACCACTCCACCGCCTCCCATTATTCTACGTCCGACACCCGATAAGACGGCATCACCAACCGAAGAGCCTGAGAAGCAGCAGCCCAAGCCCAAGCCTCCTCCTAAGAAACCGCCTACGCCGCCACAGCCTAGGAAGAGCCAACGGCTTGTTCCTAGCAGGGCTACCAGTCGGGCTACCAGCCGGAGCCGGAGCCGCGCAAGAGGGCAGTCAGATTCAGGCCATCGCACGCCACTAAGCATGTACGGCTTGCCTATCGTAACACCCTCGACTAGCCAACCAAAGTCTCCTCCACCGCGCTCGAGACGTCTGTCTGCCGCAAGTGCACCTCCGTCGCCGACTCATGAGCCTCCACGACGAAGGCGACTCACACAGCCTTCGTCAACCTCGACTTCACCGCCCATGCATGTTGACAAGTTGACCAATGCCATCATGGCTGGGTCGTTGGCATCATCACGCCTCACCCCTGCTCACACCGGATCTTCGCTGCCTCCTCCCAGCTTGCCCTCGAGACAACGCTCACCGCGTTTGTTGCAAACCCTTCGGCAACCCGCAACTGGTGATGACGACGAGCACGACAGGCACAAAAAGAGCCATCACCGGCACCGTCTACATAGCTCTAAGCACACCCATCATGAAGGGTCGCGCAGCAAATGGCGAGAGAAGATTACGGATCGCGAGAGACGGCGATACGAAGCTGTGTGGGCATCCAATCGCGGACGACTGCTGACCTATGAAAGCCCTTCCACGAGCATTGGTAGTGGCCTTGGCACAGACCTATGCGACTGCGTGGTAAACGTGGTGGTACGAGAAATCTGGAAGCGGTCAAGGTTGCCCGACGACGAGCTTGCCGAGGCTTGGAGCCTGGTAGACCGTGACAACAACGGCTATCTCAACAGACAAGAGTTTGTGGTGGGCATGTGGCTCATTGACCAACGGCTCCGAGGCCGCAAGCTGCCGACCAAAGTTGGAGACAGCGTCTGGAGCAGTGTGAATGGGGTAACTATCCTGCGACCAAAGAAGCGATAAATTAGCAAACGCAACCTCGGTCTGCAACTCTTCATCTCTGTTTTGGTACATTCCTTTACTTTTCTTTTCATGAGCGTGCATATAGATGGGGCAGAGCGAGCAATAGCATTGTTACATGGCAATAGCCACGATACCCTTGTATAACCTAGAGCAGAACATTCTAGAGATATTTGAAGCTGTATCGCCAAATAAATAATATGTTGAAGCATTGTTGCCTATCTACATCCTCTAAGAGCAAATCTAAAACATATTCTAAACCGGTCTACGAGTTGCATCACACGTCTATCAAAGACTCAATCCTCTCTAACACCCTTTACCAAGACAGCCAAGCTCGTAGCCTCCTTCATCAAAAACTCCTTTTCGCCCAGCGCCATGAAAATCGCCTGAATAGCCATGGAATGCACCGTCCAGCAGACCACCATGCTCTCATCTTCCTCAAACACGTCCCGCAGCGCCCTCGTCTTGCGCGCCACATGCTCAGCGCACGTCTCCCACCGGCCCAGCTTGCCCAGCACGTCTTCCTCCGTGAACCCGTCCTCAATGACATACTCGGGCCAGTTCTCCGCGATCCACGACCGCGGGCGGCGCATGTCGCACGTGTGCAGGGTGAAGTGCTCGCGCAAATCCTCCTTGACCGTCGGGCGGTAGGGTAACCCGTGCGCCTGCATGACGGGCTGGAAGACGTGCTTGGACGTCTGCAGGCAGCGGGCGAGCGGGCTGCAGTAGAGAGATTGCGGGAGCGGCGCGCCGGCCTTGTCGAGGAGGGTGGTCCAGAAGGTGGAGAGGTTGTCGGCTTGCTTTTCGCCGGCTGGGGTGAGGAAGGCGTCGAACCAGGTTGTTTTGTCGTCACCGTTTAGTAGGGACCAGTGATTCTGCAAGGATATGTTTGTTAATGCTGTTGGACGCAGAAAGAAGGTGGTGGGGATACTTACATCCCATTCTTCTTCGCCTACTTCGGCGGCCTTTTTGTTGTGATACCCCTCGCCGTGCCGAGTGAGGTACAGCAGCTTATACGAGACGTTGGCGGGACTGTCGCGGTTGAGCGCCTTGATGTGTTCGGCGAAGCGCGCCCATTGCCGCTTGTCCTTGCCGTCTTCTGTGTCGGAGGGATACGAGCGCTCGGTGAGCGATAGGTTGGGCTGCGTGGTGAGGCGTTTCCCGGGGTGGGTGGCTGCGAGGGCGACGAGGTCGTCAAAGTAGCCCGGCTCGGCGGTAAAGGTCCACTTTGTCATTGTGGTCTACTGGTAAAATGACCAGGAGGGCTGTATGCGATATGATTAGACGATGTCGAAGGAATGACTGCCCATGAAAGACGAGCCGAGGCGCATGGAGTTGTGACGACTGGTGGGTAGGTGACAGAATAACACGGCGGTTTTGGTGGTGTAAAGTGTGGAGGGCTGATGAGTTTATTTTGACTGGTGCTCTTTCCCCGCGGGGTAATGAGTGGATTTCGCGACCGAACGGTGTGCACCTTCACCGAACTATCCTAGGGACTAACAAGCTTGGCGGCATTAACTCAGAACCAGTGGTGGCAAGCCTTGCTAGATGAAAGTCACCGTGTTTTTGACCAATTGGATACTTGAGACAACCATCAAGGAGAAGCAATTACTAGTATGCAAGATGACTTCCACACTTGCCTGCTGGGGTTGGTTTGTGACCCCCTGTATAGTTTACCAAGGCTCAATGAACAGCGCAGTTACTTGTCGTCCAACATGAATATGCCTACAAAGTAGTCTACAAAGTAGCAGGTATATAAACTGGAAGTTTATGAGCCTTCCCTTTGCATTTGCCAATTCCTGCCCAACAATATCTTGCCGAGTGTGGGCAGCAATTGCGGTGTAAGGGCAGGTATACGAAGAGTACCGAGTAGCTGCTGTGCAACACAGGATCCGAAAACTTCATGCGCCCAAGCCCGAAGGCGTCGTTGTTCCGGTCAAAAAAGCATCGGCAATGCCTAATTGTTACCGGAAAGCCTACGAAACGGGGAGTACCGGAAGCAATACAGCATACAATCCTTTGCGACTGGGAGTTCGGAACTCCAAACGCCACGAAAAGCGCGGAGTGACAAATTTCTTTTGCTTTTCCGTCCTAATTTACCTGCATACCCGGTCACCGTTGTCACAGTGGGGTGTGCAGCCTCTCCTTGCTGACGGACATGGGTGCGACATGCGAATGTCGTGAGGCCTAGGGCACGCAACGAAACAGAATACACGAGATTTGCCAACTGGAAATGCCAATTTCTTTATCAATGCGGTCAGAATTTATTAAGAGATAAATTCGAGTTTTAGCCTAGTTTCTCATAAGTTGTTTGTTCTTGTTATCTTCATACCCCATGGCAGCTGCAGCAGGGTACAGCCCGCTACCCCTGTCTGAGCAGACGATCAAAGGTTACAACGCCCCAAATCCGCATGATGAAGCGGAACATAAGTCCCATGCTAAGAATACACATCTGATATTTACTTGGATTGCTCTTATTGTGTCTCTCAGCATCAATACAGCCCTACTATGCAGAGAATCGGGCTTATACCACTTGCAAGCCGTGCCAACATTGACAACATATGGTTAGTACACGCCCTCTCATTGTCACCTATTATACGGTGCTTTCCTTTTACTGACACCAATCAATGGATAGCTAAGCTTGTTAGAGATCAACCGACTGCGAGAAACTATACCAGCATCTATACAAACGCTGACCGTGCAGCTTCGGATGCAGCATGGCAGAAACTCGTGCGCGAGACTGAGGTTGGATGGGTAGCTTTGGAAGACAAATACTCAGAGTCTATCGGGCTTCCACGTTCGGTACGCTGGCCGTGGGATGACACCAAAGGAATTTACGTCCTCTCTGCCGCCCACGAGCTGCATTGCGTGGTATGTTAACTCGGCCGACTAATACCATGCCTGCTAATAATTCCCAGTACGTACTGCGAACATTCATCAACAATGCAAACGACGGCGAACCCTTTAAATACAAGCATCCCCATGCGCTACATTGCATTGAAGTCATGCGAGAGCTGGTCATGTGCAATGCAGATGACTACCCTCTCTACAAAGGTGCACTCAACGCAGCTGCAGGGCAGGCGAACCCGCGTGCTGGCTATGGCACGATAAAGATGTGCCGCGACTGGGAGAAGCTGGTCGCGTGGGCGGAAGATCGGGCTGCCTGTTGGCAGGAAGAAGACGTGGAAAATCTAGAAGACAAGTTCAAGAGCTGCCCTGGTGGCAGAAAGCCGTGGGAGGGAATTCATGCATAAATACTCAATACTAGATCTTCAATGATGGAATCAATTTCTGAAGCCGCCCTGAAATTTTTTGAATGTCTACAATGTAATTGTGCAAAACTTTTTCCAGCCTAATCCTTTTCCTTTCCTTTTTCGCTGATTTAATGTTGCGCTGACAAACAGGCACGAGCCTGATTTGGCCTCAAAAGTCAAACGAATTGGCACACTTGAAGTTGTCTGGATTCTCAGCGCAAAATTGCTTAGCAAATCCGGTGGCGGTATTTCGTGTAGCCACTAAATGCATTGCAAGTACAGTATTAGCCAATGTCATTGGAGCGTCGCATGTCCTTTGCGTCAAGTGCTCGTCCGACTTACAGTTGTGGGAGACGGCAGTCGGCGCCGCCACCACGGCAGCAGCCAACATAAACAGAACAGTCATGTACTTCATGTTGTAGCTCCGGTGCTAATGTGGAACGTTCTTGGCGTTGAGGTGTGAAATTGTCAATTCTGATAGTCAGCGTCGCTTGCATACGATGGGCAAACAACCATGCTACATTGTCTGGGAACTCCCTGCTATTTGTGCAAATAGATCGGTCGCCTCGTTAAAAGATTCAACGAGCATTACCAATTACATTCCTAGCCCAGGGACCCAGTACTTGGGCTTGTGTTCCTCACAGCTTCATCACATCACATCACGGCCCAAAATGGCGGAAGTAGTACAACGCAGCTTTGCATGCGGAACTGCAAGGAGAATGGGTCGGCGCGTCGCTTGGCCAAGAGAAAAATGAATTTCAACCCCGGGTGCCAAAGCAATGTATTAAACCTGGTCGTTTGGCAAGGCACTTCAGCCGACAAGGGCATCGGTGCACCACCGCCATTTTCGCGCCGGGCCGCTCCCCGGAAACCAAGTGTGGCGTCGACAAGTCGGGTGAGTTGCACTTCACTCGAATCCCAATGGTGGGTTTGTGTGCAACCATGAACGGAAGGTACGCTGCTGGAACCTTTGCAACAACTGCAGCAGGGGTGACCTGCAGCAGGGTTGAGCTGCGGCAGGGGTGAGCTGCGGCCCGGTGCCGCCCGGCTTTGAAACGAGGGCTGTTGCATCGGCTTGGACACCGACAACGGCTCTTTCAAACTATGGTAGTTTCTCACTATAGTAAGTAACTATATTTCTTAGACCTGTCATGATACAGGCAGACTGCTATGTGATGCCATGTTGGCGGTTCCATCTAGTTCTCGCCACTGCAACAGCTCTAAGCCAGTGCCTGCTCCATATTCTGCTAGTCATAACGACGTTTTCGTTTCTTCCAAGTCTACTCCACACACGACTAGGTATCAAGAGTAATGCACGCGATAGAAATGGTTTTTTTTTCTCCGAGGAAAGGAGAGAGCCTCGTCTGCTGCACGACGTACCCGTACTAACTCGTACATGCTGCGCTGTGCAATCCCAGCGAGCTGCAGCACTGTGGCAGAGCCTGATTCTTCTCGGTTTACCGTAAGGTCTGTATAAAGTTACCTAGCTAGGCATAGTCTATTAAGTAGTTGACGTTGTCCGTTGAGCTTCAATTGAGTTGAGATGCTGTTTAATCAATCAAGTTTGAGAGTTGAAATTGAACTTGACTGATTTGTTAGCCACACTGGAGTGTCCTATGAATTTCCAGTAAAGGAGACTGGGATGAAAGCAAAGACCTATGGGTGCTGTCACGAGAGATTGACATATTGTGTTAGGTATAGTAGCTACAACTATGCAAGCAGCAGTGAACAAGCGTAAAATGAGGTTTCTTCAGTGAACATTACAGTTACTATTTGTGTGCCAATTGCTCTCTATCATCCTTCCTATGTGCTAGTCGCTATTCTGACAAGTGCTTAGGCATGCGGCATATACTCGGTATCCTTCCTGTAGTTATATGATGTGTGCGGTCCTTGTATGTGGACAATATTTTGACTAAATTCTTCCATATGCGAGTTGGGGGGCTGCGTGATGTGCTGTCTCGGGGTTTGTCGATCTTTCCTTGGTACAGACAGAGTGATGGAGACTGACTTGTTTTCTACCAGAGTGAACAGGTGCCTGCCTTGGTTCTTTGCGTTTTTTATCGGTGTTGCGCTCTCCATCTCTGGGCTCGACTGTTGCGGGCTAGTTGGTGGGATTCTTTTGGTGCTCCTTACATGCCTTTACAAACGCAGAAATATCACCAGCACCCATGTCGTAAGAGTTGCAATAGCAGCTACACAGGAAAGCTTGCGGCCCGCGGCCGCACTGGTGTCCGTCGGCGCGTCCGTCATCTGGGTATTTGTCGGTTCTAATAGACCACCGCTTCCTGAAGTTGAGGGCGCCGCGTCACTCTCACGACCGCCCGGCTGCTTCGAATCCGTTCCGTTGACTCCTGGATACTCGGGGACACAGCCGTGCGTCTCGGGAGGCGGCCCTTCTGAGAGGTACGAGATTTGCTCGTCAATAGGACACCCGTGGAGGCATATATAAAAGCTAGAGCATATACATTCCGCTACATCTGCGAAGTGGATGGCTTTGGCTCTTGCCGCGTGCGCGTGCGCGTGCACGGCTGCATTGCACGTCCCCGGAGGTGCCGCATTGGTGTCGTAGCACGACTTGATGCATGGCGGTACAGTGTTTTGAGAGGCAACCAATACGCTGTGGAAAATGAGAATCAATAAAGTAGGCAGCATTGTGCAGTCTGTCCCCCTTTTTGGCGTCTTATTCTGGACCAGTATTGGAGACAACGGGTTAACGTTCACAATTTGGCTAGGCGAGAACAAGGTCAAGCAGTAGCCATATACTGCCTAATATAGCAGAACTGCATGGTAGCAGTGAGGCGCAGCACTTTCCCCGCTACTACACAGCCTTACGGGGCGCTATACTTTCTCGGATTCCTATTGGTTTCAAAGCTTCGGTCTGTGAATTTGCCCGACAGCGGGCGGTGAATATTCTTGTGTTACTCTCTGCACTAACAGCGGGCTACTGGCCAATTAATTGTATTACTGAGTTTTTCTAGCAGTGTTTTCGCTGTCAATTACTAGTAAATTGTATCGCTGCGGCGATATTCTTCTTTAGTTGTATTATTGTCACGTTATGAGATGTAGTTAGCTGTACTTTGTATAGGAGTATGTAGGCAGTCAACCGTTCTGAGAATTGTTGTTCTTGAATAGCTTGTCCTCCTTATCTGCTAGATCGGTGTATGTCAATTATCTGGGTTTGAAGAAGGCGTCTTAGCCACCTGACGAAGTCAGGGAGGCTCAAGCTTCCAAACTCTCATATCTATGATTTTATAACATCGGGCAATTATGTTAAGTCTGCTTACCTATTTAATAGAGGCAGATTTATCCGACAGTTATATATATTGCTCCTGCGTTTTAGGAAAGGGCGCTATATACTGTTTGTCAGATTCCCTGCTGCTCTCCTTAGCTACCTTCTTTTTCTTATCTTGGGATCACAATCTCCAGCTGCATGCCTTTTACTCCTATCGGTATCTGCTACGGTCATATCGAAATACGCAATCATCTCTTCTCTACTTTACTCCTTTTAGCCTTAGGGTTCACTATGATAATGTTTAATTCTACCATCACAAGGTTATGGCGGCAGTCGCACAACAGAGCTTTGCATTGGGAACTACAACGGGAAATGAGACGCCGCTTTTCTTGGCCAAGGGGCGTGACTTTCCAACCCTGCTGCGAAAACAAACAAAAGCAAAAACCTACCTGTATGGCATGACAATAAGGTACTTCACCTGACATGGCCATCAACTCAAAGCCGCGATTTGTCGCCCGCCCGCACCCCTGAAGCCAAGTTTACGCCTCAGGTTTACGTCTCTAAGTCTGGAGAGATTTATAATGTACTTCCCTTGAATTCTAAGGCGACATCTGCTGTCTTGAGCAAAGGGACTACCTTGCTGAAGTGTCGTATTGCTGCCCCAGTAGTGGCAAGGGTGGGCGACGGCTCGGCGCCGCCCGCTTTTAGCTTGATACAAGGGTAGGTACATCGGTTTGGGCACTAAACATGCCATGCTCTTACCAATATACAGGCAGGCTCTGATGTGATACAGTGTTGGGCTGTTTCATCTGGGGTCTGCCTCACTCCGACGGCTCTACTTCAAAGGGAATACTCCGTTGTATTGACGACGACCATGTTTCTGAACAACGATGATCCATCCTGATTGTGTTTGGATATGATTTATGCTAGAGGGGAACTCCCCAGCATTTACTGCCTCTTTTATCATTCTACGTGACTAGGTACCAACCAGTCATGCACGCGAGACGAATGGGTCTTCCTTGTCCGAGGAGAGGAGAGGGCGCCTTGTCTTCTGCACCGATGTACATACATGCTGTGCGTTGTGCGAGCTGCACCACCGTGGTAGAGCCTGATTTCTCTCCAACATACATATCTACCTCTCCATATTAACCGCTGATCGATTCCCTTTTGCTCAACGCCCGCACTGGCGTGCATCAAGGTATATAATTTTCACGCCATGCCCAGGGGGAGGTAGAGGTAGCAGTTTCTACTTCTTGGCAGCGCCATTTTGCAACATTGGAAGGATGCGAGTAGGCAGTACAAGGGGATATGGTGCATCAACTGCAGAGGGTGGATGCGGGCAGAGGAAGCAAACGCTGCGAATGAGCTCGTTTATACCCTGGCATTGCGCACAGTGGGTTGTGGGTCACTGATATTGCGCCGGAATTATCCTTGTTTGGTGGTGCTGAAGACCCTGGATTATCTCCAGTCTCCGCTCCCTACGCAGTACACTGTCCAGCGAGGATGGCACACAACGTGCGTGCACCCCAGAGTCTACCGACATGTAAAGCCGGTGACTTATAGGCTCAGCCAACGAGCTCGCTCTGCTATTCTGAGTCAGACACTGCTGGCAGAAGCTGGCAGGACAGAGGCACGGGCTAGTTCCGGAGATTTTGTACAGTCTTTGTGGAAGCTGCCGGAAGACTACGGAGTAGACATATGCATTTGTACACACGTTCGGAGGCTGGCCATACGCCGATATACTGTGCTATTTTAACCCCTGTAGGAACTAAACTGGTGGCTTGCAGGAACCGCCAAAGTATATTGCGCAACTAATAATTAGCATAGTAGCACACTATACATGCGTCCAATGGTCAAGGATACGCTGTGCAAAGCTGTGTACCCTGCAACACAGTAGTATTACTACAATGTATGGTACTTTTTCGTTTGATCCTAGCCATTAAAATGTCTCCGCTCCTTCCCGCCCGTTCTCCCGCTCCCGCTTCCAGTGTAACTCGATCGAGAAAAGTAGACCACGTCCTTGCGACGTGCTAGTCTAGTTATATGCGGCAGTTTCCTAGCTCGTCCATTTACATACCAGGCCAATTCTCTTTTTCTTTCCAAGTCGCGAACCCTTCACGGTCTCAAGCTCAGTGGTTGATGGTCAAGTATTCTTCAACATGGACAAAGCAGCGCCTCCCACTCCGGGACACGCTCCACCGGACACCACGGCTGTTAGTCTGAAGGCACTCCTAGGAACCATGTTGTCTTTGGCGACTATTTCCGTGATACTGCGGTTCTTCTCCAGAAAGCGCCAAAAGGCTCGTCTTCTTGCAGATGATTGGTTGACCATTCCAGTCCTGGTACGTCGTCACGCGCGAGATGCATATGTACTTGCCTAACAGTCGCGTCTACTAGATTACATTCATAGGAGGATCTGCTTGCTTTCTCCATAGTGAGTCCTTTCCTTCGACATAAAACCTATTGACAACATAGCTCACGTTATCGTACTCAGTGGTCACGCTAAGGGCATTGGGCTATTCGAGTTTTGAAGTCCCAAAGTCTGAGGTGATGAAGAATCGGCAGGAAACGCAGACGGTAATCGCCCTCCACTTTGTTCCTATTCTACTCCAATTTAGCCGCGCTGACGCTTGAAAATATAGATCTCTGTCGTCGGAAACATTCTCTACACCTTTGCTCTCGGCTGCGTAAAATGCAGCCTCTTGTTTCTGTACAAGCGCGTCTTTTGCGTTTCTCAGAGGAAAGCAGCATTCAACATTATCATTATCGTCACTCTCGTTCTCATGTCGCTTTGGACTGTTAGCTACGTCATTTTCATCGCGTTTCAGTGTCGCGACCGCTTCTCGGCATTGTGGGACGGTACTCAGCCGAAATATTGCCAGTGGGCTTTCCCAATCATCTACAGCGGTGCCATTTCGGACTTCATCTTTGACGTCTGGATCCTGCTTTTGCCGATTCCTCTTGTAAGAATAGTTTGACACCTATTGCGCTTGATTGTTACAATCTAACTGAAACTAGATCCTCAAACTCCACACTACACCTTCCAGGAAGGTTTCTCTCATTGCCATCTTCCTTCTGGCTTGCATGTGCGTTTCACTCGCTCTATCGACGACAGCGTTTTGTTACTTGCTAACGAAATATCGTACAGAAGTCTCGCAGCATCTATCACCCGTGTTGTTATATACACCGAGATCAATAATGGTATGCAATGAACGAGCCCGAATAGGTTTCGCGCGGGACGACTGAGAGTCACGGCAGTACTAACATAGTTACTCTTTAGCTGGAGCCGCGGCCTATCGCATGGATCATCAACGTAAGCCCATTCCGGATTCACTGTCAAACCTCCCATGCCGCTCACGCTCTCTAACTTCTACTCTCCAGGCCAACTTACACGTGCTGTTTTCTACATGGCACTTGAACTCGGAATCGCGGCTGTCGCCATCAATCTACCCTCCATTTGGGTCGCATTTGTCAACTTTGGCCCAGAGACCATCGTCCGAAGCGTCCGCAGTGTGGTCTCTTTGGCCTCTGTGGGTTCCAGGGGTTCTGGCGGCTCGAGAGACACGAGAAACAATACCGAAGCGAGGAAGTCGGCCACGTCCATTTCGTCTGCGGCACCTTTGCCAGTAGCACACCAGAATGGCAAGGCCGATGAGGAAGAGTTTGACTTGGAGGCTCTCAAGAATGCTCGCGGGGACGGCATACATGTCAAGCATGATGTCAAGGTCACACACGGTTGACCGTTTCAGAAATGCTGTCTTGATGTGTGTACGTCGATCGTCTTGTGTGATATACTTTACGTAGGGAGGAAGTACTATGCCCTACCAAAAGAGCTGAAAAGGGAATTGCCAGAGGCAGTGCTGAAGCAGCTAGAAACAGACTGTATCATGATAGCTTTTGGAAAGAGCGGTAGTTCACGGGGAATTGTCTTTGTAAATAGCGCCGATGGTGGCTTGTAAGCTAGTAACTAGTAGATTGCCAGATTAGGCAAAAGTTGTCAATCAAGCCGTTCAGGCGAAAGAGCTCACAAAATGCATGTTGAGCAGCGACGCATTGGCGAGATGTAGTTACTTAAACTCGTAATTTTATCATCCCTTGAACTCTTCGTGCAATACGAGAGCCTATGACAAAGAGCCAAACTGCTGAGTGGACAGAGGTTACAGCGGGAGCGCCCACCTCCCCGCTCCGCAGCCTCGCTGCGAGCCTTATTACCAGGGTCAAGGCTATAAGACCCCCCTCTAGCCCCAGGATCGACGAACCTGGGGTACCCAAACTTTTGTCGCAAGGACCTGCACAATGACCGGAAGTACTACTAAATCTCTCAATGTCGGCATCGTTGGTGCGGGTGTAGCTGGGCTCACCACTGCCATTGCACTGCGCATTCACGGTCCTCAATCGCACCAGGTCACCGTGTTTGAGAAGTACCCTGAACGCACTCCGGTATTCAGCGGTCCGGTCCAGCTTCAGCCCAATGCTACCAGAATTCTCACGCGATATGGAGTGGCAGATGCGATTCGAGAGTGTTTACCAGAACTTGTTTCCGTGCACAACATCCACCGGTATTCCGATGGGGAGCTGTTTCGCTCGACACCAGCTTCGGAAGTGAACAGCGCCTACCAGTCTCCGTACGACTTTCTCGCCCATTTTCCTGCAAATATGCCTTAGCTAATGAATTCTTTACTTCTTGAGTAGAGTTTGGAATATTTCTCGCTATCAACTTAGCAAGATTCTGCTGGAACGCGCCCGAGCTGTTGGTGTCGAGTTCAAGTTCAACACTGCAGTGCAAGGTGTCGATGCAAGCTCTACGTCGCCAACGGTTCGCACTGAGAGTGGTGAAACATATAGCTACGACCTTGTCATTGCAGCTGACGGTGTGTGTCTCGAATCATCTCAATACAATGTTATACATAATACTGACAGCAGGCAGGTATTCGATCAGCGATACGAGCCACAATCCTAGGGCAGCAGGTCCAGCCTACCAACCCACTGACCGCATACAGCTTCAACGTACCCCGTGCAGCCCTCGCCGCTGACCCTGACCTCAAGTTCCTGCTCAATCGCAGCGGTTTGTGGATCGGACCGTACTGCGCCGTCAACCAGATGGACATGCCCGACTTTAACGACTCTTGCAACTTTTGCTTCACGATTGAAGCACAGGGTGGCGTAGCTGGAGAGTGGAACACGCAGTGCGACATGGAGGAAGTGCAGAGCAGGTTTGCTGCTTTCGAGCCACGCATCCACAAGGTCCTTGCCTTGGCTGATTCCGCCCCATACATTTGGAAGCTGTCCGACATTGCGCCGTTAGAGACATGGCGGAGTGAAAACAGGCGTGTTGTCCTCATTGGCGATGCTGCGCATGCCATGTTACCGTATTCGGCAATGGTAGGAACATCCGCGTACGAGAAGATAATGTATTCGGTCCATAAGCTAATATGTCGCTGTGTCGAACATTTAGGGCGCAGCAAGCGGTATCGAAGACGCCCTTTGTCTTGCCGAGTGTCTTGAACAAGCCAGCTCGATAGAATCCGCAATAGATGCATTTGAGACTATTCGAAAGCCTCGGACCTGGTTCATCGCCGAAGCAGGAAACCACAACATGCGGATGCTCAACCTTCCCGACGGCCCGGAACAGCAGGCACGCGATGCGGCGTTTATCAAGTCGGCGGAGTCGGCGGCTGCTGCGAATCCTAAAGTGGGTGCCCCTGAGGCTGCAGAAAAGGAAACAACTACCTCTAGACAGCTGAAGGACTTTGATCCGCCCCCGGTGGTAACAGGGACGTTTGTGCCGAGTACGAGAGCGTATCTCATCGACTATGATGTGTACACCCATGTAAGTTCAGGAAGCAGGTCCTTCAGAAGACACAGGAATGCTAATAATATCGTAAATCTAGACTACGGAGTACTTTAAAGCTGCCGCTTAAGGCACTTTTCCCCATTTTGGGTGGTGTGGTTTAACCATCGGCGCCACAACGACAGAATATTACTGAGGAGACAAGCTTATGAGACAATATGGATAAATAGGCGATGCATTTTGCTTCATCTTGTTTATTTTTACGACAATAGACTCTAGAACAACTCACGAACTCCACCCGTGTTCGGCCACGCTCTATGCCCGTTGATCAACTTACAGGCACAAAACAACCGTCCGACAGCTGCCATTACGCCGGCATTTGCAACGCATAGATGGGTATTAGTGCAAAAATAGATCAAATAACCTCCAATATATACACATAAAGCACAAATAGCAAAAAGAATGGACCCAGCAAGATTCGAACTCGCGACCTTTCACATGCAAAGCGAAAATCATACCCCTAGACCATAGGCCCGGCAATCACGTGTGAACCGGCGTAAAGATGTATATGTGCGCTGGCATAAAATTCAGGTTGTGAAATAGGAAGCATGGGGTTTATTGTGGTAGATGTGCTAGAAGTGCTGTATGGTGCTGCGAGCTATTGTGTGTACTTCTGTCCTGCAGACTCGGCTTTGTGGCTGCTGAGAAGATACACATGACAAACCCAACAATCCTCGGCCTGAGTAAAATTCTGCGTAACGTTTTGTCATTTCATTTTTAAAAACTCGAAAAATCATCAACCCATTCTCTTCACACCAATACAAAGTCCCATATCCAAGGCAGGGCGTCTGCGACGGACGATTCTAGATGCTCCATTTAGCGCATTGCCGTTTTGGGAAGAGTGCGGGCGGGTGCTGACATATGCGTGGTCATCATGCGTCAGCGCCCGTCTTCCTCTTCACAGCATCGTTAGTAACCAAGCGCGCGGCGGAAGCGAGCTAGTAAACTGGACCCTCGCCTCCGCGGCGACGGCGGCGGCGGCTCAGAAAAAAATAGACAAGGGAAACCTGCCGTATCGGGCGTACAAGTCCAGATCCATCTTCTTCTGTAAATATCCATCCAACCCTCCCTCCCGTCGACGTTGCGACCAGTCATCTCCGCCGCAGCCCATCTTACATCGTTCATCTTTCTAGATTCATCTTTCTCGGCAATCTAGCGCGCGGCCGTGACTGAGACTCACCTCGAGTATCGTCTATATAAACGACAAGCCGGACAGTTGGGCAGCTTCTTGCTTCTCACATCAACATCATAAACGTATGCTACGCCTTGCATCTTCTGCAGCAAGGATAAAGACATCACTTCCAAAGAGAATATACTCAGGAATCACTTATACACCAACAACACAGCTCACAGGGCGCTCCTTTTCGTCCACCATGTCGTCAGAAAGCGCCGACAAGCAAACCAACGCAGCAGCTGCCGACGCCAAGCTGCCGCCTCTCTCTGACCATGACTTCCGCATCTTCAACCACACCGCCGAGCAAATGAACTATTTCGTAAGTTTCCCTTTCCCTTATCCTCCCTCGCCTTCTTTAACTCAACATCAAAATACTAACTTATGAAAAACCTCAGCATGAAAACTTTCGCAGAACGTGGAACCTCCTCTGGACCTACGCCACCACCGGCAAGCGGCCCAACGGCATGACGCTCAAGCAGCTCATCCGCGCCGGCATCGACTTTGGGCGCCACCTGACGGCGCACCACGGCATCGAGGAGCGCGTCATCTTCCCGCACCTGGGCAAGCGCATGCCCGAGTTTGACGCCAAGCGCGGCGACCTGCTTGGCCAGCACAAGCTGATCCACAAGGGGCTCGACGGCCTCGAAGACTACCTGGAAAAAGTGCAGAGCGGCGAGGAGGACCTCGAGGCCGCGACGCTCAAGGCCAAGATGGAGAGCTGGGGCGGCGTGCTCTGGGCGCACTTGGATGATGAGGTGAAGGCGCTCGGGGCTGAGAATATGCGCAAGTACTGGAGCAAGGAGGAGGTTATGAATATGCGCTGGTAGATTGCTGCTGCTGCTGTGCGGCGGACACGAGCATTAATGTATATTACGAATCTTTTTTCATTGTTGGGGCGTAACTCCCTTGATATCAGTTAAACAAAGTAAAATAAATAGTTACAAGTAGGTTGTAGCCTTGTTGGTCAAGGCAAATGCTATGCTGGCAATATATCATGCCATTTCAATCTATAAATATCCATTTCCGATGCCCATAGCTCAGTAGATAGCTTTCAATCTCACTATATCTCATCAAAACAAAAATGTTCTTGGTATCACGTAGCAACAATATTTTCCTCTTCTCTCACCCCCAGCCCATCACATCTACGCCGTGCTCTTCCACATCTCCCGCATCCCCGACGCAGCAGGGTAAAAAGCCAACAAGCTCACCCAGACATCCGGCAAGACACCGCCCACCGTGCCCCAGTGCACCGTCAGCGGCGCCCACGCCAGGTTGCGATAAAACGCCTTATTCCAGCCCTCGGCCCACGCGGCATCCTTATACGCCGCGGGACCCAGGGCGCGCTTGCGCGAGAGCTCAATCAGCAGCCGCGACGCCTCCATGGCGACGTACAGCCCCCACGAGCGCACGCTGATGAGCGCCAGCTTGCCCTGCGTCTTTGGCGAAAAGGGAAGCACCTTTTTGCCGGCGAGGAAGTAGGCGTTTTCCGCGCCCTGGAAGATGATGAGGGAGATGATTTGCGCCCAGGCGAGCAGGGTGTCAAACTGTGACTCGGCAATCTCATTCGCGCTCTTGGGCTTTTCCTTTTCCGAGGTCTTCTTGGACGTACCGCCAAACGTCTTGACCGCCAGCCTCTTGGCAGCAAAGTACAGTCCCAGCAAGCCCCAGAGGCGTCCCATGGTGCGCATCTCGCTCAGCATGCCCGAGTAAGCCTTGAAGCGGGCGCCCAGGTCCATAATGGCCGCCACCAGGGGCGGCGCGGTCGCGGAGCCGACGACGACGGTGGTCGAGGGCGGCAGCTTGAAGAGCGTGGCGACGAGCTTCTTGGCCGAGGCGTGCAGGGCCGCCCGCCCGCCCAGCTCCAGCGTGCTGCCGGCCACGCGGGTCGCGTAGCACGCAAACATGAGGACGGCGTCGGTGCCCGCGCGCGACTGCATCACCCGGAGGAGGTGGGCGAGGAAGGCGTCGGCTTTCGCGGGGCCCTTGGCCAGCTGCGTCATGATGCTGCTGCTGCCGCTGCTGTTGGACGTTGACTTTGGTGGTTCGACGGACGACGCGGCGGGCTTGCCGGAGGGGAGCACCGAGACCGAGACCGGCTCGGAAGCGGGCGCCGTGGCGGCGGGCGACTTTTCGGTGGATGAGGAGGCGGCCATGATTTTTTGCTGATTTTTATAAGGGTTCGTTGGCGTGGTGTCGTCGAGATGGGTGTCGTTGGTTTGACGTCGGGTATCTAGGTCCGGAGATCGGCGCGACGGCAGCGGTGCATACGGTGCAACGAGAAACAAAAGGCGTATAACCGGTTGGCAGAATCTGCCAAGAAAAACGAATCAATTCAAAAGAACGAAAGTTGGTTAAACAAATAACCAACCGTCCGTCGTCACAAAATTAACCAAAGGAGGGAAAGGGAGGGGAGGGGGGGGAAGAGCAGAAGCAGCCAGGTACAGGATTGCGGCTCCTAGTTTATAATCCTCAGACCCGCGGGTGAAGGGGACTTGGGAACGTTTCCGTGGGAGGGAGCGAAACAGCTTCCGGGAGACCCGCCGTCGGTGGCCGTTGCGCGCCCAATTTGCCCTTTGCCTGGCTTCTGATTCGGCCGTTGCAGCCTACTACTCCCGCGTTGGGCCTGCGGGGACCTCGGTCGGCGGCGCCCCCCACAAGCCTCGGTGGTGCGGTCTGGTTATGTGCTCTGTACGAGCTACTCGTACTCGCAGCCTTCCCTGCGCGGTTCTCATTAATAAAGGGAGTTGGTTTATGCGTACATGGAATGCAACGTGCTCGTATAGACCATCTTCAAAGCTCCCCAACATAAGCTCGTTGCTTTTTATTCGTCTCAGCCTTTTCCTACATGGTAGCCTGCTCAACCTCGTACATCCTTCACATCAAAGACCACATGTGCTTTAGTTCTTAATCGTCAGAATCTATTTGGTATCAAAAACACCATCCAAAGAAAACACAGTCCTGCTGCTGTGCTCCCGCTATAAATACACTGTAGTCTATAATATACCCTCTTTCTTCCTTTTTTTTCCCCAAATCACTCATAAGCTACTGCGCTACCGTCTCCTCGTCTTCGCAGGCCTCGTAGCGGGAGCCGCTTCCGCCATGGCCGCCTCCCTCTTCTTCGTCTGCTTCCGCAGTCTCGGTGGCGGCGGCGGATCGCCATGCAAATGGCCCAGCTCCTCCATCGCCATGCTATTCTCCCACTGCAGGCACCGGTAGTTGGGCGGCTCAGGCGTGCGCTCCCGGATCCGCGAGCTGGTGCGCTTCGGCCCTTCCCGTCGCGTCTGCGTCTCGCGCTCCTCGTGCCCGCTGAGGTACTGCTGTCGCTTCTCCATGTGCTCGGCAATCTTGTCGCGGTAGATGACTAGCTCCTTGCGCAGGCGCAGCTCGTTGAAGCCTCGCGGGTCCAGCCACTTGATGAGCCCGTCTAGGCTCTCGACATCGGCCAGGTAGCCCCATTGCGACGCACTTTCCATGGATGTGCCGCCTTCCTCCTTGGTCTTGCGCTCTCGCACCGTCATCTTGAACTTGGCCTTGTATTCGTTTTGCATCTCGGGCGGCACGTCGATGTAGCCCTCGCGCTCCAGCTCATCCGGGCCTTGGATCCAGAGGCGGCCGTTGGCGTAGCCCGCCGACGCCGTAGAGCTGTCAGGTAGGCCCGCATACGGCATGCCGTTGCGCTCAAACCAGTAGTATCGGTTCCAGAAACGATCCTTGCCCAGAACGCGCGTTCGCGGGCAGTCGGCCTCGCGTAGGTCGTTTTCAATGGTCTGCACCTCTTCTTCGCATTCCTTGATAATCTCCTCCTTCTTCTCAATCTCTCGGAGGAGCTTGTTATACTGCTTCGATTGTGCCGACGCCTTGGCTGCTTCCTTTCGAGCCTTTTCTTTGGCCTTGCGCGCCGCCTCTTCTTCCTCGCGCTTCCTACGGTGGTCCACGTTGCGTCCCCTGCGCTTCTTCTGCGTCGAGGCGTCTTCGTTGCTTTCCGCTTCGTCTTCCTTTTCCGTAATCGTGTCGTCGGCGCCATTCATCTTGACGTCTTCTTCTTCGGTCTTGGCTTCCCCGTCCGCTGGAGTCTCTGGTTCCATAGCCTTGCGCTGTTCGTTAAGTAGGCGAAGCTCCTCGGCCGCCTGCTTGCGCTGCCGAACCCACTCGACTCTGTCCTTGCGGTACCGCGTCATAGTCTCACTGCACTCCTCCATGTAGCCGCGAACAGTCTTAGTCTCCATCGTCAATAGACACAGAATCTGCAGAATCTGCACTCGCACATTCACATCAAGCTCAGCATAGTTTTCCCGCGCAGCCTCTACTGTGGGGTCGGTGTCCGGTGGCACCAACTGGTGCAGAAGCTCCTCGTACATGGCTTGACGCTTCTCGCCTTTGGAGAGCTGGTGCAGCAGGCCGACAACAATGCGCTCCCAGCCGCCGTTTTGAAAGTCGCGCTTTCGCAGGTGGTCCACCCAGTCGTATTCCTTCATGAGCTCCTCAGCTCTGGTCCGTGATTCGATTTCCGCCTTTATCGTCTCCTCTTCCTCGGCGGCCGCTTCTTTGGCCAGTCTCTCGGCTTCTTGCTTGGCCAGGCTGCTGCGGGTAGCTCGTCCTGAGGGCTTCTTCACCGGCTCCGGTTCCTCTTCCTCGCTTTCCTCCTCCTCTTCCTCTTCTTCTTCCTCGCCATCCTCTTCGTCGTCACTGTCATCTTCTTCGATTTCGGGGAGTGTAATGCGCACCTTCCCGCCATCCTGCTCGGAATCGACTAAAATCTTGAGTACGGCGCAGTGGATTTCATCAAACAACTGGACTTCCAGCTGTTCTGATGCCACGGACATGGCCTCCACAAAGTCGTCGAATGTAAAGGAGTCGAGCTTGAAGATTTCGCAGTACACATTGAGCGTGTCCCATGTCTCCAGCAGACCACCAACAGACGCCATGTCAATCTGTTTGCCGACGTCTTCAGTCCTAGCCGCATTTGGTGCATCTCTGCACATAAACTTCAGTCGCGGCCGGAGGGTTTCTTGGTTCGGTTCCAGTTGCAAGTCTTCAATCGGGTATTTCGGTTGCGGCGGTGGCGGTGGTGTCGAGGGTTCGCGTTTTACGGGATGGTCTGCCGCCCCATTTAGGCCGCCTGGGATTCCGGGCCACTTCAGGCCCTTGCCTGTGCTGGCTTTGGCCTTTGCTGGTTTCGAAGGCTTGAGGTCGGGAAGTCTTGCCGGGCCGTGTCCATTGACGTCCGAGGACCGCTTCTGCGCCTGCAACTGCTTGCGTTCTTGTATCTTCGTGTCGTGAAGTAGATGAGCGGGCACGCGAGTATCGATATGATACTGGTTCGCATAATCCTGCTTCACCAGCCATGGGGCGCCTGTCCAGGCTTCGCGCTCGACCGTCTTCTTAATAAATGACCTCAGCATGGCCTTTGTAAAGGTGCCTCGGTCTCGGGAGATGTTATCGTCGGTAAAGATGGATTCTTTCTCGGCGTCCTTGATGCTGACGAGGTATCGCGTCACCGGCTTCGTGCGAGTGCCGTCGGGGAGGACTCGAGGCCCAAAGGTGGTCTTGTCGCGGACGAGGCCGTGGACCCGGTCTCCGTTCTCGGTGGTGGCAGTCACATCCTCGCCGGGGTAATAGTCTTGTTTGAATTCGTCGTAAATCATGTCAACAAGGTGGTCGAGGCGCGAGACGATCTGGAACTGAACTTTGCGCAGGATCGGTCCTTTGAGGGCTTCGGGGAAGGATTCTTCGACTTCGCGACCGCCAGCAAGCTGTACTAAAAGTTAGCGGGATTTTTACCAAGTACAGAGAGTGGGATGTCGGACTTCGCTTTCAAATGCCTCGAAAAAGGTGAGCCCGGAATGGCCCGTTATTTGGTCATTAAATCGTCGCTGCGGATAAGTTAGCATACGGCCGGTCGCGGCGTTGTCCGTTGTCGTGTGCGCACCAGCTTATAAAAGTCCATGCTATGATCAAGTTAGCATTTTAATACTAGCAGCTGAGAGGAGTCTCGAAAACTTACCGTTTCAGGTATTCTTCATAGGTGGGAAAGATTTCGCCCGTTTGCGGGATATGCCACACCTAAACGACGCGTCGTCAGCGCAACCCATATTGCGACGGATAGCACGGGACATTTTGTATGGCTCACCTCTGCATCTTCGTCTTCTATTTGCGCCGGAGGCAGAAACTTGACGGGTTTGCGCTTAAACAGTACCTGGCAAGGTTATCGGGTCAGTGGCGTCTTTCGCGACCATGTTGGGGCAGCAGCCAAGAGTCTAGACATACCATGATGTCGGTTTATTAGCCAGCTCAATTCGAAGCAAGGTCCCAGCTCAACAATCAGAGCTCTACCAAGCGCGTCTGTCACAAGCCAGAACAGCGAGGCTGGCAGAGTCGCATCAGCCGTTGATAGCAACTGGCGGTGGCCAGGTCGGTCGGAGCAGACGGCAAGGTCGGTAAAAATATAGCCGCGTCGGGGGCGGGGAAGTGTAGGTTGCGGCTTGCGCAGTAGCTCGCTATGCCCGTATCATGCAAGATGGAAACGAGATTGACTTTGGTCGAGTCGCGAATATAACGTGCGTGTGTTGCGTGTCGTTTTGCGAAGCGGGTCGCGGAGAGGCGGCGGTCGGAGGAGGAGGAGCGCCTTTGTCTCGCTGACTTACACGACGCGGCGCGCAAAGTCGGACCGGGAGGTAGCTCGAGGTTCGTGTAAGCCGGAAGCAAATGGTCGAGCTAAGCGCAGCTCAATGTGCTATGTGGTGGATGGTGGATGGCGAAAAGACCAGAGTCACGAGCACGGCTAAAAAAAAGATGTGAAGAAAGGAAGAGACGCGACGAGTCGAGACCAATGGAGGAGGCGAGGCGGGTAGGTGGGCAGAAAATACAGATGCCCGTGGCCGTGGCCGTGGCTCTGGGACCCATGCGTGTACATCCACCTGCCGAGTGGTACTTGTCCCCTGGTGCAGCCGCCCGTACTGCAGCGTGTCCCGGGCAGGACGAGTCAAGTCACTAAACGAAAACTGGCAGAGACGTGACGGACGGGACCCGCCAAAGAGACGCCAGAAGCAGCCAGGAAGGGTAGGAGGGTGATGAATTGTGGGGGCCGGCTCTGCGACTCGAGGTACCCCGTGTCGAGGCTCCCGGGTGAATAACAAAGACGTATGGTAGCGAAACAGGCAATAGGGAGTCTTTTGATGATATTTGAATTACATAGGTACATCTATTTTCAGTCATTGAGTGCTCCTCTGCCCTTTACCTATTTTTAAAAAATCATCAACCCTCCAAAAACCAGCCCGTGAGCCGCTCCCCCTCGCGTGGCCCGTTACCTACATCCGCAGGAGCGGTACTTGGGTACAAAAGGTACATCCTTCAAACTAAGACCCAGGTACCCTCCTCCCCGGGCCTCCGGCAGCGCACCCGCCCGCCTCTTTCCGCCGTTGCACCACCCCCGTTGTCCCCATGTCATCAAATGTCGCCAGCGTTGCCCGTAGAGTTGGTATTCCACGCACGTATTTGTGCTCATTTTGCTCACAATTCACGGTGCAATCTCTTGGAACGATTTATATCTTGATTTCAGTTTCGGTTGAAAATAATCTGCCGAATATCTACGGACAGCCTGGTCGAAACGCCCTCAATTGCGAGGCTAGATGATTCCTGTTACATGTTAATGCTTCTCTCTCGTCCTGTAACGGATTCTTTCATGACCTAGTCAATTGGTTCTCTCATGTACCTGCTCCTTGACTCAAGTCACATTTTTCCTATGTCTAAAAAATTCGTCAGCGGCATTTAAAGCCAGCAGCGACTTGAATCAATTGAACACCAGAGCTCAGAAGCTGTAGTATAATAAAAACAGAACCTCCACCGCGTCCTGGGCAATCCAGTATACGGTGAAATTGTACGTCTCCCATGGAAATTTCGACATTTGCAGCCTCAATACCCAACCAGCCTCCTCAGCCCTGGGAAGCGCCTCAACACAGTTCCCACCACCGTCGCCGTCAACGCCGTATACGCCGCTACGTCCAGCACCCTCTTCAGCTGCGCCAAGAGCAGCGTCCGCCACATCTGCCTCGTCATCTTGTTAAAATCATCTCCCTTGTTCACATTGACAATGGCGTCATTGTCCGGCAGCGGCCGTCCCAGAAACGCGCAGAGCGGCTCCCAGCCGTCTCCAGGCGTGTAAACGAGAAGCCGCTCCGGCGGCACAAGGGCCTTGACGCGCGCATTGTGCTCCTCGTACACATGCTTGTTGTGCTTCTCAAAGTCGTTATCGTACAGGGATTTGTTGAGCGTTTGGAACATGGAGTGCATGTGGCGCGTGGGCATGAGGAGGGCGTGGTCGCCAAGGGCCACGATGGAGGTGACCCAGCTGCGGTGGTAAGACTGCAATGTGTTGTGGACGGATCTGCGAGACAGTATGATGTTAGTAAATGCCTCTATTTCATGCTTTCCTGTTTCCTGGTTCATTCTTGTTCATACTTGTACCAGCTTTCGTATGGCCTCTCGGTGAGAATAACCTTGGCGTCGGGATACGCCTTAATGAGCTCCTCGGCAAAGTAAGCGGCCGGCATATCCAAAACGGCCTATGAGTTAAAATCCATCAGTATACACTCCTATATAGTAAAGCCAACAGCGATAGTGGTTAGATCCTACCTGGCTGTTTCCCAGAATCTGGTCAAATTCGGCCCTGCCCGGCGGATTCCCTGCGTCCTTGGCCTTTATCATGTCCACCCAGAGCTTGCACTCGTAGTAATTACCCATCACCGAGTCAAAGGTGTGATACGAATGTCTGTACCCCAGGGCAAGAAGCGATTCTCTTAGCGCTGTTTGCTCATTGATGGTCAGCTCGTGTCCTTAGTCATAGCCAGACTGTGCTTCACCTACAAATTGTGCCGGTGCGTCCAAAGCCTAGGCATAGCACCTTCATGGGCACGGTTCGAGCCGCCTTGGGTTCCGTCATTGTAGTTATCGGGGTCAAAATATACGCGTGTGAAACTCTGTGGAAATATTTGCAGGGTGGAAGTTATAGATCGTCTGTCTGCTGCGAGGTGCGGGGGGCGCCCTTTACATGCACTTGTCACAGCCCGTTCACAGCATAAGCAGCAGCCGCATATGGCGGAGTCGCCCGCTTACACCGCCGTCGCAGAACTGAGGCTACACGACGCAAGGTTGCATCCGTGGCTGCGTTCAGTAGCAGGTTTGTTTTCGTGTAAATTGATTTTTAAAGTATTTAACAATTGTAAATGGACAGTGTCTAACTTGGGTATCTCCCATCTAACCAGCCAGCCTCCCCCACCAATCCGTTGTATTACGATTATGATGTGAAATAAACAACCATGTATGCCACCCAGCTTCCCACCACTCCTATGGCGGTGTATACGCTAGTGAGCATGAGCGGAAGAAACTCGAGTCTCGTTCCGAAAATAATGTGGTGAACAAGCGACGTGTACGCAATGAGCGGGATACTCAGAGCAATGTAGATGGTGTTGAAGCGGTCGAGGAGGAAGAACCGCGGCTTGTTGGACGCCGGTGCAAGACGGTCAAAGGCAGTCAGGAATACCACCAGCCAAAACACCGTGTATATAGTCTTTACGGGGAACTCGCCCGGCGTGAATAGCAGAGGAAATAGAGAAACGTGGCCTGCCACAGCCAGTGGTCGGAATGTGGACAGGTGTCGTCGGTCTCGCAGCGCAATCAGACTAAAGGGAATAATGACCAGGAGAATGGCCTTTTCGTGAACATGGTAGCCAAACAGAAAGGACGCATAGCCGCAGAGCGTTACGGCGCCAATAAAGTTCTCCCACGTGGGCTGCGCAAAGAGCTTGATCAGGGGCAGGCCCTGGAAGAGCAGTGTCAGAACAAAGCATGCGCGTGCACTGACTTCGGGGAGTACTGCAAACGCGGTGTCGCCAACGAGACCGCGGGTGACACTCTGGAGCGCCTCTGTCTTTAGTTCAAGGCCCAGCCTTGGCGCAACTACAACAAGGTTAGCAGATAAGCTCGTAAATGGCTCGTCCCAAGACATGTACGTACGGTAGATCAGAACGCGATCGGCCAGAGAATAAAGCGCCCAGACGTTGGGTGCCCAGTACGCATGGCAGAGGCCCCGTGCAAACGGAAACAGTCGGCTGAGAAGCTGGGGGATCTGTCCCATGGCCGCAAATGGCCCGAACGCAGCCGCAAGTATGCCAACAATGCCACCGCCAAGCTTCAAGCAGTTGGCAAAACGGATGCGGAAAATGGATTTTGGCGACAGGCAGTAGGCGCGCAGCAAAAAGACAAAGTACGCCGGGGCCAGGTAGACGTAGATGTGCTTGAAGCAGAGCAAGGCGGCAAAGGCGAGGCCGCTTCCCAGCAGCTTCGACTTGTCCCTCGCCAAGACCAGGGACAGCACCAAGATGCCGTACATGAATCCATTGTACTGGAAGTGGATGTGGTCAATGATCAGGAGCCCCGGCGACAGCAGAATCGAGATGGCAGCAACCTGCGACGCGCGCTTCGAATAGAGGGGAGCCGACTCGAGAAACCGCTGCAGCGCATACGCTAGCAGAAGCTCCGTAACAATGACCGTTGTACGCTGAAAGTATACTGTCTGCCAGCTGTCGTACTCGAGGTTGTAGACGCGCACCATGGCTGGGTCGACGAGCTTAGCGACGTGCGACATGAGCCACTCAAAGTAGGCAAAGAAGGGCGGGTAGTCGAGGGTCCATTGCGACGTGTGTTCGTAGTACCATTCCGACACGGGCAGGCTGTTTGTAATGGCGAGCCAGTTTCGGTGGACTTCAAAGTCGGTCGATTTGCTGCTTCGGGGTCAGTTCCTACTCTCTGTTTGGGGGGACCCGTCGGGATCGCGCGCGGAGACGTACTAGGCGGGGAACAGGAGAATCTTGAGGGCGGCCGACACCAATGCGCACTGCGCGAGGGTCGGGTACGAAGTGTCGGACATGTTGGAGCGAGTGGACGAGCGTCGTCACAGCATGGCTGGTCAGCGGATGTGTGGTTGCTGGAGGACGGGCGAGGGAAGATGGGGACGGAGGTCGCGCGAGCTTTCGCTCAATTGGAGATGGAGCTCACTGAGGGCTCCACAGTCGCCAGAGCTGTGCCGCTCCGGTTACTTGGAAGCGGTTGTTAGTTAAGCATATCGCGCAAGAAGCAATGGTTTCTTTTTTTCTGTAGGGAGTTGAACCGTTGATACAGATGATTAATTGTTTTTGATCGTGTGAATTTACCATTGTCTTGCACAATTGCTAGATAACGGTCGTGGCGAAGAACCGGAAGCTCAGGGGCGTTCCCCACGTCATTTGGCTCTTTAACTAGGAAGGTTATCTACTTTCACGAAAATTGTACCTTGTCGCAGGTATAGACGAAATCACGACAAATAATCGTATATTAATAATATAATTTACAGGTCCCATGTCATCGTGTATAAATTTCCAGTTTGATGGCCTGCGTGCGCTCTCGACGTGAATATCCGCGTCTATTAGAATCCGTATTGATGATCGTCAAGAAGTAATTGATAACTCCGGCACAGCTGGCTTATAGTGCCTTCTTTAAAAGTGCTCCATGCATCGACAGAATCGACCACCTCTGCATCTTCAAGATCCACAAACACGATGCGATCCTTCACTAGCAAGATGTTGTCCAACTTGACCTCCCCAGTCATCACCATCGAGGGTCTTAGCGCCTCGTAGGACATATCCAGGCACCTTCGGAGCGCATCCACTGATGGAAGAAGTGTCTGTAGTTGCTGAAACGGTGTTAAGCCCCGTACGCTCTCGGGAAGAAGTGCTGGAGTCCCATTGCAGTCAACTCTGCCGTAAAATATGGGCACAAACGTGCCTTGCAGGGACTCCAGCTGGTTATACATGCTAATCTCGTTACTGAACTCTGGTTCCCAGCCAGGCTTCAGCAACTTAATAATCACCTCGGAAGGGAGGATAAGCGCAGGCCATGTACTCCGAAGCAGCCTCCTGAGTGTCAAAGGAAGCCATTCAACGCACCAAGAAAGTGCGCTGCGTACCGGGCTGTTGTGAAGAGTGAGGCGGCGTACGTGATGGTGATGGCAGTCGCTTGGCGACCCAATGGCGGAAAACCTGGTGTGGCCAAATCGAAACTATTCAGGTGGTAAGCTTCGATACGATCTGCATTTTATCTTGGTACAAACCTCGGTCTTGAATCTATGACTGCAAAATTCGGGCGTCATCGAGGTGAGATCCACGTTGGAAGTGCTCGAGACTCCACGAGTTCACGATGGATTACGTCCTAATCTACAGCGCTTATCGTTATAGCACTTTTAACGATTAGGCAGGGGCTGTAGTAATACCTCTCTTCAAATAGTGAAGCAAAGAAGTATCAAATTAGCCTTGTCGATATTCTGCTAATTTTCAGGGTCATTCTGTAATCTCTGGTCGTGCAATAATTCAATAATCTGCTACATGGTGGTGTAAGAGCGTACCTGACTAGCCGTCCCTGCCAAGTGGAGTTGTCGCGCGACGCACCGCCAGCGGGACTCACCCTGAACCGCGCCAAGCTATCGATAAGTCCAGATGTCACCAAGTGGCCACCTCCGTCCAAGTCCCAACGTCGCCCCAGCCATCACGACAGCTCCTTATTTAGCACCAGACAAGCTAATACAGCTACGGGTTCCTGCATCTTGCACAATTGCAGCGTTACGATTCATTCCATTCCGTCGCTTGCAGCTTTTCCGTTGTCACTGGCGCTGGCCGCTGATTTTCCCCGCGCGGCTATATAGCATCGGCTGCAAAGTGTCCTCTACCACAGCATCTCCAGCCCCCCCGCGCCGCCCAGCACCAATTCTCCGCGCATCGTTGCAATTGGCTCCGCGCCAACGCATATCAACGTCGTCTTTATACATAATCGACTCGTTCAGCTACCATGAGACTCATCGGAGGCGCACAAGCCGCCCTCGTGGCCCTCACAGCCGCCGGGCTCGCGCAAGCGCAGTTCCTAGTCAACGAGCTGAGCTTTGGCATGAACGGCAAGTAAGTTACAACAAGATGCCCCAAAGTACTCCTCACGCCGGCAAAACATACAATCTAACCAATCTCTCCAGGATGGGCCACGATGAATCCCCCGACCACATCCCGCACTTCCTCGTCTTTGGCCACCCGAACAAGCCCGAAGTCATGTCGAACAAGGTGGTGCTCACGCCCGTCAGCCCGGGCAACCAGCGCGGCGCCATCTGGGGCGAGCGCGACCTGATGCGCACCGACTGGGTGGCTGACGTCGACTTTCGCGTCAGCGGCGGCGACCGCGGCGGCGGCAACCTGAACATCTGGCTCGCCAACCAGGGCAAGTCCCGCGTGGCGGCCAACAGCATCTACACGGTCGGGCGGTTCGAAGGGCTGGCGCTCGTGGTTGACCAGCACGGCAGCTCGGGCGGGATGCTGCGCGGGTTCCTCAACGACGGCAGCGTCGACTACTCGCGCTCGCAAAACGTCGACAGCCTCGCGTTTGGCCACTGCCTGTTCAACTACCGCAACCTGGGACGCCCCTCGCAGATCAAGGTTGCGCACACGGGCAAGTCGTTCAAGGTCGAGATTGACGGCCGCAACTGCTTCTCCAGCGACAAGATTACCATTCCGCAGGGCTACAACTTTGGCATCACCGGCGCGACGCCCGAGAACCCGGACTCGATTGAAATCTTCAAGCTCGTCGTCATGTCCGAGTCCATGGACGGCCGCCAGATCCAGAACCAGGACCCCAACCAGCAGAACGCCTTCCAGTACGAAACGCAACACCAGGTGCCGCCCGTCGTCAACGCGCAGAACCCGAACCAGCAGCAGCAGCACACCAACGACGAAACCTTTGAGGAGATCCCCGACCAGGACGCTGACATCTTCATCACCTCCAAGATGCAGTTCCAGGACCTCCACAACCGCCTGCAGTCGACGTACCACCAAATCTCGGCCGTCTACCGCTCCGTCAGCAAGCACCACGAGATGGACGAGCAGCGCCACACCGAGATCCGCGACATGGTCACCAACCTGCGCCAGGACCTCTCCCGCCTCGACAAGCTCGACCACGTCTCCAACCTGCAGCGCACCGTCGTCGAGCTGCAGCGCGAGGTCCAGGGCCTGCGCGACGAGCTCAGCCGCCGCATCACCTCGCACGAGAACTCGTTCCGCGGCGCCCTGACCGACCACCACCGCATCCTCTCCGAGGGCCTCGTCGCCAGCGTCCCCGGCCACGGCAAGCTCATCTTCATCTTTATCGGCACTCAGGTCCTGCTTGCCGTGGCGTATGTGATGTACAAGAGGCGCAGGATGAACAGCCCCAAGAAGTACTTGTAAATTGTACAAAAAGCGTTAATCTTTTGACTCTTTTTGGGTGTTTGTTCATTTTACTTGTAATGATTTTTTACCTTTTTCATTGCGTACATGGGCACGTTGCATGGGAGAAAGGGATCAAATGAGGCGTTTGTCTTTTTAGCATAGAAGCTGTCTGGGGATGTGGCCATGAGAGTTTTGTATACGAGTAGGTAGTTGTATAAAAATTGTTCAACCAGTCACTGTCCGTCTGCAAAATGATTACCTGTTACATTTTGCAGTAGAAACATTAGAGACCCATATGCATATGTTTTAAGCAGTTTATAATCAAGAAGATCCCTAACCACGGCGTAATGAAAGCTGCCAATCAGAGCTCGTACTTATTTCTTCCCATTAATAACATCTAGTAGCTCGTCGCCCTTTGGCGCCGTCGACAAGTTCTCATGCCCCGTCTCCGTAACCAAGATGCAGTCCTCAATGCGCACGCCTCCAATCGGGTAATAGCGCTCCAGGACTTCCCACTCGATGAAGCCGCTGTGCTTGGGGTCGTCGCGGAAGTAAGCCTCGAGATAATCGCGGGCAAAGTACCTATGCTCCATTAGTTTTTCCTCTCAAAATTCCAATGTATATGCAATCGTAGACTTACAGGCCAGGCTCAATCGTCAAGATCATGCCAGCACGGAGGTTCAGCGTCTCCTTGACCGCGCGGCCAGAAACCATACCCGCAAGCTGAACAGCCGACTGCATGATTCTCTTTCCATGGTCCAAGCCCAGGCCGCTCACACCAGTCATGGAAAGCGGCACATCACCCTTGACATCGTGCACATCGAGACCGACGTGGTGGCCGAGCAAGTGCGGGAAGAAACCAGCCATGGTGCCGGCGGCCTCAATCTCCGAGGGCTTCCCGCGGAGGATACCCAGCTTCAACAGGCCCTCCATGCCGATGCGGGCGGCGAGCAGGTGGATGGAGAGGTAGTTGGCGCCGGGCTTCATGCGGGCAATGCACTCATCCTGCATACGCTTGACAATGGCGTGGACGGCGCCGGCGCGCGGTGTCCAGGCGCCGGACAGCGGCAGGGTGCGGGTAATGTCGCTGGCGTAGCAGCGGTACTCGCACGAGGCGTCAATGAGGAGCGATGGCTGGCCCTTGAGGGGCTGGTCGTTGGCGCCGTAGTGCAGGCACGAGCCGTTGACGCCCGCGCCGGCGATGACGGGGTAGGACATGGACTTGGCGCCGCTGGCGGTGCAGACGGCGGAGAAGACGGCCTCGACGTCGAGCTCGTTGGTCATGCGCTTAATGTTCTGCGCCACGCGGCGGTGGGCGGCGCTGGAAATGTCGTTGGCGCGGCGCACGAGGGCGATTTCGTACTCGTCCTTGACGACGCGGGCGCGGTCCATGGCCGGCTGGAGGGCGCTGCAGTCGACGGTGGGCGAGCTGCTGCTGCTGCTCGCGTTACCGCCGGCCAGCTCCGGGGGCTGCTGGTCGTGGTTGAGGGCGTAGATGCGCACGCTGGACGGGATGGCCTTGACGTACGACGGCAGGCGGTTGACGTAGTAGACCTCGTCGACGTCGTAGAGCTGCGCGGCCTTGGCGCAGGTCGGCGTCGGGCCGAACCACAGCGCCGTGCGGGCGTCGGTGTAAGGGAGCCAGAGGGTGAGGTGGTCGGCGGCAATGTCGTAGGTGAGGGCGCAGTCGCGAACGTTTACGCCGGAGAGGTAGTAGAAGCTGTTGCGGCGGGGTTAGTCCATCTACGGTTGTGTAGAGGTCTGTAGATGACGGGCGGTGTCTTACTAGCGACGCTGGCGGAAAGTAGGGCCCTGGTCCGAGTTTTCATACTTGCGCTCCGGCTCGCCGGGGAGGTAGATGATGCCATCGTCGACGCCGAGCTCCTGGGCGACTTTGCGCGCGTGGTTCTTGGCTATGCGTGGAGGTGAGGTGAGTGAGCGGGTGAGCCTCAATGATGAGTGGCAGGTGGTCTCTCATACCTGGGTATTTCTTGCTTAGGATGGCATCGAGTGACTTCTTCCTTTGCAGGGAGCTATGGATAGATGTAATTAGCACGTGTTGCGTCGGCATTGCGGCAGGGAGACACTCACATGGCATCAAACTCGTGCTCATCAATCATGTCATAGTCCATCTCCATCTTGACGACGTAACGGCAGCAACGCAAGCGCTGGCAAATACAATTCCAAAAACGGTACAAAGAGAAACGTTTCTTGCAGCTCTCGGCGTTCACTCCTGCGACAAGCGCTGGCAAAGGACTGCTTCGTCTCACGAAATCACGTTTGTCGAGCGTGGAAAAGAGGCAATGTATGCTTTCGGAACAAGTACCGGTAGTACAGACTCAGTAGGTTTGCTACTAGGTAGGTAGGTAAGCTGGGGTTAGTTCCCCATGGGCACGAATGGGCCTATCAGGGTCGCTGCAGGAGTGGCAGCTTCCCGGTTGGGTGTAGGCGGCTTCGCCCACATTTGCACGTGAGGGCTGGCATGAGACGGTTACATAATGGGAATAAGGCACGCCGGAGGCGACGATGCCGATTTCTCATGGCCTGAATACTGTAATTTTTATACTTGTAATCTCTTTTACTGTATTTTCTTTACCTTGAATGGTTTTTTTATAAAAAGTAACTTTGCAGGAGAAGTTAACACTCACCCTACGTGCAGGAAACCAGCATTCTTCCTCACCCTGCCCAATTCCCAGCTTTGAACAACCACCGCGATAGACAAGCTCTCGTACGCAATCTTCAATAGCACAGCAAAAGAGCCCAAGCGCTTTAAATACGATATTTTCTAAAATCCCATATATTGATAAACACTACGCCATGATACCATTTCCATAAAAGTGTCAACGGCACTAAAATACACAACCACCCAATACACAGTCCTTTATAAGCACGCCCAACCCACCTACGTCATGCTGCATCCCACCCAAAGCTAGCGCCTACGAAAATTTACCCTCCCACCGAACCACACAACGGCGTCGGCACCGACGCCGGCCCTCCACGCTGACACGAGTCAATCGACACGAAATCAAATCTCCGCGGGCCAGAACGCCCACGCATGTAGCATTCGAGACTCACGACTATTCGCGGTACGAATAAGACCTTCCCAGTCAGGTCCTTTTCTGTCTCGGTGTAGGAATGGTTGCTGTCTTTGCTCGGGTCTATGTCTACTTGTATACATAGCCGATGCCGATACCCTTCGTTACCTGGCTCCGATACCCGCCCGCTTCGGCCGGTTGCCGACCGCCTCAGGTGAGGCTGGCTCAGACCGACTCCAACTCTGCCAATTTACGAGCTCTGCATCTGCAAACCTCGTACTCGTACTCCTGCATTGCAATAATAGGACAAGCCCCCGAAAATTTGAAAAATCTGTATATATTGTAAAATGTCCAGCCAATATGCGTTCAACTCGGCAAATATGCACTAAATACCCTGCTTCTTCTCATCAAATGCTCCTTCTTTTTCTCCTTCATGTACATCGCTAGAGCATTAGCCCTCCCCTTCAAACTCCTCTTGCCACTGTCTTGATCTTCCTGTATCATGCTTCTGTTTACCCATAACCATCAAATGAATAAAAAATCATGGCGCCTGGCTTAAAATCCCTTGCATGCTCTCCCAAAACAAAATAATAAATCCAAATCCAAAGAAATAGTAGTCGCATGACTGCCACTGCCTCCAGCAAGACGTTATCGCAGTCACTCCGTCCAACTTGTCATGTCCACAAAGGGAACGCATCTTCGAATAGCAAAAACAAAGAAATATCAAAATATAGGGGGTATCACGCCACATGCCTCCTTCACATTCCCTGGAACCCTCCTCGTCCGGATCCAAAGAAACTTCCAAAATCCGCCTGCATTCCGTGCTCCGTAAACATCTGCTCAATCTGCCTCTCCTGCTGGCGCTCGGCTCGCTGACGCCGGTGGAAAAACGCTCCGAGTCCGGTCCGTCCCGATCGTTGCTGCGGCTGCTGCTGCGGTTGGGGCTGCGCCTGTGGCGGTTGCGCTTGCGGATGTGGTTGCGCTTGAGGCTGAGGCTGACGCTGCTGTTGCACCTGTCGCTGGGCCACTGCCGGTTGAGGAGCTGGTGACGAGTGCTGAAGTCCGACCATGCTGTTTGGGTCGTACATGTTGCCGCCCATGTTCATCGGACTCGGCGCCTGGTGACCCTGCGCCATCATATAAGGCGGTGGCTGTCCCAGCAGTTGATCTCCCACGTCCTCCATAGAGTTCTGGAAGAAAAAGCCAGGATCCTGCGCCATGGTCACATTAGATGCGTCCTTGGACGGCTGGAAGCCAAGCTCCATCATGGGTTGATTCGGGTAAGCAAAGGGGTCCTCGGACGGAAACATGAGCGAATCCAGCTTGTGCACCGGGTTGCGGCCACTATGCGCGTTGACAGACTGCGCCATGAATCCGAGTCGGTTGTTGCTTGCCGCAGTGCCCGTCGAGTCGGGAGTCGCGCGCGATGAAACGTCGACCGGTAGCATATCGTGCATGTAGCCCGAGTCGTGGAAGCTGTGTTCCGATTGCGCCATGCTGTCTATCGAATAGCCGCGCGCAGCCATTTGTCCGCTATGTGTTCGCATCAGGTCCTCCGACCGTGGTGACATGACGTGTGCTGCGCTGTGCATGCCGTTTAGACTTCCGCTGTTAGCCGTCGCCATTGATCTCCTGCCCGGCACGCCTCGGCTGCGAGCCTGGTCCAGAGCATCAGGAAGTTGATCGAACAGGATCTGAGTGTCAGGGTTAGCAGGTAGTCTTTCAAGGTGTGGTTCAAGTAAACTCACGTTCAACGCTGTTGTCAGCATATCAGCAGCCATGCTCTTGTCGGCCACGTCGGCAATCATCTGCCGTCCGGCACGTGCATCAGATAGCACATCGCCACAGCCAGGTTTGCTAGGATTCTCAATCACATAAAAGATGAGAGAGAGCACGGCAAAGTATTCCGTGTACAGCATGAACCAATACGGCCCACTGAGCACACGCTGCTTCCGGATTTCGAGGCCAATGTGAACAATGTTTCGCGACACGCTGATCGCCGCGGCGGCGCAGGCATATGATAGCTCGTCTACCTTGGCCCCTTGGCACAAACGCGGCGAAACGTAATGCAGGAACGGACGGTACAGAACCAGCTGCACGTGCGCGTAGGCAAATCGCAGCAGGTGTCGAACTCGCACAACCTCCACAGGGCCCTCGGGTGTAGGTCGCCAGGCTTCCGGCAGTCGCTCGTACCACCTTTGAAGATCGCCTTCGATTTCCTTTATGCGGCTGTAGCTAACCGGGAGGCTGGCGGGCTTGTCCGTCTTCACACCAGCTGGCGCCTTTGTGGGATAGACGTATTTGGTAATCTTGCCGAGTACCTCCATAAGGCGGGTGTGGGCATTGAACGCTTCGAAAAAGGACGGAGTGCCGACCGGCGGTTGCATCACGCCTTGGTTCGTCAGGTACTCGTCGTCAACCTCGTTGGGGTACGGCTGGTCGATATCGTCACTGTGGAGCAGAAGGGGGAAGCCCAGGAGGGTCGAGACATAAATGTCCATCTGGCGAATGACATAAAAGACTCGCTTGCGCACTTCTTGTTCAACTGGACTCATCTGCGCATGCTGTAGCTGTCGGTGAAGACCTATACGCAGCGCTGAGCGCAGGGCGATGCCAATAAAGGAATAGCAGGCGCTGAGGTGGGATGTCGATTGGAGGAAGAGGATCATGAAGAGTAGCGCTTGGATAGAAACCAGGTCACGGCACTCGCCAATCTCCTTGATCAAACCTCGCGCAATCTTGTAGTATTTGGTGCCTTCTTCAACTGCGGCCTTGTAGCCGACAGACTGTGGCTTGGCACTGTCAAACGGGTGGTACATGCAGCCCAGTGCCATTATGGAGTACAGAAGGCCGAGGAAGTGTGTGTCTTCCTGGCTCAAGTTGTCTAGCGGCATTTCGTATATCCTCTCAAACTTTTCATAAAAGGAGGGAGCGTGGACAATGCGCACCAGACAGGTGGCGCAGCTGAGGGAGTAGTAGCACAGTCTGCTTGCCACTTCTTTGGGAGGCAGTTCGGGGATGCTGGAGACGGATGAGAAGGGAGAGTTTCCAACAGGGGACGGCGAGTCAAGGTTGAGTGCCGACGCGAGCTGGTCGGATCGAGGAAGAAAAGGGCCAGTCGTGCCAGGGCCGAGCATGCCGCGGAAGTGGTCCTTCATCCGGTTGAGAAAGACGACGCCAGACGAGTTGCCATGGAAATCCCAGTCACCACGATCGTCCAGGTCAAGTTGTCCAATGGAATCAATCATGGATATCAGTTGAGGGTCGTTGGCGGGCGGCTGAGGGGCAGTCTTGGCGCCCATTTTATTCGCGGCATTCACCCGAGCATGCTGTCGGTTCTGGAATTCCTGTTGCATATTTGGGTCCATGTTGGGGTCCGCGAGGTCGATTTCGGGCACAAACTTGCGGAGCAAGGCTTCGGCACGATGCAGGCGGCCTTCCAAAGCCTCGATGTATTGGGGGGCCGGATTCCGTCGCCGGTTTGACGGTTTGTCGTAGGTACATTCTAATGGGACCAGTCAACACGCATGGCGTATTAGCCGCATCGCAAAACAAGAGGGACTTACCATAGCTGTAGACGGAGCAGTGTGTGCAAGGCTGCTTGCCGTCACATTTAATCTTTTTACGGCGGCACTCGTCGCAAGCACGGGTGACTCTCCGGCGCTTCTGGATGGGTTGGGACGAGTGGCCGATTGGTCTATCTTCGATATCAATGTCGGACTTGATGCTGTCCGTGGGGGAGGGGGCGTCATGAATTGTCCAGTCGACGGCGGCCAGCGTGGCGGCGTCGTCCTCCGACAGCTCAGCCATGGTGGGCAGAGACGAAGCGACTCGAGTCGGTCAAGGATGGCGTGGTCAGGCGGCGTAGAAGGTTAGGCGGAGGTTGATTTTTCGGCCGCAGTACGTTGCAACTGCTCTCGGCTCCTCCTCGCGGTTAAGACTGGCTCGAGCCTATCATAAAATGGGCAGGCAGACGTATTGAGGGATCGGGTCGCACGTCTATCGGGGAGGGCGAAATTCAATCTAGAGTCGTCGTCCGGGGCTCGGAATTGCGCAGACGAGCACGGGTCGCTTCGCTGCAGTCGAAATATCGCGCGGACAGGGGCAAGGAGCAATGAGAGAGGGTGGCACCTCTATTCTGATTGAACGGACAAGAAAGTGTCGCTAGGTGCCGGGGGGGCGAAGCCAAAGGCAGCGCGCGTCTCCCAATTACCCCAGGATACGAGAAACACTCGTGGCCATCAGATATGAAGGCGTCGACAATGGAGGCGTCCAAGGTAATATTGGGCGACGATGTATCGTGATCGGTGTCGGGCGAGGTGTGAGGTGGTAGGTTTGTTGGAGATTCTGGGCGGTGCGTGGTGGTGACGGCGATGGGGAGGTGGAACGGAGGAGAGGGAGAGAGAGTTGCGATGTCTCGGCGGCAGGACAGGCTGCGAGTAGCGGGTACGGGTAAGGGCCCAGGTCAAGTCCAGTCAAGGCGAAACAGGGCTTTGGGGGGGCGGCCAGGCTAGTGCGAGCCAGACGGGAGGAGCCCGGAGGGGGCGAACAGAGCGAAGTAGCGAGAGGTGGGAGGGGGAGAGCCCAGTGGCCAGCCAGGGCGGGCAACGATTGGCGGTCCCCTCTTTCGCTCAGTCTCCGTCACTCACCACCCATGGTGCAGTGCAGTGCAGCGCAGCGCAACGCAATGCGAGTACCAAAGTAGCGGCGGCCGACACAAAGGTACATGGAGACGGGCCGGGCAACGTCCAGCAGGCTGGTCACTTGGAGGTGGATTACATCGGTGCCGACGCGCCACCAGCCAGTTCAGCACGAGTAGGCAAGGTACTTTTCGCTGCAGTGACGGTGCTGTGGCCCTAGCGGCGTTTCGGACCATACAGACGCCGATTGTGCGCTGGAGAGGCCGATTTGCGGTGGACGCTACTCCGTACTACGGTGGACAGTGGGCGGCCGACCGGTGCAGACCCTGCTTTGGCCGCGACTAAGGCGCTGTAGCGTCGACGCCGTCGCTTTTCTATTTTGTCACAATGGAAGTATCTTTTGGGAAGGCGCCGGCCTTTTCTGGCGGGCCCATCAGGACAAGGGCTACCACCGGATACCTCGTGGCTACCTCCAAGTGGGGGCGGCCAGGGTGGGCTCTCACAGGGACCCTGAGCCCCTCGCTGCGTAGCCTCGATGTACTGGCAGTTGGTGATGGACATTTTACCGCCAGTGAGGTGCTAACTCGGGATACAAGTCGAAAGTAAGCAGGTCAGTGCGACGGTACATGTCCAGGTACTGCAAACCACTGCACCTTACCTCACCTTACCTTACCTACAAGCTGACACAAATACCCATCGACCTTGCCTAACGCAGCGCACAGAAGTACAACAGTACGAGTACAATGGGGGTTCCAAGCGATGCGAGGCGAAACGCTGCCCCCTAGAAATAATGCCGCATACCCGGGCCCTTCCAGCTCGTGTGCTGGCTGCACCGAGCCTGGATGCCGCTGATGACGAACCGCGCGGACCAGTCATCGACTGAATTCAAGAGCCTACTCGTATGGGCGCAGCGGCTGGGGTCCATCGAAAATTTACTTTGTACCTTATCCCACACTGTACTATTGTTGTCGTCTGGTTCCACTGGACGCGCAATTAAACTCTGTATCAATACGGCACTGGCTGTCTGCTACCAGTTCACCCTGTCGTTCGCCAGCATACATCCAGCGTGCTGCATGACCATACCTGCGAACAGAGCAGACCCGAGGAGGCAGACAGACAGCCGCGGTGGCGGCAACCGGTGCCGTCATTCAAATGGAACTAGCGACGCCCAGGCGATGCAATGGCTCGAAAGAGGCGTAAACGGCCGCTGTTAGTGCATATGCCGTATTCGGGCTGGCTACGATGCCGCACGCACAGCGTCTTTGTCTCCCTTCCCTCACCGAATCGCCTTTCGCTTCGTATCCGCAGACGGAACGCTGTTCATCTTTACCCGTAGCGATGTACCTATCGCGGCTCTCGCTGTGGGAGATATGGCACAGACTTGTACTCCGTACACACGTCGGAGTACCAGGCGAACGATTCCCCCTCCATCTGACTCGAGAGTTATTCGCAGACATGCCCCGTACCCGGCGAACAAATGTACAAAGTGCAGAGAGTCCATACCTGATACTGGCGGCATATGCAGTCCCTACGAAAGCAATAACAACAGCAGAACCATGCTTTGGTACATTATTGCCAGAATTACCTGCCTACATGGGTACTGGCTCCAACCTTTCTCCAGTAACGGCAGGACGACCGGTTGGAGCGGCCCAGGAGTGGAGTAGGTTTGCGCAAGCCTTTGTGGAATGGCGGCGGAGCGGCGCACCGTGCCGAAACGACCTACTCCGTAACGGAGCGTCACATCACTGCGCCAGCCTCTGTACGGTATTAGCACGCCTGCTGCGCAAAGATCCCAAGGGCATTGAAGTGAATTCGCAGTGCGCAGTTAGATGTGCTGCAGAGTGGCATTGCTTTCATTGGCACTCTTTCTTGGATGTGCTGTATGCATCGCGTCTTTGTAAGGGCCTATTTTCATCAAGTGTCGGGATGGCTACAGCCTCGCCTAAGCGAGATAATCCCCTCCTAATAAGACTCCAGTTTCCCTGGAGCAGCTCTCTCACCCAGCGTGCAAGCCACTGGCGCGGCCTCCCAGACATTAGGGATGTTCGCCAAGACTCGAGTTCCGCTCTGCATCGTCACTGGCGCCAGGCTTCATTGCCGTGATCCGAGAAACCAACCACACCTATCCCAGCTGCCCCTTTATTAGTTACATCACATTACAGTACGTGCTTCGTGGTCCCCATCGTGTGAGAAGGTACGTCAAACAAACCAAGTCAAAATGCCCGGCCGGATGGGGCCAAACTTAGCACCCCTTGCTTGTCTCGATCCAGACTCGGCCGTGTAGACGAGCCCCCCCCAAAGACAACAGACCCCGAACTGGACGTGGAGGCGCAGACCCAGGAGAGCTTGCGTCACCCTCCTCCCCAATCCATCCCGCCGCAGACACTGAGCAGCGCCCCCCATCTCCCGTCTGTGGCCTTTTGCCTAATGGCGGCCGACGATCGTCGTGCGCGGCTTGTCCTGGCTCGATTGGGCCAATCCCGGTTGCGCATCACATCATCGTTGGGCCCATTGGAGGGAAACGTTCTGGAAGTAAAGGCAGCCATGCCGTGCTGAAAGCGGCAGTTGTAAGGGCCTCACGCTACGGCATGGTTACCTACGCTTCCATCCCTAGGCTACACAAGAGTCTAATTGTACTGGCTGGCACAGCAGTAATACCATCTATCCTGAATCAGACGAACAGCCAGGACGTGTCAATTACAGATACAGTACTCTGTGCCTCTATGCCTTCGCATGGAGTGCTACTATGTAATTCCTCACTGGGAGCAGTTGAACTTCCAATTCTCGGGCTTCAACTACTGCGACATACCAGGCGCTATTGCCGCGCCATCAATCCCGTTTCTGACCAAAAGTTCCATCCAACCCCGAGTCAATCAATCGCCCGTACCCACAACGCCAGGAACCCAAAAACCACTTTCTCCGGTTCGGTGCCGATATGGCGGCGCGATGCGTAGGCGTACCAAGACCCAGCCGACAGCCCGCCTTGCCGTATTCAGCTCGCTCCTCTCTTGAGCTCGCTAATTCGCAAAACCAAACAAATAATACGCTGCAATTGACAATTGAACACTGTGTCAACGATCAAACTAAGTCGCGAAAGCACTGACGCACCAACTTACTCGTTCTCCTACGCAGTACGCGTACTAGTACAGTGCACCGCATGTCGGCCGCGGCCACCAAGCTCGCCGAGCCCGCTCCGGGTTCCGCTTTCCAGAGTGAGTGTGCTTGAGCGCTTACGCTACGTAGTGGCAAGCCAGTCAACTGGCACTTTCATCCTGATGCAGTGACCGACCGCGTGTCGCCCGTGCCCGTCAGCTAAAATGCAATAATTGCGCATGTCCCAATACCGCAAATACGAGAACACGCTAAATGTAGCCTACGCCCCAAGGCATAATGGCAATATCCCTGTCCGCCGCCTGGCCCTCTTAGTGCCAACCCAGCGGCGGGAAGTGCCGCCACGCTCTACTTAACGACGTCACGCACTCTTCTAGCCTGCTCGTGGCGCCGAATAGGAGAGAGAAGCTCACAGGTAGGTCGCAATTACGCAGTTCGGAGTACTTTCCGGCCACTGGACACCCACCCAGGCCATCCACCATTCCCCGACTCGTGCAGGCGAACGGAACGCCATAGACATCATTCCCCCCCGCCCCGGGCGTACGTAGTACAGTAAATACCTGCGGGCGTTTTTATTTAATCGAAAAATTTTTATGCATCAATATTACGGATCAGAATCCATCCGGGGCTGGGATTGGTCCGGATATAACGGTGGGCACTTTGCATCCTCTCTTGTTCGGCCCCTTTGTGCGTGCTCCGCCAGCCACGCCATCATGCATATCCCGCCCAGCATTGAACCCGGTGATGAACCGTACATAGGTTTTGTAGCAATTCGCTTTTGTAACCTTGTTTCCACCCGGTCATTTTCTGGAGGAGCCGCGGTTTAGCTGCCAAGCCGGAAGATGAGCCGTTGTGATTTGTGGCTGTATATGCCGATAGGGCATGCCAACAAATGCAGACGTCAGAATGCTTGACCATGAAGAGCGCAGGACGAGAAGTACCGTTTTTGTCGAGGCTCGATACAAGCCGCCAGCCTGATTCAGCCACTGGGCCATCCGATGTTTGTATGCGTGGCATCGATCCGTGGCATTCCACGGATCGCCGATATATCCGCACAAATACGCGTCACTCGTCCCAAAGTTTCATTTAGATCTTTAGTCATAATACCAGTACGTGTTGTCCTCGTCTATATTGGGTGCCTGCACTCGTAGCTGGGCCAGAGCAATGCAAGGCATACACCTGAGAGGTTCGGCCCAGTCCACAGGTAGATCTCAGAAGCATGTATGATGTCTCCAGGTGATTAGTACTCGTAGTATGTAGTTGTTAGCCGCAATTCTTCGCCGTAAACTGTTTGAAAGGGAACGCATTGTTTTATGAGAATGCGCTGACGTGGTGGTTGCGAGACGAAGTGTTCTGATATATATTGCAAGTCTTTTTTGGTTTCGAATAGCTCAGTCTACTTATGCACTATATAAATCAATTCTTTTACGAGTAGCCCAAGTTCTATTATATATATGTGAAGAAAAAAAAGCGAACGAAAATGCAATCCGATTGAGGAAAGTAGGCTTCCTTAAGTCGCTATAGCACTGCCCGGCGAATATTGTAAACAGCTATTTATTAGCCAATATAAACAACTCAGATACATATTTAGAGTATTAAAAAGTTACATCCAATTAAGTTAAAGGAATCATGGCATGGCAATCGCTCGTTGCCATGAAGCTGCGAAGCTTTATACAGTGTCGGTATGCGTACCTCGTGCCTGGCAGGCCCCGCAACCACCACTCCACAAGCCAACCAGCTGCACCACCCCGCCATCTGCAACTTCGTAGCTCCAACCCAACCACCGCCGAGCTCGATTCCGTCCAAACTCGCATCGCCCATCGATACATCCCGCAGTACATGCGATAATCTTCTGCAGGCGAACTCGATGGCTTCAAGTAGCGATGTCCTCGGCTTTATGGCCCGGGCAAACGCGAATAGCGATGCCATCGTACAAGGTGAGCTTCGCCGAGTGGCATTAACGTCATCCATCTTTCAACGCTCCAGCTGACGGTTATCAAACTGAAGAGCTTCCCAAGCTCGATCTTGAGCTCTATATGCAAAACTACACAGGTACTTGCCTTACCAAATTAGCCATCAACTGCCAATCCCGCGCACTGACGGTTGTTCGATCGAAACAGGCCGCACGCGATACGACCGACTATTACTCGTAGGCAAAACCTGCGTCCCGCTTTGCGTCGACGCGTTGAAGGCAGCAGTGGCGGAAGCCAAGAAAGGATCCGACGTTCTCCGATACAAGGATGCATGGGATTGTATACGACTCGCCGCCCCCGGCGAGCCGGAAGCACAGCGGGACGAGGCCTGGATCGATACGACTGAAAAGGCAAACAAGACTGAAACGGCGAGGTTGGAATCCGAACTCAAAGGATACAAGAATAACCTTATCAAAGAGAGCATACGAGTAGGCCTCATCGATAACACGCGAATCTATCTCCAGAGGCTAACTTTGCACAGATGGGACAAGAAGACCTCGGGCGACACCTCGAAAATATTGGCAAGCTCAACGAGGCTGCAGATGCATACAGCCGCATGCGACAGGATGTTAGCACTACCAAGCATATAGTTGACTGTGGGTTGCATCTTGTTAGCGTGTCCTTGCAGCGCCGCGACTGGGCCATGGCCCTCACCAACATCGGCAAGATCACCGGCGTCCAAAACGGCGACGAAGACAAGTCACTACAGACATACGCTAAAATCGTATATGGCATTTCTTATCTGGGCCAGGGAAACTTCTTGGAGGCTGCGCGGCATCTGCTCCTCGCAGATTTTGCCGTCTCTCCGCAAGAGTACAGCGACCTGGCCAGCCCGAATGACATTGCCATTTACGGTGGGCTTCTTGCCCTTGCGACAATGGACAGAAGCGAACTGCAGCGCCGGGTCCTAGACAACCAGTCCTTCCGCACATTTCTCGAACATGAGCCTCATATCCGCAAAGCCGTCAGCTTGTTTGTCAATGGCCGATACTCCAGCTGCCTGTCAATCTTGGAGTCATCGCGGTCAGACTTCAAGTTGGACATTTACCTGCAAAAGCACATCAACGACATCTATTCCCGCATCCGCAGCAAGTGCATTGTGCAATACTTTATACCCTTTTCTTGTGTGACGCTGGACAGCCTCGATGAGGCGTTTGCACGACCGGGGGAGTCTATCGAGAATGAGCTCATCACCATGATTCGAAGCGAATCGCTCAAGGCCAAGATTGACGCCAAAAACAGGGTAAGAAAATCATCACTGGCCATCTCTGAATCCTTGCTGACAGTCCAAATAGTTACTCGTGGCAGTAAAGCCTGATCCCCGCGCTGAGATGGAAAACAATGCAATCAAAGTCGCGCTCAAGTATGAAAAGGAAGCGACGGAACGCTTGCGACGAATGAGTATTGTTGCGGCTGGTTTGGAAGTTACTTCTTCCAAGAAGGATCATGCTCATGGCCCTAGCGACGAAGCGTGGTACGAAGAGAACAGAGCTGCGTTTGCTTCGCAGGAGGAACTCGAAACTATCGGTTGAGGGATGGTATACGAAGCTGCGTGATATCACCACACTAGAAGAGGTGATGTAAATGTTGCCATACGCAATAGAATAGAGTCTGGCGACACGGGACGATCCAAGAGTGTGCGGCTTTGGTAGCTTGAAAACGATTTATGAAGACTCAGCAGGCTCATCCGAAGCTGCATAAAACAGATGTTCATCTTGCAATTGCCATTGCACATTGTATATAATATTCGCTGCAGAAATAAACAACGCCATTGAATCTATATATCGGCCTGAGCCATACCCTGCTAGTTTACAGTCATCCCAACCATGGTATCATGTATATATTTTATATTCCTTTCCAGTGCTAAACTGGATGCAAGCACCACACGTTTAACCCATCAACTGCCTCAAATCCGTAGGCGGCCACCTCACCTGTGCAAAGGTCAAACACCGCTTGATACTCTGCAGGAACTTGCGCGTCACCTCGTCGCCCATGACGTGGCCCTTTTCGCCGTCGTGCAGCTTCTCACGCGCGCTTCTCTCGTGGATACCGACCATGGTCACGCCAATCGGCCACGCCGCCTTGCCGATGCTGAGGCGGAGGTAGCCGTTGTTTGCGTCGACGTACCGTCTCTCCTGCAGCGCCTTGACGATTTCCACGACGGGCACCAGCACGTCGTCTTCCATGTCTCCTGATTCGAACCTGCGGAAAAGCTGCGTTTTCGCTGTTAGCTAACTCTGACGTAGTAAAGTAAAGTGGTAGGAAATGGGCTTGCTTACCGGCTTCATGTTTTCTCGCGCTTGCACCATGGAATTGTACGCCGTCTTGCCAGCACTGGTGTCGCGCTTCTCCTCATTCATTGCGCGCTCGTACGCAGACAGCACCATGGTGAAGTAGCTCGCCAGCTGCCTAAACAGCCACTCCCTGCCTTCCTTGTCGCTCGGCACCTTGTCCGGCACCTTCATGTCCTTCTCCTCCACGAGCTTCAGCGTCGTCGGGATGGGGCCGTCCGTCAGGACCGTCGTGAGCCTCTTGTACCGCCGCATCCGCCCCGCGTGCGTCTCGGCAAACAGCACCGCCGGGTGGCCCAGCTCGCGCAGCTTGTCCCGCAGCTCAGCGTCGGGTATGTCGTCTGCGGCGCCCGCGGCAGCCTCCTCCTCCAGCTCCTCCTTGGTCTTGGGCTTCTCGCGCTCCGGCAGGCCGAGGCGCCTGCGCCGCGCTTGCTCTTCTTCCCAATCTGCTTCTTCGCGCCGCCGTTGGGACTCCTCGCCTAGGCGCCGGCGCTTCTCCTCGCGGGCGACCTTCTCGGCGGCAGCGTCGTCTTCGAGCTTGCGCTTCGCCGCGGCCTTGGCTTCGCGCTCCTCTTCGAGCGCCTTCTGCTCCGCCTCGTAGGCGGCCTTGCGCTCGGCTTCGACTTCGGAGCGCTTTTGGAACTTTTTATCATCGGACGCTGGCTTCTTGGACTTGGACAGCTCCTTGCCCATCAGCGCCGCGAAATCCATGGCGGGCGGGCGTCTGTTTCCCGTCGGGGGCCTCTATTTTGGTGTTTGTATGACGCGTTATAAATCGATAGATCGGTTCAATGTACTGCCTCGGCGCAGATTTCGAGCTTTTGGGGATGTATGGGAAAGTTGAAAGGTGTGGTTGTTGCGAAAGTGTTGGTGTTGAAAGATTATCGATTGGCGGCTATATGCCGGATAATTTTGCTACCTCAAGTGAGGTTGTCACCAACAACCCAATGCTGCCAACGTCACGCTTCTTCAATAATTGGTTTCACGAGCATTTTATGCTCTAAATTTTCGGTTCAAATATTATATATAGATATATCAGCTCATGTCCGAAAGCGGGGACCCGGAGCAGGAGGCTCCCTTCATGGTGCGCTTGTTTTACCGCACGGGCTCATTTTGTCGGTATGTTGGTCGCCTTCATTAAAGGATGCATCCAAGGTCTATGTTTTACTAATTCACACCATTTTTCAGGCCGGATGAGTTTGCATCTCACTCGCTACCGCAGTATGTGCCCATATATACGTGGTCTAATAGCACACTCCGGGATCTCGCCATGGACCTTGCGGATGCTAAACCATCCGCCCTGCCCATGCCCTCTATCGGCACGAGGCTAGCATTTCAATTAGTCTGTCCAGATCTTCGAGGCACTAGTTCCTTTGGTGATTCAGAGCCCCGGTTTGCGGTTAAGGATCTGGGCAGCGTGGTCATTGGAGAAGGTGGCCCTGGTGCGGAAACGGACGACAGCGTTGAGGGTTCCGAAATGAACACTGGCGAAAGCAGTAAAACTCTACACGATGCTCGCTTCGTCGTTGGAGATTATATCAACTGCGCAGTGTTGCCACCTCTATCAGACGGCTCTGTGGCGCCGGCACTAAACGCAAAGGTGACAACATCTGCGCGGGGTGGCCGCGAGGCTAGTTACAGTCGCGGGTCCCGTGGTGGGAGGAGAGAGATTTATCATGACCCTGGCGCTCGGATTCCTAGGGGAGATTGGATGAGGGGTGAACGGGCTATGGATCGAGAAGGTGGCCGGTTCAGCGGACGAGGCCGCGGCCGCTGGTGATTTAACTAGAACTGGAGTCAAGCGGCGTCTCTCGGATAAGGCGTATGTTCGGTCGGTTTGCAAATAATTATACCCCATGAAGTTCAATCAAGATTAAAGCACAGGCACGGCAGATGGTCCAATTGTGTTCGCAAATAGTTTCTATTCCGCTTCAACTCCCAAGCTATATATGTACACTGCCGCCCCCGACATCACGATTAACTCTTTATTTCTCGTAAATGCTATCGCCCTTTCGCTTCGCTCGCAGGTCGTACAGGCCCTGTAAATTCATTGTTAGCCTCTTGCCCATTTGCCCATGTCCTAACCGCGGTCAAGGGAGTGCCCTGTGGTCCGGTCCTTACGTCTGTCTTGTAGGCAAGGTAGCCCATCATTGCCGGGATAACGGCCACATAGAGGAATGTGAGTCTAGCATTGCGCGGCGTCCATCGGAAGTACTGGTGACGGTTCTTCGTCATCGCTGTAGTCGCCTAGAGGTTAGCATTTCGCGAAGTCGACGTTTCGGTTGGAAGTCACGCACCCTGCAGCTTGAGGTACGCCGGGTCCGGCTTGACGTCTGTGAGTGTGTTAGCAAAGAATTCTTCAATCAATTGAGCCCGGTAGCACTTACTGAGGTGCGCCATCTTGTCTGGTTGCGCGCTGGCGATGGTCCTTGTGGTTGGTGAGGAAGGCTTTCGGTCGCGATGAGCTTGCTTGCTTCTCCAGCGACGGCCTTGGTTACCTAATGCAATTTTCTGCCGCGTGATTGGCTAGGTGAAGTTTGCGAGAGGGCTACCCTGCACCAGACTGCTGAAGATTTGTTTAAGCGACTATACGCTGTGAAATTGTAGGATCTGATAGATATTTGCGTATATAGGCGTATTCTACTATTTATATGAGAATTTGATATGAAATGTCTAAAATATCGGTATTATGGCTGTTTGTCGCAGTTGACAAGAATCAGTTAACATTACGGCTCCCAAGCATAACTTTTGGGGTCACTGTTTCAGTATAACTACTGCCACAGCCGCTGCCGGGAGCTCCAATGGCAAACCAAATGATATTTAAATATACCAAAATCATGCCTCGATCAATCTATTGGCAACTCTATTTTTCTTATACTTTTCTGACTTTCTTTGCTCTTAAATTGCGACTTAATGCGGTCGGTGGCAATATCGGAGTCACGTGACGCGCATTTCTTCTTTGCAGAGCTGGCGCGACCAGCTAATCTCGATAGAAAATTGTCAACCCAAAGGGCGACTCGACGTCCAAATTCATTTCATCAGCGCCACCACTGGTCATTGCCGTGCGCTGCTGTGAAATCCGGCACTTCCTTCACGGAAGCAGACCAAACGTCAATATATATTGGTGTCCTTGATTGCCACGCGAGCAGACAAGAGCACTTTGCGCGTTCTGACACGCGCTCCGGCGTGAAAGCTACCGACTAGGCAAACACCATCGTCGACGCCGTCGCATCGTGAAGCCAACATGTCTGGAATTCCGCCACCACCACCCGGCTGGGGCCCTCCTCCTCCTCCCCCGTCGTCTTCGCTGCCGCCGCCGCCCTCTGGACCTGCACCGGTAGCTCCTCCTCCGCCAGGATACCGACCTCCCAGCGATCCTCACATTGCAAAGTTTGCGCAGAAGAAGCAGGAATGGCTGCGCCACCAGCGCAACCGTTTCGGCGAGAAGCGCAAGGGAGGCTTCGTTGAGACGCAGAAGGCTGATATGCCCCCGGAACATCTGCGCAAGATTGTCCGCGATATTGGCGATGTTTCGCAACGGAGATACACAAACGACAAACGCAGCTATCTCGGCGCGTTGAAGTTCATGCCCCACGCCGTGCTGAAGCTTCTCGAAAACATGCCCATGCCCTGGGAGTCTGCGAGAGAAGTCAAGGTTCTGTATCACGTTAACGGCTGCCTGACGCTGGTTAACGAGATACCTCGCGTTATCGAACCCGTGTTCTTTGCTCAGTGGGCGATGATGTGGACATTCATGCGTAAGGAAAAGGCCGACCGCAGACTGTTCAAGCGCATGCGATTCCCTCCCTTTGACGACGAAGAGCCCCCGCTGTCATGGTCGGAGAATATCGAAGATGTCGAACCACTCGAGCCGATCCAGATGGAGCTGAACGAGGACGAAGACGACGCTGTCTACGAGTGGTTCTACGATCACAGACCGTTGCTCGACACAACGCACGTCAACGGCCCGAGCTACAAGTCGTGGAATCTCACACTACCACAGATGGCCGCTCTGTTCCGCCTGAGTCGACCTCTTATCTCCGATGTAGTCGACAAGAACTACTTTTACCTCTTCGATCTCAAGAGTCTTCTCTCGGCAAAGGCGCTAAATGTGGCCCTCCCTGGTGGCCCGCGATTTGAGCCGTTGTACAAAGATATAAACCCGAACGAGGAAGACTTTGGCGAGTTCAACGCCATCGATCGCATCATCTTCCGAAACCCCATCCGAACCGAGTTCCGCGTCGCCTACCCATATCTCTATAACTCTCTACCAAGAAGTGTCCATCTCTCCTGGCACTCTCACCCACAGGTAGTGTTCAACCGAGCTGACGATCCGGACCTGCCAACTTTCCACTTCGACCGACGCATCAACCCTATCTCATCGAGGACCGTTGCGCCCAAGAATGTCGAGGTCACCCTAGAAGACGAGCTGTTCGGACCTGGAAACAACGAGGAGGACGAAGAAGACGCATTTACGCTGCCTGAAGGTGTGGACCCTTTCCTTGCTGATGAAGAGCTGGACAATGAACACACTTCTTCCGCCATCGAGCTGTGGTGGGCGCCGTTCCCCTTCGACAGAAGATCAGGCCGCATGGTTCGCGCCCAGGATGTGCCGCTCATCAAGCAGTGGTACCTGGAGCACCCGCCCTCTGACCGGCCGCCGGTCAAGGTACGCGTGTCTTACCAGAAGCTGCTGAAGAACTATGTTCTTAATGAGCTTCATAAGAAGAAGCCGAAGGCGCAAAACAACCAGAACCTGATGCGATCACTGAAGCAAACAAAGTTCTTCCAGCAAACCACCATCGACTGGGTTGAGGCAGGCTTGCAGGTCTGCAGACAAGGTTTCAACATGCTAAACCTCCTCATTCACCGCAAGAACCTGACTTACCTCCATCTTGACTATAACTTCAACTTGAAGCCTGTCAAGACACTCACAACCAAGGAGAGAAAGAAGTCTAGATTCGGAAACGCCTTCCACTTGATGAGAGAAATCTTGCGACTGACAAAGTTGATTGTCGATGCTCAAGTGCAATATCGCCTTGGAAACATTGATGCCTTCCAGCTGGCAGACGGCATTCACTATGCGTTCAACCACGTTGGCCAACTCACCGGAATGTACCGTTACAAATATAAGCTGATGCACCAGATCCGTACTTGCAAGGATTTGAAACATTTGATTTACTACCGCTTTAACTCGGGACCTGTCGGAAAGGGTCCTGGTTGCGGTTTCTGGGCTCCATCCTGGCGAGTCTGGCTTTTCTTCATGCGAGGCATTATCCCGCTTCTGGAGCGCTGGCTCGGAAACTTGCTTTCCCGTCAGTTTGAAGGCCGACACAGCAAGGGTGTTGCAAAGACTGTTACCAAGCAGCGTGTTGAATCACACTTTGACCTGGAACTCCGTGCTTCCGTCATGGCTGATTTGATGGATATGATGCCGGAGGGTATCAAGCAGAGCAAAGTCAACACTGTCTTGCAGCATCTTTCGGAAGCCTGGAGATGCTGGAAGAGCAACATTCCATGGAAGGTCCCTGGTCTCCCAGCGCCTATCGAAAATATTATCCTTCGCTATGTCAAGTCAAAGGCTGATTGGTGGATCTCGGTTGCCCACTATAACCGTGAACGTATTCGCCGCGGAGCAACTGTCGACAAGACTGTAGCCAAGAAGAATGTTGGTCGTCTGACCCGACTCTGGCTCAAGGCCGAGCAGGAGAGACAGCACAATCACATGAAGGACGGCCCGTACGTTTCTTCGGAGGAAGCTGTTGCTATTTACACCACGACTGTTCACTGGCTTGAGTCCCGCAAGTTCTCCCCCATTCCATTCCCCAGTGTATCTTACAAGCATGATACCAAGATTCTTATCCTGGCCCTTGAGCGACTCAGAGAGGCATACTCAGTCAAGGGTCGTCTGAATCAGAGCCAGCGAGAGGAGTTGGCGCTTATTGAACAGGCATATGACAGCCCTGGAACTACTCTGGAGCGAATTAAGCGATTCTTGCTTACACAGCGTGCCTTCAAGGAGGTCAACATCGACATGAACGACAATTATAGCACAATCAACCCGGTTTATGATATCGAGCCTATCGAGAAGATTAGCGATGCTTACCTCGATCAGTACCTGTGGTATCAGGCCGACCAGAGGCACCTGTTCCCCGCTTGGATTAAGCCGTCCGATTCAGAGGTGCCTCCTCTGCTGGTTTACAAGTGGGCCCAGGGAATCAACAACCTCAGCTCAGTCTGGGAGACAGAGAATGGAGAGTGCAATGTTATGATCGAGACAGAGCTCTCCAAGGTGTATGAGAAGATGGAACTGACTCTCCTCAACTCTTTGTTGCGTCTTATCATGGATCATAACCTGGCAGACTACATTACAGCAAAGAACAACGTTCAGTTGACATACAAGGACATGAACCATGTCAACAGCTACGGTATGATCCGTGGCCTGCAGTTCTCTGCCTTCGTCTTCCAGTACTACGGCCTCGTGCTGGATCTGTTGTTGCTTGGACCTCAGCGAGCCAGCGAGATTGCAGGACCTCCTCAAAGCCCCAACGATTTCCTCCAGTTCCGCGACCGCGAGACTGAGACAAGACACCCAATTCGACTGTACAGCCGATACATCGACAAGATCTGGGTCTTCCTCCGATTCACAGCGGAAGAATCGCGTGATCTCATCCAGCGGTTCCTCACTGAACAACCAGACCCCAATTTCGAGAACGTCATCGGCTACAAGAGCAAGAAGTGCTGGCCTAGAGACTCGCGTATGCGCCTGATGCGCCACGACGTAAACCTCGGCCGTGCAGTTTTCTGGGACCTGAAGAACCGTTTGCCCCGCTCTGTCACTACAATTGAATGGGATGAGAGCTTTGTCAGCGTCTACAGTCGTGACAACCCGAACCTGCTGTTCTCCATGTCCGGATTTGAGGTCCGTATTCTTCCTAAGATTCGAAACCAGAACGATGAATTCCCAGTGAAGGACAGCGTTTGGTCTCTTGTCGACAATACAACAAAGGAGAGGACGGCACATGCCTTCCTTCAAGTAACGGAGGAGGACATCCAGAAGTTCAACAACAGAATTCGCCAAATTCTCATGTCCTCTGGCTCAACGACCTTCACCAAGATTGCCAACAAGTGGAACACCGCTTTGATTGCCCTGTTCACGTACTACCGTGAGGCCGCCGTTTCTACCGTGGACCTACTTGACACGATTGTCAAGTGCGAGACAAAGATCCAGACCCGTGTCAAGATTGGTCTGAACTCCAAGATGCCTTCTCGATTCCCTCCTGCTGTTTTCTACACGCCGAAGGAGTTGGGTGGTCTTGGTATGATTTCCGGCTCTCATATCCTTATCCCTGCTAGCGACAAACGCTGGTACAAGCAGACCGATACGGGCACAACGCATTTCAGAGCTGGTATGACACACGACGAAGAGACGCTGATCCCTAACATTTTCCGTTATATCATTCCTTGGGAGGCTGAATTCATTGACTCCCAACGAGTTTGGACCGAATACTCTCAGAAACGTCTTGAAGCCAACCAGCAGAACCGTCGACTTACGCTGGAGGATCTCGAGGACAGCTGGGACCGCGGTCTGCCGCGTATCAACACTCTCTTCCAGAAGGATCGCAGCACACTGAGCTTCGACAAGGGTTTCCGCGCTCGCTCTGAGTTCAAGGTTTACCAGCTTATGAAGAGCAACCCCTTCTGGTGGACAAGCCAGCGCCACGACGGAAAGTTGTGGAATCTCAACGCTTACCGAACTGATGTTATTCAGGCACTCGGTGGTGTCGAAACCATCCTGGAACACACGCTGTTCAAGGCCACTGGATTCCCCTCTTGGGAAGGCCTCTTCTGGGAGAAGGCCTGTCTTGCCAATGGTACCATGGTTCTTCGACATGACCACACGCAAGTCGCAGTTGAAGATGTCAAGGATGGAGACCTCCTCTTAGGCCCCGACGGTGGAGCCAGACGTGCGTTCAACATTGTCAACGGCACAGATCGTCTGTACCGCATCGAAATGGAGAGCGAAATTGAGGACCTTGTGGTCACGTCAAACCATATTCTAGTCTTCCACGTCGCCAAGGACAGCACTAGTGCGTCTGCTGCCTCCGCCACAGTCGCCTCTGGCCGTGAGTCTGCCGCCGGACTCTATGAGACGGTCGAGATGACAGCTGCTCAGTTTGCAGCGCTTGACCGCAGTGAGCGCGATAAGCATGCCATGTTCATGGCCTCTGAACGATTCGTCCCAGAGGCGCACAACTTTGCTGTCAAGAACATAGTATTGGAGGCAGAAGCCACCGGATGGTCTGGTTTCCGCGTCGATAAGGATCAGTTGTATCTACGACATGACTATCTCGTGTTGCATAACAGTGGTTTCGAAGAGTCGATGAAGTTCAAGAAGTTGACAAACGCGCAGAGATCCGGTTTGAACCAGATTCCAAACCGTCGTTTCACGCTCTGGTGGTCGCCAACTATCAACCGTGCCAATGTTTACGTTGGTTTCCAGGTGCAACTGGATTTGACCGGTATTTTCTTGCACGGCAAGATTCCCACACTCAAGATCTCTCTCATCCAGATCTTCCGAGCCCATTTGTGGCAGAAGATTCACGAGTCTGTTGTCATGGACTTGTGTCAGGTGTTTGATCAGGAACTGGAAGCATTGGGTATTGAGACTGTTCAGAAGGAGACTATTCACCCGCGTAAGTCTTACAAGATGAACAGCTCTTGTGCCGATATTCTTCTGTTTGCCAGCCACAAGTGGAATGTCACTCGCCCATCACATCTCTATGATACCAAGGACGTCATCGAGCCAAACACAACCAACAAGTTCTGGATCGATGTGCAGCTGCGATACGGAGACTACGACTCACACGACATTGACCGCTATACCCGCGCCAAGTATCTCGATTATACCACGGACAGTGCTAGCATCTACCCATCTGCTACGGGTCTGATGATCGGTATTGATCTGGCTTATAATCTATACTCGGCCTACGGCATGTACTTCCCCGGCTTGAAGGTCCTTGTCCAACAGGCAATGGCCAAGGTTATGAAGGCAAACCCGGCTCTTTACGTTTTGCGTGAGCGTATCCGCAAGGGTCTTCAGCTGTACGCATCGGAGAGCAACCAGGAGTTCCTCAACTCGCAGAACTACTCGGAACTATTCAGCCAGAAGACACAGCTCTTCATTGACGATACCAATGTGTACCGTGTCACCATCCACAAGACCTTTGAAGGCAATTTGACCACGAAGCCAATCAACGGTGCCATCTTCATCTTCAACCCCCGCACAGGACAGCTCTTCTTGAAGATTATTCACACCAGTGTGTGGGCAGGCCAGAAGCGTCTAGGACAGCTTGCCAAGTGGAAGACGGCAGAAGAAGTTGCTGCTCTCATTCGTTCGCTGCCCGTGGAGGAACAGCCCAAGCAGCTCATTGTTACCCGAAAGGGTCTGCTGGATCCCCTCGAAGTCCAGCTGGTTGACTTCCCGAACATTTCCATTCGCGCGTCCGAACTGCAGCTTCCGTTCCAGGCCGCCATGAAGGTCGAGAAGCTTGGTGACATGATTCTTCGCGCTACAGAGCCGCAGATGGTCCTCTTCAACCTTTACGATGAGTGGTTGAAGAGTGTTTCGTCATTTACTGCATTCTCTCGCCTGATTCTAATCCTGCGTGCTCTGCATGTCAACCCAGACAAGACGAAGCTCATTCTGCGCCCCGACAAGACCATCATCACTTTGGACCATCACATCTGGCCGTCTCTGTCTGACGAAGACTGGATCAAGGTGGAGACGCAGCTCCGTGATCTCATCCTGAATGATTACGGAAAGAAGAACAACGTGAATGTGTCGAGTTTGACGAGCAGTGAAGTCCGTGACATCATTCTTGGTATGGAGATTTCTGCACCGTCGATGCAGAGACAACAAGCTGCCGAAATCGAGAAACAGCAGCAGGAGCAGGCTCAGCTTACGGCTGTCACTACAAAGACGCAGAATGTGCACGGAGAAGACATTATTGTTACCACTACTTCGCAGTTTGAGCAGCAGACTTTTGCTTCCAAGACTGAGTGGCGCACGAGGGCCATTGCCACGTCCAACCTGCGTACCAGAGCCAAGAACATCTACGTCTCTTCAGTTGATAACGATCTCGACGACGTCACCTACGTTATGCCGAACAACATATTGAAGAAATTTATCACGGTGGCGGACCTCCGTGTGCAAGTTGCCGGTTATCTGTACGGGTCGTCTGCACCCGACAATGACCAGGTCAAGGAGATCAAGTGCATTGTTATGATGCCACAAGTGGGCGGGTTGCGCAATGTGCAATTGCCGCAGCAACTGCCGCAGAGCGAGTTCCTTGAGGGAATGGAGGCTCTGGGTGTCATTCACACGGCTTCGGGAAGCGAGCTTCCGTACATGTCGGCAGCTGACGTGACTGAACACTCGAAACTGCTAGATGCGCATAGCGAGTGGGACAAGACCAATACAGTGACGGTGTCAGTCGCGTTTACGCCTGGCAGTGTGTCTTTGTCGGCATGGGGATTGACGCCGCAGGGCTACCAGTGGGGTGCGGAAAACAAGGACGTGCAGAGTGACCAACCGCAGGGATTCACGACGACGATGGGCGAGAAGCGCAAGTTACTTTTGAGTCCGAGATTCAGGGGTTTCTTCCTCGTGCCAGACGACGGGCGCTGGAACTACAGCTTCATGGGTAGTGCATTTGCCGGAATGGAGAAGAAGCCCGTGCACGTCAAGCTTGATACGCCTCTGCCGTTCTACAGCGATCATCACAGACCGGTTCACTTCCACAGTTTTGCAGAACTGGAGGACATCGGGGTGGACCGATCGGACAACTTTGCATAAACCCTCCGGTGCCATATAGCCGATGATGAGACGGCAGGAGACGGACACCGGGAAACCGGGTTTGTTGGAGCTGTAGTTGAGCTTCCCAAAGCGGGTTGGTTGAAGTGTGATTTGCGTCGCATCAAGATGATTTTCGACACAAAAAAAGTGGTTTGAAGGGGAGGAACCAGGGACGGCGTTGAAAGAAGAAGAAACTTATGAATATTTTGTGTTATTATTTGGCATCTGGTGGTTATTATTTTCTGTAATTTTCCCTGCTTGATGTTTACTGAGCATACAAATCGAAATACTGGCTATACTAGTATTGTAGGACTAGTTGAGAAAAAAAGAACGGACGTTACATTATAATTTTGCTTGCAAATAAGGTGGCCAGTGAAGAATGAGATGTGCCATTTAGAGTTGAGTTGACTTGCTCAGGTGAAGCATGGCTTTGACATTGATCAGCACGGTGAGGAGTTCTTTAGTCTACGATGCTACAGCGGACAGGACACCGCGCGTCAAGGCGAGCGCTTTGTCAGAGCATGGCAAAGCGCTGGAATAAAAGAAGCCCGTGTAGACCAGTTCGGCAAGTTGCCAGAATGCGGGTTATTCGTCCGTGCATTGCGGCAGGACGTTACATGGCGCGTCTAATGGCCGTGGTGCCATGTAGTAGTATGACACCGTGGCAAAGCGAACCAAAAAAAAAGTCCCCAAGGAAGACCTAGTCGACCTTCGGTGTACGGAGCACGACATGAACGGGATAGCTGCTTGTCAACCATGGGCTGTGTTGCTACTCGTAGACTCCTGTTGGGCGGACCTGATTTTCTTCAAGATGCAAGTCACCCATGCCAGCGGGGCGAACAAGCCTCGACAGGGATGCTGGAATACGCCGTGGCGTCGCTTTTGTCAACTGGAGACTCTGGCTTATGGGGCCAGGTACGGCACGATGGCCGGTTGATTTTTTTTAATTAGAGGGGTAACGATGGTACTGCGCCAGTTAGACAACCCCAGCCTTTGACACGGACGCGGAGAAGCATGGCAGGATGAATCCAAGAGACGAGCCAAGACGAGCGACTTTGCGGCCACTGAAATTTCTCATCTTAGCAGTGATGGGCAGGTTTTGAAGCAGAGATGAAGTAAAGCGTCACCGGGTCAAAGGGATAAGCGCGGAAATCCAAAGTTCAAATGAGTACGAGTACCTCTTTTCATGCATTCATGCGACGCTGCATCCATCCCACATGGGTGACATGGTGGCTCCGGCGGGCCGTTTTTTTCCCTCTCTTCCTCCTCTCTCCCGCCTACGAGCACTGCGTCTTTGGCGCGTCAGTTCGTCGCGCTCTTTCTCCTTGTCCCTGTGCCTGTGCCTGCTCGTAAACCCTGCGGGAGGCGCGGTCTCGCTCTAGTTGGTTCCCACTGACTTGACCCGCTCGTTGGTCCGTTATTAGCCTAAACAGGGTATGGAACAGGGGCCGAGACGCTTGTGTGTGGTGTGCCGAGGCGAGGTGGGCAATGCCGTTGAAAGCTTGTGCGTCTCGGGCACAAGGCTTGCGCTAAACAGATGCGTACCTCGTGGGCTTGCATGGCTAGCCTGACTGTTGCGGCCGGCCTAAGCATTTGCATAAAAAAGGATCTTATTAATGATTTCCCTCTTGTCTGTCAAGTACTCGTACGGCACTAGAGACAAGCCAAGACGACGACTTTTTACAGGGACGAGGGGTGCCTGGAAGATGGGATGGCGGCTTGGCTGCGGAGAAAGGACCCCAAGGGAAGCCAGGTTGTAGGGGACGAAGCATGAATGTGGTCTGATGAGGGACTTTTTCTTTTGTTCCCTTTGGGTAATCTGATGTGCGTATGCACGAAGAAGGAACCTCCATGCAAATACTTGAGGGTGTGCCGCAGCACGAACAGATGAGAGTGCGTGTGCGTGTGTGTGGGCGACCGAGCACTCCGCAGGAAGGTAATGTATCTACTAGACCGATCCAAGGTGAGTGAGGATGGCGTCTCCATTACTACTGCATGGTACTACGTCGTAGGCACCAACTGGGGAAAGCATCCTGGCGACCACAAGGCTATACTGTACAGAAAATATACTCTGCAGATTGACTCGCAAAGTCAGACGCCACCAACCGGTCTGACAAAATGCTAGAGCCGGCTGGATGCAACATATGCTTGTGACGAAGCTAGTTTGTTTCTGGCTCAGTGATGGCGAGTGTAACGCTACAACAAAAGCTAGGTAGGATTAGTTATCACGGCACAACCGTCAATACGCGTACGAGGGATGGCGCAATTGTGTAGGAGAGGCATTTAACAGGTTTGGCACTCAGCCGTGACACACACTCTATGGTAAGAGTTGAGAGAATGTCATCAAGGGGATGGAATGTGTAACAAGTGCATTATTTCTACACAAGATAGTGCTGGGCGGAGGTGGAGCACGGCTTGCACATTGATACGGTATGCATCCAGGCACACCACGCACGGTTGGGATGCTAAGAATAGTGCAAGTCCCGTGGCAGGGCTGGCCGGCCCGCCGCCGTACAGAGCTTCTCTCCGGAAGGAACAACGGTTGGCTCCTTCCCTCCGTATGCGCCCCGATGAGTCTTGGATTGCCTCGCTCCTTCCTTGCTTGCTTCTATGCTCCGTACTTGGACAATTTCCCAAAAAGGAAGCAGTGCTGACGAAGAGAAGAGAGAGAGGCGAGACGAGAAGCCTTTCTTTCTGCCCTTTTCAGCATTTCGGAGTAGTCCGTACAACACCTTACACATTAAATTAAATAACCTGGTCAACCCCCTCCTTCATCGTGACCATCGGCCATCCACCATCGCAGTAACCGCCCGCTCATTGGCGTCCATCGACATGCACAATCGATCCACAGTCTGACCGTCTCGGACCCCTTGATGCACATCAATTTATATCGCCATCAGCATGTACTGTACAGTACGAAGTACTCCGTACAGCAATAAGCACAATCGACAGCATTCGGACCAGTATATGCGAGCATTACGAGACGCAGCTACAAGCAGTTAATAGCAGGCAAACCCACTATGCCGGGTGTCGGCCGCCGCCCGCCGCCGCGTCTGTCGTCACGTCGATGAATATCAATGAGGCGCATTGCGAGCACGGCACAGCTCCCCTCAATAAGCGCATTAATTGTACATGCATAGTACACTATACATGGCGATGCTGCACAAGCATGGCATCGCAGTATCGCCGGTACATCGGACACAGGCACAACGCTAGCTCGTGCACATGGCGTATTAGTGCCTCGAATGCAGCCGCCCATCAGTCTAAGTCCTATATCTCCGTCCTACTAATGGAGTGGCTGGGTTTGTTCCCGCTGGTCCGGCCATCGCTCGCTACAAGCATACTTCCGTATTCTCCTGCCACAGCTCTCGGCATTGCACAATGAACTCCTTTTGCTGCAGATTCGCCCCAGCCCCAGCTTACACATGCCATGCCATGTGGCGCCACCGCACCAAGCGAAAGCGCACCACGGAGGCGCATTGTCACGTACTCTGTACTCCATACATGCTGCACAGACACATGTCGCCAGGAACGCCTCAGCTCTAGCCGGGCTCTGGCCAAACGCTGGTTGGCTTCCACATCAACAACCCATCGTACACAGGTGCCACACATGTGGACAGTCTGGCTCCCTTGAATTTTCCTGCGTGCCGCACGCGGCTACCATGTGCCACCACGTAAGAGCCTCTCTACGCTAGTCTGAGTGGCTGTTGGGCACACCAAGGGACCCCCCCCATGCGCCTGGATGGTTTCGATCCCCCACAACGGAGCTTCTTTGTCTCGCCCCAATTGGGCGCCGTGAGCCACCCAAGCCACATACTGTCGCCAGGAGGTCGGACGTGCATGCACGGCATCATGGAGCAGCCCGCAATAACCGCACTCTTGAGACGAACCTTGTCGCTTCCTGGCCGTCTTGTTGAGCCCAGCTTTCCAGACAGTGTCAAATCCCGCCCCTCAGAAACCAGCTCATGGCACTCGTTAGGTCTTTGGGCCTTGACTCTGGCGGCCTTGTGCCTCTGGTTCGAGACTGGCTTGTCTGTAGTTTCTTTGCAATCAAGGAATCCAGTGCTTAATGGGCCGTTTTCGGCGCTGCTATTCTGTATTGTTATAACTAATACGGAGTACAGTATTGTGCAAATGTACAAAGTGCTTGAGCTTAAGTAACGGCTTCTCACTGGCTGCGTCAGCTTTGGTTGGCTCCAGAACTCTCTCGCTCGCCCCTTGAGGCATACATATGCAGCTCTAGCGCTATCTAACCCTCTCAGCTTTCACCCCTACGTTTTATGCCGTGCTACTGTAGTTCATTCAGCACTAATACGTGCAAGAGCTCTGGCGCGCATGCAAAACGGCACCACCACGGTACAACCTCGCACGCAGTGGAATAGAGTCGCACCCAGTCGGGTTAACCCTCCGAAGCTTGGATCAACCGGCCAATCGTTGCCTGTGGCGCTCCTCCTTCATAAGCACTTTGCTACAAGGTAGCACAAGTGCTTCTCGACGAACTCGAGCTGCCATTGCCACCCTACAGCCCTGATTGTGTGTCTGCCGAAGCTTGTGACGCCGTTGCCATGTACTTCTGGCGTCAGCTTGCTGGACCTACACGCCACACACCCAAAGGAACCTGCCATGACACATTGAGACTCCAACATCCCAATGGCTTCCTGCATAGTCAGCTAGTGCCTCCAAAGCGAGCGGTAGCCACCGGAGAGAAGTCTTGTGTCCCCGGAAAACTATCCTTGCTCACCTTGCGTTGCCTTCCTGCTTCCTCGTCCCTGCTGTCAATGACTCGGCAATAATGCCCGTGCTGCGGCGAGTAAATTCATCATGGGACGATTCCTGCAGGCCCTGATCTGCTGGTCAAGGGTTCTTTTGTCTCCCATGCCTTGACATGAAGCTATGGGCCTGGATCCCTACTCGGCCTGCATGCCAAAGCCCACCTTGCCTCTCCCGACAGCTTACCTCAACTCACGTATAATCCACCTGCATGCATTATAACCACCCCCTCAAAGATGCCCTCGGCCAACCAAAGCCCTGTCTTTTGTATTTGTATCCACCGCCTTGCCAGTTTTCTACTATGGTACATGGTATCGCCTTCACTTCCTTGCTTTCAGTGCATCGTTTGCTCGTGTTATGTGAAGCAATCCGCCCTCCTTCATTGCTTTGGAAGCAGTTTACAAGTTAGCCCTTGATCAAGCATGACAAGGCGTGAATGAACCATTCCCCACAAAGCTTACCGTATTTCCCACAGTATGCCTGATCTGTTCCGTATCGCACCAATGACGCGGATTTATTGGCGTCAATTAGAACCAAGCCAGTCCCGCAGGCTAGCCCGCCAAAGTAGCCCCGTGCCGTACACGCCCCCCCGGATGCCACCCATATCAGGACTGGGGCCCTTTCAAATGCATCGACCTTGAAGAGATGCGCAAGAATTGTGCCAGAAGCTATTTCTGCACTCTGATCCGTAGCCACAACTTGCATAATCCGTCCAAATTACTCACTTTCTCTCGGCAGAAGTCCCGTCATAGGCAGGCAAGCCCGCAACGCCGCAGGTCCAATACGGGCGTGGCGTGCCTAGTTTGAATCTCATGTGCTTCTTGTCAAGCGGCAGCAAGCATTTTTGCCGCCTGCAGTCCACCCAAACCAGCCAACAGTCGGCGTGGAGACGCGCTTCTCTCTTCCTCCTTCACACTCCTCCTCCTCCTCCTCGGCATCAACAGCTCTAATGAGCCATTCTACTATATCATGCTGAATCCCCACTGGTCTCCTTCCCGTTTATATATGACCCTGTTGTAGCATTACTATATACGTCAGATCTTATGTTCTTTTTTCATGCGAGCTCTGCTTATATCAACTCTTGCCACACAAAACATTCCGAGCCCGGTCCCCGCGGGAACATCTAACACGCTCTTTTGCTCCGTTACGAAAGCGGCACATATTGCCCTTTGGCACCGGGCCACACGTGAGGCAAAGGACGAAACAGGCAACCGAACTCTTTTCCCTTCCACGCATCTTCAAAGACTCATTTACTCTGGCCATCTTTCGAGACGGTAGGCGAAACAAGCCCCTGCTGCGTTCGCGGAACCGCCCTATGCTTTCCCGGCCTGGCGTCTTTGAGCACCGATAGCGCTTCCACAGCCAGCCAGATCAAGCTCCCGGGATAAAGTCGAGCGACTACCGACAAGCCTGTAGAGCCTGGAACTCGGCCATTTTGGGGCCATCCTCTTTAATGCCGGCGTCCCTTCCCTTCATTAACCCTGTCTGATACCCACTGGCAAAGAGTGGACGCCCTTCCAGGTCTAGGCAGCTCCAGCCGGCGCTTACCAGATCCTACATCTCTGCATCTCTCTCCTCCCCATCACAAAAGTCGCCCGCGAGGGCGCCATTCTCTACCATTATTTCCATATACAGGCCGGCGACCATTCAGAGCAGCTCGCTCTGGAGGGATCCATGCGGAAAAAGCACGCTGGCGGACAACTATCGAGCAGCTTCCTACAATGTGGACTACTCTGGTCACATATCGCCCTCGGGCGACCAGAGGCAAGTTCACCACGCATACGACTCGTCCACCTTCCATGACAGCCATCGACAACACCAGGAGCAGCAGCAGCAGCAACAACAACAACCACAGCAACAACAACATCCTCACTCGCATTCACACCCCCATTCCAGCCAGCAACACTCAACAACGGCGTATCAACGAGATGTCGTTACCGAGAGTGGCATACCGCAGATGCAGGAGACTGGCAGCGCAACAGCACAGAATCAGCCAGCAATGCCGCAACAACAGTCACCAAATACTTCTTCACAGATCCTCATGAGCCCCGGTATAGGGCCATCAAGAAACGACAGAATGACCAGCAACCCTTTTGGAGGCCCCAGCTCGCTGATATCTCCTCTGTACCCTGACATGACACCACCGCACCGCCACTCTGCAGTTTCGCCCCTCCAAGGCAGGAAAAGAGCGCGCCCAGAAGAATTTGACTTGGCAGCCTCTGGGATGCCAGTACTGCAACATTCGAATTTGGATAGCATGTCGCATACGGGAGTTGCTGAGCCCTACACGCATGCAGCGGCAGGTGGCGGAATGATGGATGCACCAGGCTTGTCCATGACGCACCACCATCATCATTTGCCCAACCTCGGGCCGGCTTCCAAGATGATGCGGAGGGAAGATTCGGGGCTGAGCATGCCGACGATGGTGGGACAAGAGGGAATGCCTCCGCCGGCACCACGACCAAGAGGGCCGAAGCTAAAGTTTACGGCTGAGGACGACCAACTGCTGATTCTACTCAAGGAGCAAAAGAATCTGACCTGGAAGCAAATCGCCGACTTCTTTCCGGGGAGATCCTCTGGTACCCTTCAAGTGCGGTACTGCACAAAGCTCAAAGCAAAGACGACACTATGGACAGAAGAAATGGTACGCTGACCAGAAATCTCGAAATTCGGGCAAAACCGTTGTGGGTGGTGGAAGAATTCTAACATGATATTAGGACCAAAAGCTTCGACACGCGCTACAAGACTATGACAACGAAAGGTGGCGCATCGTTGCCCACAAGGTCGGTTCCGGCTTCACACCCGCCGCCTGTCGAGAACGAGCCAGCGAAATGGGCCTGAGCGGCGAGGACGACTACCAGCAGCAGCTCTCGCCGGTGGCTGGAACTTCAGAAAGTGGACTTGGAATCTACCAGGGCGACAGTCGAAATCTATCATTTGGAGACAAGCAGCAAATCCTGCCAGAGTGATGCGAACGACCTGATGTGGCCGATTACGGTTTCGACGGCAGAAAAACACGACTTGCATTCATTTTCGTTATAAAAAACAACATCTTATTTGTCTGTATGGGGGGTGATTGGCGGCTACAAGGAAAAAGGAAAACAATACAAGTATGCGGTTTAATGTAGGACTGACTTATGGCTTAATGTGGCAAAGAAAAGCATTCAGGGCTTACGCTACGGGGATAATGGCTCTACGAAACTGGTTATCCTTTTTGTACCTCGTGCTTCTTATTGGGCGTTTTTTTTTCGGGGTTTCTGACTTGGGGGAGAGTGGATTGGAGTGTGTCTAAATGATATCCTGGAGGGTATGTGCTTGGAATGTATGTGTTTATAAAGTATTTAATCTTCAATGAAGATGCTGGTTGGTTCTGATGTACAGGTTTATATGGCGGCTTTTATATTTCGTTGACCGGTCTATTTGTATCTTTTTTATCTTTAAATGTTTTGCTTTGGAAACCTACAAAAAGTATTCTCCCAGCTGCTTTTTATCCAAGACCACTCTTCTCTCGACCAGATCAATACACTTTTCATGTACCGTTACGTCAAGGCCCTGATCCAGAAACTGTGCCATCTCCACCATCCAGCCATTAAAGTCTCGAATCTCCGTCGGTTTTCCAGCCTCGACATCCTGATACATGGAGCTCTTGTTGTCCTTGACACGCTGCGCGACGCGATGAAGCATCTCTCGCAGGCGAGGTACAGAGAAGCGCTCGCGCAGCTCGCGACGGGTTTCTTCCACGGACGAGTTGCCGCTTTCGCTACCGCCACCGCTCGTCAAGATGGCCTCGGTGCTTTCGTGGTTGATGAGAGCCTGGAAGATGTTGCTGGATTCGACGAGCATGCGGTCCATGACTTGGACTGCCGTGCCGTCTGGCTCTTCGAAGAGGACGCCCGTCTTGCAGCGCACAATGGCGGAGAGGGGGTTGATGGAGGTGTTGACGATGAGCTTCTCGAGCTGAAGGATCCAGACGTCGAGGCTGGAGTAGGAGGTTGCCTCCAGGTCTGGCGTAGAGACGATTTGATCCGTAAAGTAGGCAACGCTGGGTGCCGGAGGACCTTTCTGGAGAAGGGCGGCGCCTACATAGGCATCTGCCGGGGAGGCAAAGACGCTCTTAAAAGGGCCTTCAGAGTACAGGCCGTGATTCGTTACGCAGACGGTGGCGTTAAAGCCGTTGCCATCGGGGTAGCGTGCTGCCATGTAGGCAGGTCCATGTGGCGGCCACAGCTTTGACATACCGTTTTGTGCGAAGCAGACGGTGCTGCAGCTATCTAGATAGCCACGCAGGCGGTCGACCTCCGGCAGTGCAGCGGATGCCTTGGTTGTGATGAAGAGGTTGTGAAGTTTACCACCGTCTGCGACCTCACGGGCTGGCTGTCCGGATGGTGGGGGTGATTCGTTCCAGAATTCAATGGCAAAGCCCTTGTTGCGGCGCGTTTCACCACTGCGGAGGACGATTTCAATGCCCTCACCCGCGTCCCATTGCGAAAGAAGCTCCTTTCTGTGCACGACTAGGGTGATTGGTGGTGGGTTGGGGCGTGAGGCGAGATAGCTGGCGTACATGCGACCTAGGTTGCCAATGCCGAGGATGTAGATGCGATCTTGTTCCCTTTGGGCGCTGGCATTTGCTGGGGCGGAATTGGACGGGCCCAACTGGGTGAGATGGGCTGGAGTCCAGGCGTATAGTTTGCGAGGAGGGCTACTGTCCGCGAGGAGGCTAGAGAGCCATTGTGGGCGGGCTGTTGCTGATGACGATCCCATTCTGATTTGCGTGAATGGTCGAGTGAGGAGGAATGATGATGACAAAGGAGAGGGGCGTTTAAACCATGCCGCCATCGACGTTGTGTGCGTATGGACAGTTATGGTGTTGACGTAGTCGATGTGGGATGCTGGTGCGAGGTCGGGCTATGGGGCCTCTCGGTTATATGGGGAAGCTTGTAGGCCGTATGTAATTGGATGGGGAAGAAGAGGTGAGCTTGGCTAAGGGAATTCTGCCTGGGGTATAGGTGAATATGGTGGAAGCACAGGCAGGCAGTTGCTGAGTAATGCAGCTGAAAATTAATTGCGGATGAGTCTCATTTGTTTCTGGAGAGTATTCAAAGTGTGTAAACAGCAAGTCGGAGTTTGCCCTGTACGCCCTGCGACGTGGTGTAAGTCATGCTGCACGTGCCGGGTGGATGACCCTTGCAGCGGATCTAACTGCCGCTGTCGCCTAAAGGCAGCTCCAGAAATGACCAATTAGCTTCAACGACTTTGCCACTCAGCCTCTTGTTCACGCTTTTCAGTTGTAAAACAGCTTCCCTTATCGTCATTCAAGCTTGGAAGCTTCATCTAATAGCAAAGAAAATTTTTCTTTCTGCAACACGCTTGTTTTTGGCTTGCGCTGGAGCGTTTGTGAGATTTGTGTTGGCCTGTGGTCATCCGCAACCAGGTCAAACCCACGGTGCAAACGCCGAAGGAGTCCGACGCAGAAATTCACGACGCCCATTGCACGCAAGCCTCAGACTTAGCAACACCAAGAGACGGCTAGCTCAATCCTGAATGTCAGAATAGATCATTTCTTTGGAGGAAAGGGCACACGGCCACTCGGAGGCGTCCTTGCGGCCGTTGCCTGTTGCCCTGCTCGGAGCATCATCTCTGCACCAGTTGCCGACAAAACCCCGTGCACCGTGGCATCCAACCATGGAGTCAGACGAGGGACGCTCAGCGGAGAATTCCGGCGAGAAACGAAGCGAGCTGGTCGAACAAATGGTCGCTGCTGCTCAACAGGAGAATGGCGACGCTTCAACTGACAAGCCCGTCGATGGCCAACCGCCAGTCGAGGCCATGACGGAGGATGACGCCCTGCGCAATCTCACAGGCACTGTGCGAGATCAGAATGAGCTGGAGCGCGACATTACTCTACAGGCCAACGCGGCGATAATGGAAGCCGAGGACAAAAAGGACCAGAATCGCATCGAGAAACTGGAGGCTTCAAGACACCGCCTGCAGCTGCAACTGGACAAGGAGAAGAAACGGCTGGAGCGTGTCGCTGGAAATCCTTATCAATCTCGCAGCATTCAAAAGGAGATTGACAAGCTTAATGAAGAAATACTCCACGTGAGCAACGATATTTCCGACTTCCAGTCTCGCATGAGCAAGCGACATGAGCAGGATCCTTTGGAGGCCCAGAACCAAGCAAAGTCTAAGCGACTGCCTGGAGAGAGTCATCGCGATTACCTCATTCGAACCGGAAAGATTACCCCCTTTGCCAAAGTTGGCGGCCCGCGGCCTGCAGGTGTTCAAGGCGAGCTTGCCGATGCAATCCTGGATGCAGAGGAGGAGGCCGCTGCCGAGCAGTATGAAGGCACATCGGAAGAGCCGCAGTCGCATCAGCTTCTTCGACGACCCGGATTTGCGGATGAGAAGCCTACCCCGAGCGGATCTACCAGCGCAGTTGAATCAGAGTTTTCGCTTCGTCCACGCAAGAAACGGCGTGTTCAACAAGACGAGGCACCCCGAAGCCCTTCGGAAGAGTACCGACCGGAAGAAGGCTCAGCGTCCGACTCGGGTGATTCTACTGTATGGCGACAGGGCACCGAAGATGACCTGATTCGAGAGGAGCGACGCAAGACAAAGGCGAAAGCGACGCTTAAAGCCCAAGAGGAGATTGACCTGAGTAAAATGGACGATGGCGATGAGAAACTGTACAAGAGACGTCTGAATGACTGGACAGCGCGTCGCAGTCGGGCCCGAAGGGCTCGAAGACAGGAGATGGGCTCGGATGATCAGGCCTATGAGAGCGACCCGGACGAAGACGAGTGGTGCAAGCCATCGCCCGATTACCCAGACCAGGTTATTGACGACAACTTGAAGATGCCAGGAGATATCCACCCGTCTCTGTTTGGATATCAGAAAACTGGCGTACAGTGGCTGGCAGAGCTGTATAAACAGCATGTGGGTGGTATTATCGGTGATGAGATGGGCTTGGGTAAAACAGTCCAGCTTATCGCATTCATTGCCGCACTTCACAGCAGTAAGAAACTCAAGAGGCCCGTCATTGTTGTCTGCCCAGCTACACTACTACGGCAATGGGTAAGCGAGTTTCATCGGTGGTGGCCACCACTGCGTGTTTCAATTCTGCATTCGTCGGGCACCGGCATGCTGAACCCGACTTTCGAGGACGAGTACGATCTGGACCACTATCGACCAGTGTCAAATAAATCCGGAAAGGCCGCACGCCAAATTATTCGCGGCGTCGTTGCCAAGGGTCATGTACTCGTCACAACTTATACTGGACTGCAGACATATGCCGAAGACTTGTTGCGGGTCGAATGGGATTATGCCGTCTTGGACGAAGGCCACAAGATTCGAAACCCCAATGCCGAAATCACTGTGACCTGCAAAGAGTTGAATACGCCCAATCGGGTCATTCTATCCGGCACTCCAGTGCAAAATAACCTCACTGAACTCTGGTCCCTGTTCGACTTTATCTATCCCATGAGATTAGGAACACTGGTCAACTTTAGAACCCAGTTTGAGATCCCAATTCGCCAGGGAGGGTATGCCAATGCATCCAACCTACAAGTCATGACGGCAGAGAAGTGTGCTGAGGCCCTCAAAGAAACCATCAGCGAATATCTATTGCAGCGTCTCAAGGTTGACGTGGCTGCTGACCTCCCTGAAAAGACGGAGCAGGTTTTGTTCTGCAAGCTGACAGATGGCCAGCGCAAAGCATATGAGACATTCCTTCGATCAGATGAAGTGGCAGCCATTCTCAATCGGAGGCGACAGTCTCTTTACGGCATTGACATTCTGCGCAAAATCTGCAATCATCCTGACCTGCTGGACAAAAGACTCGGCAACAAAGCGGGCTATGACTTTGGAAACCCAAAACTTTCCGCAAAGTTGCAATTGACGAAAGACTTGCTGCAGCGCGTCATGATTCCAAATGGACACAAGACTCTCTTGTTCTCGCAAGGAAAGCTGATGCTCAACATTATAGAAAAATGTATGCAAGAGTGCGGCATTACTTATTTGCGCATGGACGGCGAGACACCTGTTGATCGGCGCCAGCCCATGATTGACCGATTCAACAATGACCCGGACATTCACGTGTTCCTTATGACGACCCGTACCGGTGGGTTGGGAACGAACCTTACTGGTGCCGACCGCATCATAATCTTTGACCCAGATTGGAACCCATCGACAGATTTGCAAGCCCGTGAGCGAGCTTGGCGACTGGGGCAGAACAAACCAGTCAAGATTTACAGGTTGATGACAGAAGGGACTATTGAAGAAAAGATTTACCACCGTCAAATCTTCAAGCAGTTTATGACGAACAAAGTGCTGAAAGATCCTAAGCAACGCAGCTCGTACGACTTGTCTGATTTGTATGATCTTTTCACGTACAGCCATGGAGGCGAGGCTGCTGCCCAACGGAGCGAGGTGTTCAAGGGGGCAGAGGTCGATATCGCGGATAGCGCCGAGCCGAGTACAGGTACCGCGAAAGCAGACAATGAACAAGAAGAACTGCAGCGTATGAAGGTTGTCGCAACTATGGAGGACTTCAGAGAAGACAAGTCTATGCATGATGAGAAGCGTATGCTCGATGGCATATTTGCTCGGTCCGTCAATAGCGCGTATGACCATGAGCAGATTGTCAATGGGCCGCAAAAGGCAAAGGCGGACATTGCAGTCCTTCGCCAAGAGGCAAACCAAGTTGCCCGGCAAGCGGCAGCGCATCTGAGACAGTCTCGCGAGGACGCCCGCAGTGTTCCTATCGGGACGGTTACCTGGACAGGCGAAGTCGGCATGGGCGGTCGTCCTGGTGGTAACCGTCGTCGCGGAGGACCCAGCTCAGCGAGCATCATGAGCAACCTGGCAGATCGTCAGGGTCTCGACGACGGTGGTGGTAGCAGCCGCTCTCGCTCGGGGACACCTGGCGCAGACCGGAATCTCAAAGCAAAGGACTTTATGCTTATGATCAAGCAATTCATCAATCGACATGGCGGAAAGGTTCCAAGCAAGATGCTGGTTGACCACTTCAACGCGTATTGCCCCGGCAAGAAGCAGAGCGACGAGTTCAAGACTGCACTGGACACTATTGCTGTGTTGAATAAGGTTGGAGGCGCAGGACGAGGAATGTGGTCGTTGAAGCCTGGGATTAAATAGATTCAAAGACGGCATGGATATAATGATTAAAATATTTGGCGTTCAGGTGGCTACATTGGGAGCATATACATCGTCAGGACCGTTGCTGAACTTTTACTTAATTGCTTAGATATCAATTCACGAGCATTGGATTAGCAGTTGATCACCGGGGAATGCATTGTGACAAGAAGTAACTTTTCATGGGCCGTCTTTGGGCGAAATTTTAACTATCTACCAAGATGCCATCTAGCAGGCAGAACCTCTATAGCAGAGGAGCTGTCAAAACAGCTAGGGCATAATGTAGGTTGGAGACCAGGCGATAAAATGCCGTTCTCCTCGTTTTCTCAACGCCGCCAAGCGAAACCAGTTTTTGAGACTCCTGTGCATAGCCAAGCCAAGCACGTTTGCCAATAACTGCGCGCAACAATAAGCGCACAGAATTACAAACGGCGACCACGGCGACCACCCTTTCTGCGGGTAGAGTCGGAGGGGGTAGGGGTAACGTCCTCGATGCGGCCAATCTTCATGCCGGCACGGGCAAGGGCACGGAGGGCAGACTGGGCACCAGGGCCGGGGGTCTTGGTGCCGTTACCACCGGTGGCACGGATCTTGATGTGCAGAGCGTTGATGCCAAGCTCCTTGCAGCGGGCGGCGACGTCCTGGGCAGCCAACATGGCGGCGTAGGGGGAGGACTCGTCACGGTCAGCCTTGACCTTCATACCACCAGTGACACGGGTGATGGTTTCACGACCGCTGTAAGTTGGGCAACGTTAGTTTCTGTTTCCATTTGCTTCCAATTTTTAATTGCCCAAGTCGGACGAGTAGGTTGACGAACCTGAGATCGGTGATGTGGACGAAGGTATCGTTGAAAGAGGCGAAGATACGGGCAACGCCGAAGACGAGCTCGCCTATACAAAGTCGTTGTTAGTTTGTCTGCTGCTTCCATCGCGCAATCCTTTGCGCATTAATATCAGGAAAAGAACCAATTCTTACCCTCACGGACGGAGGGGCCGAGGGAGATGTTCTCCTGGGCGGCACGGGGGGCTTTCTTGGGAGGCATGTTGGATCTGGTTGACTCGTCTAAACTGGCGGTTGAGAATGAAGAATCTCCAAAAACTATCGCGGGACACGCAGAGCCCAGTTCTGGTTGTGGTGCGTGGTGGGCAGAAACCGCCAAGGTGGGACCTCGGAGCGGTGGGGTGCGGCAGAAACAGAGCTTTTTCGCAGCGGTTTTTGGTGGACGGGACCGTGAAGCCCTGCCCTAGACGAAGTTTCCTGCGCTCTGTGTGGCTGCTCACCGCAACACCACACTCCACAATTTCTCCAGCGAAAATTTTTGGTGGATGCCCCAGAAAGAGACGGAAAATACTTACCACACCGTCCTCGCACTTCTCCTCTCAACCATCCCCCTTCGACAATACTAACCCGACATCACCAACAGCCGACGTCGCCAAAATGGTTGCCTCGTATGTGTTTTTCCCTTGAATAATGTGCGACGATATGGACCGTTGAGAATATACGCCCCTGCCGAAAACAAAAACGAGTATCTTCATTTGCAGATTTGTCGTGGTCCTCTCGCTGGGCTGCGGTCGTTTTCTTTGCCGGTATGAACGTCTGAAAGGATGGTCGTCCACTTAGGAAATGGCTGCGCTCGCCCGCTCGATTCTTCCTGGGCATGCTGTCCTCTTTTCTCTCAGGTCTGAAACATTGGCTTGCGGATTGAGAACATTATTGCCTGGGGTTGTTGGGGATGAAGAGCCAATGCTCTTCTCTCTCAAATCAATTGCTGCTCAGGCGCTACCTGGTCTACCGAAATGCATTCACCAGAGCCTTCAGCTCCTTACTCCCGGGCATTCACTTGCCTGGGGCATTGTCGGATGAGCGTTTTGACAGGATAAGGGCACTTTGTTGTGTCGCTTCCTGCTGTTCACCGATTAAATTCAGCTCGAGTCAGCCAAAGCACAGAATGTTGCACAAGCTACAGTTCTCGCATCGGCGCTCTTCTGTTCCATACCGCACACGGTATGCCGGACTGCGTACTAATCTGATTCTTATAGAACTGTCCCTACCAAGGACCAGGTCATGGTCCCCGAGACCCTGCTCAAGAAGCGCAAGAGCCAGGAGAAGGCTCGCGCTGAGCGCACCGCCATCCTCGAGAAGAAGAAGGCTGTAAGTAACCACTTTACCTCTGCACCCTGGCACAATGATGCACAACATACCCCGTCAACTAGACATTGTCGATGCTGTTGATAATTAACCTTCTTTCGGGTCTGACAAATTGCCTGACCGAAAACATTTGACATCTTCACTTTACTGTCATGAGGACAAATGTGGCTGACCAAGTCGTAACAGGCCAACAAGGAGAAGCGTGGTGTCATCTTCAAGCGTGCTGAGAAGTACGTCAAGGAGTACCGCGATGCTGAGCGCGAGAAGATCCGCCTCCACCGCGTTGCCAGAAAGGAGGACTCCGCCTACGTCCCTGCTGAGGCCAAGGTCATCTTCGTCGTCCGCATCAAGGGTATCAACAAGATTGCCCCCAAGCCCCGCAAGATCCTCCAGCTCCTCCGTCTCCTCCAGATCAACAACGGTGTCTTCATCAAGATCACCAAGGCCACCACTGAGATGCTGAAGATCGTCGAGCCCTGGATCGCCTACGGTTACCCCAACCTGAAGACCATCAAGGAGCTCATCTACAAGCGTGGATACGGAAAGATCAACAAGCAGCGCATTGCTCTTACCGACAACTCCATCATTGAGGAGAACCTCGGCAAGTACGGCATTGTCTGCATGGAGGACCTCGTCCACGAGATCTACTCCGTCGGCCCCAACTTCAAGCAGGTCTCCAACTTCCTGTGGCCCTTCAAGCTCTCCAACCCCACTGGTGGCTTCCGCGCCCGCAAGTTCAAGCACTACATTGAGGGTGGTGACCTCGGCAACCGTGAGGACGCCATCAACGCTCTCATCCGCCAGATGAACTAAGCCGTTTGTCTTTCTAAACAAAAAACAAAACGGTGTACATGGTGAAGGAGAATGGTAGATAGCAAGGCCAGGAAAAAAACAATGGCATGAATTGATCGGCGTTCGTCTTAATGACAAGGGGTTACATTTGAGATAATTTTACTCCCTTTTATGAATGACACTTCCACCTTTGCTTCCATGTGATGTTTGCCACTTCAGTGATGTATTATGCCGTCATATGCCGTCAATGCTAATGCTATGTGTACATGTATTGAATGAATATTGAGTGGTGCCTAGTCACGTCGGACTTGCGTTTTTACATCTTGATATCAAAACTCGTTCCACAGCCACAGCTACTGCTGGCATATGGGTTATCCACAATCTTGAATTGCGATCCGATCAATTCCATCGTAAAGTCGACCTTGCTGCCCTTGAGCAGGTCCAATGACGGCTCGTCCAGTATGATTCGAGCACCGTTGTGGCCGCTATTTCCCCCTTCCTCGGCAGCATATTCGAATATCGAGTCATCTTCGGCGACGACCGACGAAAATTCCTGAGCATCCTTGCCAGGTATCGTCACGAGGCTCATGAGGTATTGGAAGCCGTGGCAGCCGCCGCTTTCCACTTGAATACGGAGGGCGAGGTTCGGGTTGGCGTCCTTCTTCATAATTTCAGAGAGGCGCTGAGGGCTGTGTTAGCATATCATGGTTTATGTTCCAATAGTCGGAGGCGTCCGTACCTTGGCGGCGCGAGGCGTTATTTCCAGCATCATGTCATTGCCCTCCTCGTCCTGCACAGGGTTTTGCACGCATGTCGTAGCCTTCCGAGGAGCAGTCGTAGAGAATAGTCGCCGTGAGGTGGGAACGACACCAGCGCCGTGGCGACCGTTTGATGTGGCGGGCAGCCGAGTTGCGCCGCTGGAAATCCGAAGAGGTGCTCTCGCCGCCTGCGGCACGAGAAAGTCGAGATGAGCGGTCGTAGCTGGGGCCGGCGCAGTTGTAAAACGTCTCTTCGCTAGCTGGATAAAAGAGCGCGCCGCGCACGAGCTATTCGCACAACGTATAGGCATCATGATGGTTGTGGTGGCCGTTGTGAGGCGGATTGTGTCGTGGGCGAAGAGGTTTAATAATACGTCCGAAGCAACCCGATTTATTAGAGGTGTTTGTATTGGCTGGCGGCAGGTCGGGGGGACTGAGCCGCTGAGGTAAGCAAGGGTGACTCAAAAAAAAGCCAGTGCGAACTTGACAGTGCGAGACGGGCGACTCATCGCTAAGCCCCAAGGTGCGCGCCCCACCTGCCCACCAAAAATCATCAATTTTCGAACAAGTCTCCTGCAAAGACCAACCCCGCGCACCGCGACCGTGATACATTTTCAGGAGTCACTGACGACGACGCACCGCGCCAGAACTCGCCCAAAATGTCTCGATTCTTTCGCCGCGGAGGCGACGACAGCTCTAGCGAAAGCTCCAGCGATGAGGAAGATCTCTACCAAGATGAGGAAGGCCAGGAGTTCGAGCAGGACGACTCCGACATGGATGACTCTGACATGGCCGACTCGGACGACGATTCGTCTGACGATTCCAGCGACGAGGGAGGCAACCGTTTCTTGAAGGATGCCTCCTCTGACGAGGACGACAGCGACGACGAGCAGCGAGCCAAGGTCAGGAGTGCCAAGACGAAGCGAATGGACGAACTCGAGGGCTCGATTAAGCAGATTGAGAACGGCCAGAAGAACGGCGACTGGAGCCTGATCTCGAGTGGTGAGTTGCTGAATTTTTGTCCCTCGGCGAGACAAGGCATTCTGCGCTAGATGGACGATTTTTTAACATGTTGCAGAGTTCGATAAGCTGTCCCGACAAGTCTCCAAGCTCCCCGATGCCGAGACCCCCAAGGCGTACATCCGCATTATCGCCGAGCTCGAAGATTTTATGAATGAGTCTTTGGCCAAGCAAAAGGTTACGCCCAAGAAGATGAACGCCATCCAGGCCAAGGCCCTCAATGCCGTCAAGCAGAAGATCAAGAAGACCACCAAGGAGTACAACACTCAGATCGAGTCGTACCGCGCCGACAAGGATGGCTTTATGGAGTCGTCTGAGGAGGAGGAGGTCAAGCCTTCTGCCAAGCCCAAGAAGGTCAAGCTCAGTGTCGAGGCTGCTGCCGAGGACTTCGATGACGAGGGTTTCGCTACCGTTGGCAAGGGCGGCCGTGCTCTTCAGTACACCCCCGAAAGCATCTTCAAGCACCTCCGAGGCATCATGGAGACTCGCGGTAAGAAGAACACCGACAAGGCGGAGCAGATCAAGGTCATGGAGAAGCTGCACGAGATCGCCAACACTCCCTACCAGCGCATCCGTGTCCTGCTTGCCGTCGTCTCTGCCCGCTTCGACCTGGGCTCTGGCACATCCAACGCCATGCCCCTGGACCACTGGAAGGCGGCTGAGAAGGAGCTTTCGACCCTTTTGGAGGTCCTCGAGGCCAACAAGGACTACATTGTCATTGAGAATGCCGAGGAATGGGAGGACGATGAGAAGCCCCCGACGCTGCAGCCTGGCGAGAAGTACATCAAGGTCCCTGGCAGCATCGTCTCCTACGTCGAGAGACTCGATGACGAGCTTACCCGCTCTCTTCAGAGCATCGACCCTCACACTCCTGAGTACATTGAGCGCCTGCAGGATGAGAGCGCCTTGTACAACATCATCTTCCGTGGCCAGCTGTACTATGAGTACCTCCGCAAGGATAGCGACCTCAACATTCCCCAGGACAGCATCAACCGCATTGTCATGCGTAGACTGGAGCATGTTTACTTCAAGGTAAGCATTCTACTGCGATCAATTACTTCGTTTGAACCACCGCTAACATTCAGTAGCCTGCCACCGTCATTCAGACTTTCGAGGAGAACTGCTGGAAGGCTGTCAGCGACAAGATCGTGTCTGCCATCAGCCCCCGTAATGCCGCCCAGGATGCTTCCAGCCTGGTGAACGTTCTGTGCACCTACCTGTTCAGCAACAGCGACGGTATCATCCGTGCCCGTGCCATGTTGTGCCAGGTGTACTTCCTTGCTCTCCACAACGAGTACTACAAGGCTCGCGATATGATGTTGATGTCGCATCTTCAGGAGAACATTCCCAACTTTGACGTCCAGAGCCAGATCCTGTACAACCGCACACTTGTCCAGGTCGGCCTGTGTGCTTTCCGCAAGGGTCTCGTTTACGACGCGCAAAACACCCTGCAGGAGATCTGCGGCAGCGGTCGCCAGAAGGAGCTTCTGGCCCAGGGTGTCATGATGCAGAGATATAGCCAGGTTTCTCCTGAACAGGAGCGCCTGGAGAAGCAGCGCCAGCTGCCCTTCCACATGCACATCAACCTGGAGCTGCTGGAGTGCGTATACCTTACTTGCAGCATGCTTCTGGAGATTCCCCTTCTTGCCCAGACTGGCTCATCGCCGGACGTCAAGAAGCGCATCATCAGCAAGACATACCGCCGCATGCTCGAGTACCACGAGCGCCAAATCTTCACCGGCCCGCCCGAGAACACGCGTGACCACGTCATGCAGGCTTCCAAGGCCCTGGCTGCTGGCGAGTGGAAGAAGTCTATTACTTTCGTTCACAGCATCAAGATTTGGGACCTGATGCCCGACTCTGAGGATATCAAGACCATGCTTTCCAAGCAGATCCAGGAGGAGGGTCTCCGCACCTACCTCTTCACCTACGCTCCCTTCTATGACACTCTTGCCATTGAGACGCTGGCTCAGATGTTCGAGCTCGACAACGCCAAGGTCACGGCTGTTGTCAGCAAGATGATCAGCCACGAGGAGCTCGCCGCTTCTCTGGACCAGGTCACCTCGACTCTCATCTTCCGCAAGGGCGTCGAGCTCAGCCGTCTCCAGTCGCTTGCTCTTACTCTGTCCGACAAGGCCAGCAACCTCATTGAGACCAACGAGCGCACGCTCGAGCAGCGCACACAAGGCACCTCGAACGCCTTTGAGCGCCAAGGAGGCCGCGGACGTGGTGGCCACAGAGGTGGTCAGCGTGGTGGACGTGGCGGCGCTCGCGGAGGCGGCAACACCCAGCGCCAGGCTGGTGGTACTCAGTTTACTGGTGGGGCTCTGGGAGCTGCGGTTCGTGGTTAAGCATATTCTTGATACGGTTGGGTATATGGAGCAAAGAAAACATCTCACTGGCTTGGCGTCTTCTGTGCGTTTGGCATCTACGATTGCATGTCGCAGGACGATGAATTTGGGCATGACGGTGAAAAACTGGAATTTTGTAATGACAAAACGCTAGATCAGTAACGGAGACTTGTAGTCTCTTGATTTCCTTCAAGTTGAATCAAATGCATTAGACTGAAAAAGTGAACTGTTACAAGAACATGTGAACCGTAGATGCTAGAGATTGTGCTTTTGCCGCCAGACTTGCGCGATGATATGCGGCGAGCATTCGTTTCGACGATATTAGATTTTGATTCTATGAAAGGTAATTATAACAAATTGCTATTCCATACAATACATTTTGTTCCTAACAGATCCAAAACACCGTCACCAACGCTGCTCACACTCCAAAAGCATTGCTCTGTAGCTTACTTCTCTTCAGCATTCTTCGGCTGCTTCTCCTTCTCAGGATCCCCCGTCGCCGCACTAGCCACCTTCTCAGGCTTCGACAAGAAGAAGACGTACACGGCAGCAAAGCTGACTCCGGCCGCAAGCGCTATTTGCGCGGTGGAACTACAAGCCGTCACCCGTCAGCATCGGAACGCGTTACGCTCACAGATGTAACAAAACAGAAATCACATACTTGTTGGAGAAGCTCTTTCCTTCAGCTGGCTTTGTGGTATCAGCAAAGGAGCGACGAGCGAGGTGGCTTGGTAGCGTGTAAGTTGCGGAGCGGCTGGCGATGGGCGCAACGGCGCGTCTGGCTGCAAACATCATGGTTGTTGAAGATTTAGTTATGAGAGGGTTCAGAGAGGTATGGAGCTGTGGAATATGGAAATTTCGATTGTAGGCGGGCCCTTGGAATTAAATTTAAGAACACTGCATTGCCACATCGTGACTCAAGAGTGGGTTGTGACGGAGAGCTGGAGTGTGGTTATATCACGGTGATGTCATCCGGCTGCGACCCGCGACTAAAGCGGAAAAGGGGCAGCTGATGCAGATCAATAATAGTGCCGATTTATGAGGCTAAAGAATTACCGTTCAGTAGGACCCGATTGCCGAATTTAGGGATTGATGGTGTGTATCGAGGCTGCGCAGCTTTGGCTGGGTAGAGGATGCCCGTGGGCAAGAATCGATATAATTACTACCAAGCTTCACTGTATACGTATCTAACACATCCATCCACCATCAACGTTATAAACGGCCCCAGTGACGAAAGAAGCCTCATCACTCAGCAAAAATGCAATCACGCGGGCAATCTCGATGGGTTCTGCTCTCCTCTTCTGCACTGTCACTTGCAGCCCGCGCTTCACATGTTCGGGGTCTTCACCTCGAGACAGCGGCGTGTTTACTGAGCCTAGGCGTTTAGTTTAGCATCGAATCTGTAGGTTTGAGTTAGTCCAGATATAGGCACTCACCTGGAGAAACGCAGTTGATTCTGACAGAAGGGTTCTCCTTTGCCGCGGTCCTCGACAGGTTTATCACGGCAGCCTTGCTGGCGCAGTACGCCGCGTTTCCTGGGGCACCAAACTGGCCAAACGTACTTGCGGCAGAGATCTGATTTGGTTCACTGGTATCAGTGTATGAAATTTTACAAGTACAGGATTTATCCACTTACAATGCTGCCGCCAGACATGACACGCAACTGAGCCCGCAAGCAGTTAAACACGCCCCGCGCATTGACGGCAAAGACATTTTCCCAATCCGCGTCCGCATACTCCGTAATAGGCGTCGCAGGGGCAATGATGCCAGCCATGTTGACGGCGCAGTCCACCTTGCCCAGCTCGCTGACCGTCTTTGCGATCCACGCGTCGACAGACTCGGTGCTCCGCACGTCGACGACGGTGTACATGTGCCCGCTGCCACCGCCAGAGAGCGACTCGCAGGCTTGCTTCAGGGCGCTCTCGTTGATGTCAGCGAGCGAAATGGTGGCACCGCGCGAGGCGAGGAGCTCGGCGGTTGCGAGACCCATGCCTGATGCGGCGCCGGTGATGGCGACCTGAGTGTGTTAGCGGACGGCTCACTTATACGGCATACTGGAGCGGGGTATCGCGCACTACTTTGCCGTTGAAGGATGTCATCTTAACTAGCGAGTTGACTTTATAAAAATTAAATAATCAAGTTGTTTCTGAGTATCCGTCAACGTGAGCAGATTACACATTAAATATGTAGGCATAAGGAAGAAGCTGTATAAGTGCGACGCAGCTTTCCATAATAGGAATGGTATCCCGGTTCCCATGTGGGAGGCTTGCGCACGATATGACTTGCCGTTTGACTTAGCCCCTAGCACCCTTTGATGGCGTATCGGAAGACACGGCAAAGCACTTACAACCCCTTGTAAACTAGTTATTGATACTATAGATTAATACTTTTATTTTACATGAGCGTACTAGGACAAGTGTACAGCAGTGTACAAATAATGACTTTATGACACGGTCCAGCGCGAGACACTACACTTTTCGCATGAGTATAATCTTCATAAATTCATGTTTATTCAACGTTGCTACTATCGGAGAAGCTTGTCCTTTTCAAACTCCTCTACAGCCTGCGCATACAGCGCATCATTGGTAATAACATCCCACCCAACCATGGCCAGCGCCTTGCCCGACACAATGGTCCTCTCATGCGCCACCTGCGTGCCCGCAGCCGCCGTGAAGCCAGGCGTATGGTTATTCGAGCCATCCGTCACAGGAATACCCACGATAGCATGCAGCGCAGGCACAGCATACGACACATTACCCTGATCCGTCGAACCAGACATGACCTCTGGCGGCGTCGGAATCGTATGCAGGCCCTGCGCGCCCATGTGCCCACCAAACGACCTCCCCAGCGTCTCATTGTTGCGCAGGTCCGCATACATGACGAGATCCTCAATCTCCAGGGAGCAGCCCGTGGCCAGCGCGCCAGCCTCCATGCACTTTCGCACGCGGTCGCCGAGCTTGCGGGCGCCGGCGACCGTGGGACTGCGGACGGTGTAGAGCGTGGCCGTGGCGGCGGGGATGGCGTTTGTAATCTTGGGCGCGTCGGCGACGGCGCTGTGGATGCGCTGCTCGGGCTCAATCTGCTGGCGCAGCAGGGCGACGTTGTTGTAGGTGGCGACGAGGGCGTCGAGGGCGTTGACGCCTTCCCAGGGCGTGGCGCCGGCGTGCGCGCTGACGCCGCGGAAGATGCACTTCATGTCGTAGCGGGCGGCCGTCTTCATGCCGGCCAGGGCGAGGACGCCTTGGTCTTTGTGTTTGGCGTCGGACATGGGGTGCCTAGGCCATGGTTAGCACAGGTGATTCTAGTAGAGCCGTAGCGTCAGGGGATCTAACGTACATCATGAGAGAAACGTCGACGTTTTGAAAAGCGCCGGCCTTGAGGAGATCCTCCTTGCCGCCGCCGGCCTCCTCGGCCGGTGTGCCCAGCAGCTGTACCCTGCCCTCGATGCCAAACTTGTTGAGCGCATACGACAGGGCCAGAAACGCCGTCACGCTGGCCGTGGCAATGAGGTTGTGTCCGCAGGCGTGGCCAATGTCGGGAAGGGCGTCGTACTCGCAGTTGAAGTTGACGAGGCGGCCGCCGGAGCCGCTGACGGCCTCAAACGACGTCTGCAGGCCGTAGGCGTGGCGGGTGACTTGGCAGCCTTGGGACTCGAGAAAGGTGCAGAGGGCTTCGTGGGCGCCGTGTTCTTGGTATGCGAGTTCGGGGTTGTTGTAGATCTGGGGAGACGAGTTAGAGGACAATGTATGTTTTAGTTTGGCGGGCTTTTAAACTTGCGGCTTTGTTGAGGTCGCGCAGCTGCGAGGAGACGCTCTTGATGTAGGCGTCCATTTCCGTTTGCACGGCCGCAGCCAATGGCTTGGTTGCCGCTGTCATGGTCATGCTTGCCGGTGGAATTGCTACCGAGCTGTATATGGGAAGAGCTTGCGAGAGGAGAAGCTATCTACGAGAACTGTGCGTTGTACGACTGCTTAAACGGCGCGGCGCGGGGGCGAGGCATATAAGCAGCCCCGAGTTCCGGAGCATGGTTCCGCAACGGTGGCCATGCCCGCGGACTGGGACGAAGCTAAGCTCTGGATTACTACGAGAATGTGGTAACTGTGTGTAAAAGAACCCCTGAATCCTCCAATAAAGTAGCATGTACGTCATGCTCCTCTACGGCCATGGTGGCTGTGGCGTCTGTAAGTTGGGGTGCCCGGCCCTAGACGGTTCCCCAGATCGCGGGGTAGACGAAGCAATTATGCGGGGAGTTGTACATGACTGTGTTGTACAATTGATTCATGTCTAGTTTGTGTAACGCCACAGGAGACAATGATCAAAGCAATGCGCTCTGGAATGAGACTTTAGATTGATTTACTATAGACGTTTGCATCCTTTCTCGGGTCGACTACTGCCATCGAGTCATGGCCAGTCTTGGACCGGCCATCGGCGGAGTGCGGTTGGGACCTGACTTGGGACGAACGGTGGGCCACTGAGGGATTCAAGGGTGCGTGTTGTGGCTTTGCGTGTACATGGAGAGCGTATATATATGCATATAGGGACTACAATTCTTTCTGGTTTTATTGACAATAGAATGAGAGTAATTGTGGAAGCCATGTTGCCGTTTCGTCCATCACAACGACGTTCCCCGGCCATGTTCCGCGGAACTGAGAGAGTCCTTCGGAACGTTGCCGCGGCCACAGCTCGGAATCGCACTCGCACTCGCACTCGCACTCGCCGTATTATACTTGGAAAGGGCTGTTTGCCGTTCGAGGAAGCTGAGCAATGCCTCATTGTCATTATTCATCGTGCAGGTATGTACGAGTATGCACATGTACGTGTTTGCCCCAGCAAAGGAAAGGACAGGCCAGGACGCTGGCTGAATTGCTATTCTCCGCCCCCGGCAAACAAACGCCAATAATACAACAGCATGGCAACCATTTTCTTCCTGACCTCACCCGGATAACGCACCCTGCATCCTGCATTGCACCCTGCGCCCTTACGCCATAATTCCCTTTTCTGGTGGCCAGGGCCGGGTATGGGACCAATTACGGCTACGGGCCTTCTCACCTTCCAGGCACACTTCCTTCGCCCGACAAAGTCTCCGCCCCCTTAACTCCGCCGCCCACGTTGTCCCGGATGGCTCGACACCGAGACGATGACGGAACCGAACCCACGTTGACTAGCGCCCGCTACAGGTTGCGCGCCGGGCGGCCAGAAGCCGTGCGAAGCAATACTCGTAGTTTGGCTACATTTGGAATTTTAGACCTCGGTCCCCATCGGCCCTGTAGCCGTCTTGGGCCAGCGGCAGCTAGCTATCCATGATACCCTTTTACTAATAGACGAGGTTCCCCGATGTTTTTAAACTTTCCCTCTCTCAACATCCAAAATAAACATCAAAACAGCTACTAAACATAGCTGTTGTCATCTAATCTTCTCACAAAGCTAGCGACATCACACCCATCATGGCTTCCGAACTCCCCAAGGTCAAGCTCTACTGGTACGTCATCCCCCAACCATCGCCAAACCCCGCCAACCAACCGGCTAACTCCCCATCGCCGCCCCAGGCTCGAGAAGTCGCGCTCCCAGCGCATCGTCTGGCTCCTCGAGGAGCTCGGCTACCCCTACGAAATCGAAGTCTTCCACCGCAACAAGCAGACCAGCCTCGCGCCGCCCGAGCTGCAGGCCATCCACCCGCTCGGCAAGTCGCCCGTCATCTCCGTCACGCCACCGGGCGGCGGCGATGCCGTCGTCGTCGCCGAGAGCGGCTTCATCACCGAGTACCTCTGCGCCCACGCGCCCGCCGACAAGCAGCACATTATCCCGGCCAAGTGGAAGGAGGGCCAGGAGGGCAAGGTCGGCGGCGAGACGGAGGCGTGGATGCGCTACCAGTACTTTATGCACTATGCCGAGGGTAGCTTGATGCCGCACCTTGTCATGGGGCTCGTTATTGGACGTACGTTCTATTCTCCCTTATGATTCATTCTCTTCCCTTTTCTTTTTTTTATCTTTCGAGTTGATGCTAACGTGATGATATGTGAAACAGGCCTCAAGAGTACCGACATCCCGTTCTTCATCCGCCCCATCACCTCGTCCGTCGCCGGCCGCATCTTCAACATGTTCCTCCTCCCCAACGTCAAGCGCCACCTGCAGTTCCTCGACCAGCAGCTCGAGACCTCGGGCGGCCGCTACCTCTGCGGCGACCAGCTGACCGCCGCCGACATCCTCATGAGCTTCCCCCTCATCGCCTCCAAGACCCGCCTCGACAGCTTTGGCGAGTGGGAGGGCGGCTCTTGGGAGAAGAAGCACCCGCGCGTCGTCGAGTACATCAAACTCCTCGAGGAGAACCCCGGCTACAAGAAGAGCATCGAGGAGATTGAAAAGGTGGACGGCAAGTTTGTGTCAACCCTGTAAAATTTCGTGCTGTGCGAGTTGGGAGGAAGATATACCACAGGGGAGGGTCGAAAGAGCGAAATGACGTTTTTAATGGGTTAATAGTACAGACGTACAATGGTTATTAATAAATGAAAATTGATCTCGCAGCTTGTCTAACCATGTCTCATGTTATGTGTTGCACCCATCGTATTGCTGATCCCAATTGATCGCAGGTTTTACCAATGCGGTGTTATACAGTCCCTCAGCAGCGCCCGCACCTGTAGAAATGCATTAATAGCGGCAACATGCACTGTAAGCCACTATAATTCAGCGCTCTCCCGTTGAGGCACAACCACACACAAATTCCGCCCTGCGATTGGCTGGCCCCACCACCATCCAACACCAATTACCCACTCTGTCAAGCTCAAAACATTTCAACCTCATCAAGCCAACAGGGAGCATCCAGCAGCCAATCCACGTCACCGCCACCGCAGCGCACGCCAATCAAGCACCCTTCCATGCCCTTCTCGCTACCGCAATAGCCCTCGGGCGCCATGTTGTCCTCACGAGCCGCCTGCTCGAGGTGCACGGCCCAGCTCCGCCATGCGCACCATCTCACGCCATCCGCCTCATTCTCAGCGGCCTTTGCAACGCTCCCAGAGGCTGCGTCGCCGCAACATGCGCCAAACCCTTCGTCCAGCCAGGCCCATGGAAACCAGCGGAGAAGACCGCAGCACCAGAACCAGCAGCAGGGCGCGCGCCGGCAAAAGCAGCCACGCCGTCCGCGGGAGTCGGCGTTTGATGTCTTCAACGACATTGTCGACACCTCGCGCGAGCCCCAGGCGCCCGCCTCCAAGGACACCCACCAGCCGCCTACACTGCTCAACGAGCTCGAGCTCGAGGCCAAGGTGCGCCAGCTCATTGCCGAGGAGGCGTCGCTGCAGACCAAGTTTGGCCGCTTCCACACCATGATCTGGCCGCACCTGCAGAGCCTCTCCAGGGTGCCGCCCCAGCTGCGCAAGCTGACGGCCGACTTTCTCGTGTCTGCTTGCGATGAAATGGTACGAACCGGCCAGGTGGAAAACAGCGTTGCCATCTCTCGTGTCGCTAGCCACATTGGCAAGGCTACGCCGGAAATGCTGGGGTCTCTCGTCCTCAACTTGTGTCACGCCCTCACAGCCCGTCCCGATGACGCTGCCTTCCACGGCAATGCAGTCAAGGAAATCAATGAAATCTGGATCTTGCTCACTCAAACTACACGCCGGTATGCGGGTAAGGAGTTGCGCTATTACTTCCCGCCTACCGAAGAGACTTCGAAAGAGGGTGAATCTCTGGAAGAGTTTCTTGCCTCCATCTTCCCGCAGTATACCACGGAGCAAGCCCGCGGCTTGATTCCTGCACTGTTAGCAACAGTCTGCGTCGTCTCCGATGGACAGTTCTCGGGAAATAAGAAACAGGAATCGGCGGCGCCGCTGCTCAATGCCGTCTCCAAGAAGATTGGGCCTGTCAGCGAACTAAAGGCTGTCCAATTTCGCAGCGCCGAACAGCTTCCAAAGGAAAAGCAAGACGAACTGCTCGCCTACATTTTAGAACAGTGGCCGTCGGCCACGGAAATGCTGGCGGACGGAAAGGCGGAATGGCGCAAGGGCCTAAGCTACGGACATCGCTCTGCAACCCGTGCATTTCACCAGACGATCCGTTCTGCTTACCGTGCGCGCAACGTCCCAGCCATCGAGGCTGCCTGGAAAAAGTTTACAGACAAGATGCGCCAGAGTCCTGCCCTACGCTTACAGGTCCAGAATGACCCCGACTTTATTCTCGACTACTGCGTGTTTGTGTTTTGCGCCATTCGTCGCCCTGCACAGCTTCAAGAAACCATTGACATCATGACGGACTTGGAAATAGAGCCTACGCTCAGAACATACACCAGCATGCTGCACGGCTGGAAAATATGCAAGGACGCGCACAGGGTCGAGGCTCTCTGGAAGCAGCTCGTTGCGTCTGGGATGAAGCTCGACATCTTCACCTGGACAGCGCGCATCTCTGCCCTCATCACAATGGGTCAGCCCGAGGCCGGTGTGCAGGCACTAGCTGAAATGCAGCAGATATGGGCCGACGCCAAAAACACCGGCACAATCGAGACAACCGGTGCAGCCGTCGAGCCCACCATTGAAGTCGTCAACGCCGCCTACCAGGGCGTCATCCGCCTCGACCCCCGTGCGGCGGAGAGCATCCTCGGCTGGGCTCAGCGCCAGGGCCTCAAGCCCAACACGCGAACATACAACATTCTCCTGCGCGAGACCTTCCGCAACGATGCTCAGCGCGTGCACGAGGTGATGAAGAACATGAAGGACGACGGCGTCGAGCCCGACAGCGCCACCTTTACCATCATCCTCGAAGAAGTCCTGGGCTCCACGACCCACGCCGGACCAGCCGAGCAGGTTGAAAGCGTCAACCAGGCGTTGGCCGACCTCGAGGGCGCTGGTATGCGCCCGAACCTGGAGACGTACGCCAAGATGCTCTACGCCGTGTCCTCGCTCGCCGGCGGCTCCGACGAGGCCATTGACGCCATCCTGCAGCACATGCGTGGCAGCAACCTCACCATGACGCCGCACATGATTACCATTCTCATCGAGCGCGCCGTCGCGCAGCAGCGGCCCGACATTACGTCCGTGACCGACCTGCTGGCCAAGCACGGCATGACCGACGTCAGCAAGGGCGACCAGACGCTCTGGGAGCGCGTCATGAGCGCCCACGCCGTCACGGGCGACCCGACCAGCGCCATGGGCATCTTCAACAACCTCGCCGCCAAGGGCCGCCCCGTCACCTCGCTGTCGTGCCTCAGGGACCTGCTCAGGTCGCTGCACGACGCCGGCATGATGGAGACGGCGCAGGGCGTCGTCGACGTCGTGATTAACCACAAGCTCCAGTCGGGCAAGGCGTCTGGCTCGCGCGATGATCGGTACTGGAGGCATCAGTTTTGGCACCTGGCTAGGAACTGGGGGCTGCTCAAGGATAACACCCCGCCGGAACTGATGGAGCAGCTGGGTCGCTCCTAGGGAGTGTATCAACTCCCCGGCGCTGTTGATGTGTAACAATCTTTATTCGTTCCTGCCATCTTGTATAATAGTAGATAGATACCAAGACTACCTGTAATATAAGGGCACATATATAATCATTCGCCATATAACTCCAAGCTCGCAAAAAGCGTTGCAAACCAGAAAAAGAACCGGAAAACTCCCATATATATCCCACTTTTACCTGAAACCCGTACACCCAAGCTTCATGATTCATCAATCTCAGCTTCGTCGCCTTCGGCAGCTTTCTTCTCGCCAGCACCAAGCACAGCAACCACCCTCTCCATCCCCTCCACCTCGTCCCTGCCCAGCCCGCGACCAGAGCCCTGCCACTCGCCATCGCGCACCTCTCCGCCAGGGCCGAGCTCCAGTCCCGCCTCAGTCTCGAGATACCGCCGCGACGCGCCCTCGACGTACTCTGCGCGCTCGCGCCTCCACGTCTTGCCGCCACCACTCCCACCGTCCTCCTCCTCCTCTTCTCCCTCGGCACCAGTTTCCAGCTTTGGCATAAGCGTCCGCAGCGTCGTAGACAGGTTCCTGAGCGACTGCAGCTGCGACAGCGTAAACTCCGCCGTGGTAGCAATCGGCTTCTGCGAGCCCCCTTGCTCCAACGTGCCCCTATCGCGCAAGAAGCCCAGCGAATTCGACGGCGTGGCGTCCTCCGCCGCCGCACCGTCCCCATCATCCGCGTGCTCCTTCTTGATCGCGCCAACGGGGCTCTTGACGCCCAGCGCAGCCCGCAGCTTGGTGAGCAGCGCCTCGTTGCGCGCCCGCTCCGCCTGCAGCGCGAGCTGCAGCTTCTGGCTGGCCTGCAGGCGCCTGCGCAGCTGCGTCACCGACTCGGTGGTGGGCGCGTCCGCGGCCGCCGCGGCGTCAAAGTCGAGCCCGTCGTAGTGCGCGAGGCGCACGTACGGCTGGTCCGGTGCCGCGACGGTGAGGATGTTCTTCATGGTGTAGAGCTCGAAAATGTCAAAGTTCTTGTCAATCGACGAGTTGAGCAGCGTCTCGAGCTGGTGCGTGCCGTGTTCAATCTCGCGCTTCGCGGCCTCTTCGGCCGGCGGCGGGGGTTGTTCATTGCCATCGTCGCGGGCGCGCTTCTTGGAGCTGAAGCCTAGGTTCTTGGCGGGTATGGAGGTGAGGAGGTCCTCGACTGAGTCGATGGCGCGGCCGGCGAGGACGTTGACGGCGTTGATGATGTCGTCGAGGAGGGACTGCGCAGGCGGAGCTTGTTGTTAGAGAGAGAGAGATGGCTATGATTGAGAGGGGGAGAAAAACGTACGACGGGTGGGTACGTGAAATGCTCGGTTAGGAGCTCATATTCGGCACTACTGGGCGCCGACATCTTGGCTGTGAGGTTTGCGATGCGCGCCGCGGCGGGCACGACGCGTTGGTGGTGATGGGAGTCGGCTGCGCGTTTGCGTCACGTCGTGTGACTGTTGCGAAAGCGCCTACATGCGCAGGCGAGGAACCATATATATGAGGAGGTACTGGTTGAAGTAGTTGCCAAATTCGAGTCAACGGTTCGTAGCTATGCAAGGACTAAATTTGGTAGAATACAAAACAGACGGCCATCTGCATGTCACACCGGGCGTGTACTGCAAGGTACGGAGTACTTCCAGAAGGGTTCCATGTTTGGCGGGGCATTCCACACCCACCCGCCATACGTCAGTCTCGTCCCCGCCCGTGCGGAAGCGCACATCCACGCAACCCAACGACATCACACCCACTTCCACATAACCTTTCTTCAACGTCGGCCGTTTGAAAGCCTACAAATCACCCGTCAACTCATCTACATCGTAGCTAGGCCTCCTCCGACTACACGCACTACTCCAAAATGCCGTCCTCGTTTGGAGGCGTCATGAAGAATGGCTGGCATCCCGGCAAATCGGGATCAGGGTCGGGGTCGAGCTCATCGGGAGGTTCAAAGTCGGTAACGGGACACAACGTCAGAGACAAGGCGGTAAGAACCCAAGACGAAGTGCACCCTCATTCTCCTGGCGTACTCTAACTCGTCTTCCCCCAAACTGAAGAAAGGTCTCGTCGGCCGCGGCGACAGCAACGCCAAAGACCGCGAACGAGCAGAGAACCACGTCTCCCGCCCGCTCAACGACCTGACCGACCCAGACTCGTTTGCGCCGCCGCCCAAGCGCACGGGAACCGGCCTCGCGCCCGCGCCCGTGGCGTCCACCGCGAAGCGAAGCGTCATCGCCGCGCCGTCAAAGTATCAAGACCCGCACGGCCCGCAAGTAGAAGGGCCAAAGAAGATCTCGCACCAGCACGAGCTCGAAGCCGCCGAGGCGCCCGCGCCTGTAAAGACGGGCCCGTACCGCACAAACACCACGGGCTACACCACGGATAACCTGCCACTTCCGCCGACTAGGCGAGATGGCGCGAACAGTCAGCCGCCGTCGCACACGAAGGCCATTACTGCTGGGGGTGGTGGTGGTGCGCAGAAGGCGCTGCCGCCGAGTCTTCCGCCGAGGTTGCCGGCGCGCGGAGGCGGGAGTCCCGCGGCGAGTAGTCCGCAGTCTACGGGTGGGAACAACGGCGCGCTGAATAAAGGTGCTACGGACAGGCTGGGTGCTGCCGGTGTGTCGGTGCCGGGATTCGGCATTGGGCGGGATAGCAGTCCACGCAATGTTGCGCCCAGTCCACCCCCAGCGTACAGCCAGCAGCAGGGTGGCGGCCATCTGGGAGAATTACAGAACAGGTTCTCGAAGCTCAAGACGTCGGACCAGGGGCAGCAGGGACAGGCACAAGAGGGCCAGAGCCAGGGAACTACGTGGGCGCAGAAACAGGCCGCCATGAAGACGGCATCACAGTTCCACAAGGATCCTTCGTCTGTGTCGTTTTCAGACGCCAAGTCCGCCGCCAGCACGGCCAACAACTTTAGGCAGCGGCACGGCGAGCAAGTGGCGTCTGGGATGAAGGCGGCCAACAACGTCAACCAAAAGTACGGCGTGGCCGACAAGGTGGGCGCATTCTCGCAGCGGGCGCAGGGACAAGGGGCTCAGCAGGCACCGCAGCAGACGGGCATTGCCGGGAAGAAGAAGCCTCCGCCACCGCCGCCTAAGAAGAAGCCAGAGCTGTCGGCTGCGCAACCACAACAGGATGACGATGCGCCGCCGCCCATCCCCATGTCTACGAGGCCAACCTTCTAGAGGCGGCGAGCCGGAACTGAATTCAGACGAAAGGAAACAACTTATGCAACCAGGCGTTCACAGGGACAATGGGATTATGTAGCATTATAGCATTTTGGGTCATCAAATTCATCCCTTTATTTTATCCATCCAGTAGCCTCTTTTTGCTGTGCACGAAGAAAAGAATGGGACTTTTATATATCAGAGATGCGCAACGTTCCGCGACATATGCTTAGACCTTCATCTCCTGGAGACCGTGCTTCCAGACAATGATGTAGGGGGTGACACCATCCTCACGGTAGTTGAGGAGGACAACACTAGAAAGCGCATGTTAGCAAGTGCAGACTTGGGGTTTGGAGGGGATTGCGAGGACGTACAGGCCATCGGGGTCCATGGACTCGCCAGTGTAGAACTCAAAGTCCTTGAAGTTGGGCAGGAGCTTCTCCTTGACGTAGCCCTGGGCACCCTTCTCGAAAGCAGAGATGGTGTCGGCATCGGCACCCTTCTCCTGGAGCTTGGCCTTGACAGCCTTGAGGTAGCCTATTTGCGTAATTGGGTTAGCACCGTTATTTTTCTGGGTCTTTGGGGGAACTAGGCATGGGGGGGGGAAGAGCAATCGGAACTCACCCTTGAGGTAGGCCAGGTAGCCCTTCTTGTCGAAGGAGGTGCTCTGGAGACGGAAAGAGTGGACAATGTTGTTGACCTTCTGCTCGGTGTCCTCGAGAGCCTCCTCAGCCTCCTCGGCGGAAGCGTTGGCACCAGTGTCGACCTGGACGTTACCCTCCGTGATCATGGCGCAGTCAGCCTCGTAGACAATGTTGTCGACGAGCTTGAGGTCGTACGAGTCAGAGATGATCTCGTCATCGGTGAGGATATCCTACATTGTAGAAAGAGAAGAACATGTTAGCCAACATTTGCGCTTTCCAAAAGCTGTTTTGTTGCTCCGCGTCGAAAGCATTTGCCAGCCTGCAAGAGGGGTTCTGTTCAGAAAGCGGGGGGGATGGTGAGACGGGCCAGCAACCGCAGGAAGCGGACGCAATGCGCGCAGGGAGAACGGTGGCCCAATGTCTGCTATAGAGGAATATTCTGTCGTACCTTGAAGATAAGCATGATGGCGGTTGGGTCGTCGGAACGAGAGAGGGCGCTGGTAGAGTGTTGCGGAAGAAAGTCTGGGATTGATGGGAAAGGAAGGACGAAAAGTGGAGGGGTTCTTTGCAGGTAACAATTTTTGACCCTGGAGGAGACGAGGGGGGCAGGCGCTTGATTTTGGTGGGGTTTTGTTATTTTTTTTTCCTTCCCACCTGTTAGCGGTGCCGCCTGTTATTGGCTACCTGCCGCCATAGAGTTTCTAGGGCTAGCTGGTAGGTACTCACTAACTAGGGGTCCCGGAGCTTTGCCCCGCCAAACTCTGCCTCGACCAATATTCAGTTATACCAAAGATGGCGGGCAATGGATTACTATATCGGGGTTGTCAGTGGCCACTGAACGAATGCCATGTTATAGATGGCATGACGCTCTTCACGTCATATGATGGGGACAGTTGGTATAATATTATCATAGTTTCCGCTTAGCAAACTTACTCAGTCTCTGAATTGTCCATGTGTGCGAGCTCTTGCAATCCCCAGTCGCCCAGGGATCGAGAGGGACCAGCAGTAGACGTTAATCTATAGAAACGGGGCCTGTATGACATACAGCACTACTCGTAAAGCCTTCCTGAGGAGAAAATGTAAAGCATACGCCAATGAAGTACCGCCGTCGCCTCTCCCTACAAATCGAAGCTTAGCCAGGGCTTTCCAACCCAGTACAACGAATTTACGGACGGCTTGCTTTGCTGCTACGAAGGCTTTTTTGACTGGCAGATAGGTGCTAGCTACAATTTCAACAACGGGCACAACCGAAGGCTCTGCCAACTCGTCGAGGATATCGGGAGTTCTGCGCTCCGTGGCGAAACACACGACGCTGCAAAGAAACCCGGTCAAGGCCAAAGCAAGAGTAGCCAATTACTACGACGGGCTGTAAATTATGGTATGAATTTCAGTGAGAATGCTAATTGGCCTGTGGTTCTGCAATGTCGGCAATAGTCCAATACGCCCAAAATTATACATCCTTAGCTGGCAACACGAGCGTCGTCCAGTTCTGGTCCAAATTCACCACGGCAAAGTGTACTGCTCTTGAAAAGGACTTATCGGTGATTTAATTTAATTACGTGACTGCTCTTGGTCAGATTAATATTTACAAAATTAAATAGCAAGGTTTCAATGGGTAGTCTGCATAGAACTGTATGCGTTCCCATAACACATGTGAGGATCTTGGGCTCAACCTGCCCCTAGTGCATTCCATATCGATAACTTAATCGGATAGTTTTCATGAAATGTATTCTCCAGCGTTTATTTTTAACGTTTTCCGCTGCGGGTGTATTTTTAATGACACTCGTAACCTAAAGCCAGGCGTGCGCGGCGTCTTGCCTGTCATCATGGCGTTGTTAGAGCTGGCAGCGACATTAGAGACGAGGCAGTCAGGCTAAACTAAAACAACATGTACTCTTTTATCCTGCCAAATCAAAAGAAAATATCGAATCCGGGAATAGAAGCCCACACACGGCGTCCTGACATTGGCCACACAGGCATGCAAATGTCCCGGGTAAGAAGAGCAGCGACAGCAACGACAGTGCAGTCTACTCCGTAAACACATTGGGGTCGAGGTCTACACATACAATCACAGGATTTTAAGGAGGCGAAATGTACAGCTGCGTCATCTGCGATGCTATACTTGTCACCTGTGACTATCCCATCATCTTCTCTCATACAGATTCATCTTGGCACCGTGGACCCTTGTGCGTCACAATGCGATACGAGCTGAAAGCTTCTCACGCCTTAAATGAGCCCTTCCCCACGCGAGCCATGTCCCGGACTTATCGCAAGAGCTCGGATCGGACTCCTACCCAAAGAAGCAAAGACGGTGCGTAAACAAGGTACCTCTGCAAAGTACCGAATTATCAGATGCGGGTAGCTGTGGGGCAACCACCTGGTGCCGCGCGCAAGGCCCTCGCCAGCCAGCTGTGATTTGATATGCAGGTACATGCGCCTAGTGCGTTGACACCAGCAACTACGGAAGTAGTACACTACGTATTTCTTTCGGTAAAATGGACCATGTCGCAGGGCAACTCCGGCCCTCTCGGGCGTCGACTTGGGGGAAAATAAGGGGGCCCGCATTCGTTGGACCGTTGTTCACGCTCGGGTTGAGCGACAGGCTGTTTGGATGCCGAGTGGTGTGATTCTGACGGCACGGCTATAGCCCAGCGTGCAACATGCTTTTGCTGGCGTGTCCTTGGCAGCCAATGGTTGGGTCGGCCTGCATATGCGCAGTCGTGTGTTTGTATTGTTTTACAATTTCTGCGTTCCCTGCGTACTGTAGCTCACTACCGGTGTATCCGAAGGGAAAGGGACTCGGCATGTCTACTTTGTTCACGTGCTCAGCTTGATGATGGGGAGTGCATGATGAACAATGACGAGGCGAGCATGGCGTTGCAGAGGCAGCAGGCGATGAATTGGTCCTTTGCATCCCCAATTCCGAACCACTTTAACGAATTGTAGGAGGTTTGTCCTTGGTGCAAACGCTGTTAAACCGGGCCGGGTACCAACACCAGACCAGAGAGTACCAACCCATCTCCGAGCCTCCGACCCCATCGGGCAAGGCACGTCCGCCCGCCTGTCAACCCACTTTCGGTACCAAGGTACGCGACAGCGCCCAGCCAAAGGGCCAAAGGGGGGGCAAAAAAGGCCTGATTTTCCCAATTTCCATCTCTTTTACCCGCTCCACCCTGCTCGTCATTTCTTTCCTTTCCTCTCTTCATAGCCAACCCTCGACCACGCCCACGCCCACGCTCCTTTTACCCATTGCTATTGCATAAAGAAAATACAAACACGCCGACCTTTTTTCTCTAAAGGCTTTTCAATCGACGCAGCGTTAGACAAGGAATCTCCGTCTTGTCTCATCACGCTCGGCGCCGTTCGCGTCAACTCCTTTGCTCACGTTTTTTGCCTCGCCATCCATCCACGCGCCCGCATCCGGCTCAGCCGACGCATGGTGATTGCATCGCGGCCAGGACCGCATCGCAGCTCCCTCGAACGCGCGACCGACACCGACCAAGAATAAACCCCGATAGATTCCGATCCCTCCTGCCGAGCAGGGTCAAGTCATGATCAACGACACGTCCGGCCCCTCGTCGTCATCCGCCATGGCCAACAGTACGCTCTTCGACACGGCGCTGCCGCCGCTGCCAGAGTATAGCCTCATCCCCAAGCCCGACTTCATCTCGTGGTGCCCCGACTTTTGGCTGTCCCTCGTCCTGCCCGTCGTCGTCTACTGGGCCATGTCCATCTTCTTCCACATCATCGACACCCTCGACCTCTTCCCGCAATACCGCCTGCACACCCCCGAGGAGATTCTGCGCCGCAACCACGCCACCCGCTACCAGGTCGCCCGCGACGTCATTATCCAGCAGGTCATCCAGGTCGCCACCGGCGCCGTCCTGCAGCTCGCCGATCCGCCCGAGTACGTGGGCAAGGCCGAGTACGACGTTGCCGTCTGGGCCACCCGCGTCCGCCTCGCCCAGCGCGCCCTGCCCGGTCTGCTAGGCATCTTTGGCTTCAACGCCACGGCCATTTCCAAGAGCATGTCTGCGTCGCACCCTCTCCTGGCCGGCGCCGTCGCTGGAGGCTACTATCCGTTCCTCAAGACCGAGTCTGCTGTGCCCGTGTTTGCCGACTGGGAAATGGTGGCGGCCAAGGTGATGTACCACTTGCTGGTCCCTGCGGTGCAGTTTTTCGTCGCCATCTTCATCCTCGACACTTGGCAGTATTTCCTGCATCGTCTCATGCACATGAACCGATGGCTGTACAGTATGTTTCTCATATTCCTCGGCCCTTTTGAGACCCCGCTAACCACTCATCTATAGCTACCTTTCACTCTCGACACCACCGCTTGTACGTCCCCTACGCGTACGGCGCGCTGTACAACCACCCATTCGAAGGCTTCCTCCTCGACACGCTCGGGGCCGGCATTGGCTTCAAGGTGACGGGCATGACGACGCTGCAGGGCACGTGCTTCTTTACGTTTTCGACCATGAAGACGATTGACGACCACTGCGGCTACGCCTTTCCCTGGGACCCGCTCCAGCTCGTTACCAACAATAACGCCGCCTACCACGATATTCACCACCAGACGTGGGGCATCAAGGCCAATTTTTCACAGCCCTTTTTCACGTTTTGGGACTCGCTTCTTGGAACAAAGTACAAGGGCAAGCGGGCCAATGCTGTCAAGCAGCAAAAGAATGGCTCGGCAAACGGCTCAGCCAATGGCTCAGCATCCGTCAAGGCTCAGTAAATCGAACTATACTAAAGTTCCTGAGCTTGTTTGCATATATGGCTCTTCTTTCGTGTTACACTCTTTACTTGTTTTGCAAGAGAGAAACAGGATCAAGTTGTAATGAAATTTCTTACTTTTCTGGATGATGGGCACGGACGACTTGGCGAACAAACGAAACATAATACTATAATTATAAGCTTGAGTGCTCTACTTCCTTGCGTTGCTGGCTTATTGCAGCGTTATGCAACAGGCGATTACCGACAAGAACCAATTGCAGAAGTAAGGGTGCAAGGCTTGATGTGTGTATATAAATGGGAGCATATTTCGGGGTTGGCTTTCTTTTTTTCCTTTTTCTTTTTCTTTTCTTCAGTCCTGTTTGTATCTTGGCATAATTATTCTTGTTGCCTGGATAAAACAAGACCTTTTTTTTTTCTTATTCTCATGTACTATACCTTTTTTGTTCGATTATCACATCACGTCTCTCGTTTAGCATGGCGGTGTTCCTTAATACGATTATGTTGAAAGTAATTAGACGACAAGAATAATTGGATTCCCGCTCGCTTTTGAATTGCGTCTACGTTTATGCAGCAATGACCTAGGTGAAAGCGATGCATGCTTACTTGCAGCACACCGTTTCTGCACACCGGGAGCAGCGGCTGGACAAGCCGGGCTGTTACATACGCTTATGCACGCCGCACCATGCGACGCAATGATGTGCTGGCAGTGCCTGTAAGCCAGTCTTGGCCTTTCGTCTTGGGTCCGAGGCGACACCCTCGGCAAGCTGGGCTCCGGATGGTTGTACACATTGTTTGAAGGATACTACTACGAGTAAACAAAAAAGAAATACAGGCGCTACAGCTTGCGTGCGAATAGCCTGGAACGGTAATTACTCGCTATTTGGCCTGACGAAGAGGGAAAGAGGAAGAGCAAAATAAAACGGGCGGTTGGAATGCAGTGACACTAGTCACTCGAAACAACATGGCACTCATACGAGAACCAGGGGTCCTGACCGATCCGAAAAGCCCAGGCCAGCTCATCGCAGCCCAGCCAGGCAATGTTTGTACGATTTCACAGCCCTGGGTCGGAGGTTTTGCATTGAGACAAGACTCGTACGTTATGAGCGGGGTATGGGTATGCAAGAGAAAGGTAGCCAGTTAGCAGGGGAGCACATGGTTGGCCACGCCTGAACATGCCCTTTTGCTGCGCGATTGGTGCTCCAGAGAGGATGTGCGCCAGTACGCATCGATTGGCCACCCGGCAAGGAAGCTGATCCTGCTCCTTGGTGTGTAACCTGATTCTGCAAGCGAGCGTAGAACGTGTGCCAAGGCGTTTCTGCGCCACTGGGGGCTGTAGCTGGCTCGCATAATTCAGGTTTCGAAGGTCACCTTTAACGAATGATGTATTTGCTGCTAGAGAAGCTCGAACAGGACAACCGCAGTACTCGTAGAGTATTATAGTTGCACCTCGTACATAGGCGGCGAGTGACGACGGCGCGATGGATTAGGTGGGGATGAAGTGATGTGATGTGATGGGACGGAGGACGTGGGAACGTGGGAACGTGGGAGGCCGACCTTGAGACATGCAGAGGGGCGGTTCTCCGACTCGTACCATGGATGCCGATACGTTGCGTGCCTTTGCTGAAGCAGGTAAACCTAGCAACATACTAAGGCATTCAAGCCAGAAGCAGTCAGATATCAATTTGATATTTTATTTTCTCTAGGTATAGTTTGCTGCCGCTGTATGTGTGCAGTTGTTATGTCCATCTACGACAGACATCCGCATGCAGCAAACCCGGAGGAAAACACCGGATCTCCATCTCCATCTCCATCTCCCTCTTGCCCACCCTTTGTCTCGTCTCTGCCTTGGCGGGAGGAACCAGAAAAAAGGAAAAAAAATTCACGATTCAAGACCCATCTCTTAACGTTTTCTTCCGAGACAATACCATGTATGTGTGTATGTAGTACGTTTATCTGTTTCCGGTTGAGCAAGATACCCGCACGAACAATACCAGGTACCAAATGGGGCCAAGGCGAAGATCGCCATCCTTTTTTTCTGCACACTGCTCCAATTTGCGGGCGGGCGCGCAAGCCACTAACACTCTCACAACCCTCCAACCGGAAACGACGTCTACCGTGCCACTGGGGCGGGGTTGCTCCTTCCTTCCTAAAGGCAGGGACGGCTGCCGGATTGGTTCGCTAGCGTTATCCAAAGAGATTAAATGAATGTGGGGCACCCCTAGGATGGCAGCTGGCCGCCAGCTGGCGGGCTGTTGCTGTCCTGGCTCGAAAAAAGGTACCAGAGACAAGACCAAGATCAGAGAGACATTGTCTGTCTCTCAGCCGTTTCTACGCACAACATACCACAGCAGAGTCAACACGGGGCTTTTCTTTCTCTACTGGTACTTGTTTACCGTCGGAGCAACCCGGGGCATGCCTCGATTCTATCCTCCTCTGCTTTTTTACTTGCCAAACTCTCCATGGTACGTTCTCCATATCGGTGTGAGCCTGACCCCTGCCAGTGGATCTTGTTCGCCCTGGCGCGCTACCTACCATTGTGTACGGAGGCACACTCTACTCCGTACCCAGCTCGACATGGGCCATTCCGTCATGGGCAATTTTAAAATTACACGGTTCCCGAAACGGGCTGGCTCGCCTCTTTGGCTGGCGCACCCACCCAATCCCGATTCGACGTCAGGGCCCGTCGCTGCCGGTGTGGTGCAGTGCGGTCAGCGCCGCCAGTTGGCTGGCAACGAGTAAACAACGTACCAGTCATGGCTCTCGATGGGCCACACTAACTCGTAGCTTGGGCTGGATTCGCCGTTCGTTTGTTTCTTCAGCTTGGCTGGGGGGATACACCGGACAGGACAGTGTACGAGTAGTACCAGGATGTATCGTGGTTCATGTCCATCTACTCGTGCTCCATGACACTAGGCCGGCCACCACGGTCATTATTACATAGTTGCCTTGGTCCCCCTCGATCCCCCTCCCCCTCCTCTCGACCAAGGCATACCGTACAATTCCCATCTTGGATCTTGACTATCCTGGGTGAAAAAGGTCATTGCTGCTGTTGTCCGTTGAGCAGCCGTCCTTTTTTCGTCGTGTACTGTGGCGGCAGGCATACCTACGAGTAGTACGCAAACGGCATTGACAGAGGACATCGTCACTTTGACCCGAAACGGACCCCAGTCGACTTGATCCAGGGCCTGACTCGGCTCGACTCGCACGCATTGCATCGTTACCGTGTACTACCTCGACGGATTACACCAAAAACGATACGCCTTTACCAACGCCAAGTTCCTCTCTTGCTGTACTCATACGCAAGAAACAGCATACTCGTACAGTCAAATTCATGGCAAAGCGATAAGCCCAGTCCGCTTAGACCCCTTCCACGTCCTGGGTCCTCACCTCACCCTCGACCCGCTGCTCATTCGACGCAACCCCCGACCGACTCCATCGCGGCGCTTGCGGTGGCGGCACGGTCTGCTCTCGTCGCCGCATACAGAAACACAGGCGCACACACACACACACACACACGCCCATTGCCCGGTCCGCTCCATTGGCTCAGCTTGCCCGCGGCTGCGTTTCAGCTTTTTTTCCTCGCCTCACCATTTTTTATTCTCTTTCCCTTTCGTCGCAGAATTGCATAAAGCATAATGACATGATCTCACTGGCCTGAGGAGAAAAAAAAAAGAAGAAAAGAAGGAAATCGTTCTATTTCTGTAACACGCAACCACGCAACCACCACCCAAGCGCCCGCGCCACCTCGTCTCCTCCCCGGCGCTTGGGGCAACGAACCATTCGTCCTCAACGAGCGAACGAGCCCATTTAGCCGCTCAGCCTGCGCCATTGAACGCAAAGTCTACGAACCAAAGTCGCGCGAGAGCTGGTTCTCTCTGGTTTCTTGTCATCCTGGTTCCGTTGTCTTGTTCATTTACAAAAGAGAGGCTGTTGCCTCTTTCCCTCTCGCCGCCATGGATCCTTCACGGACCTTGGTCACCTTTTTGCTGTAAGTCGACGTCTCTTCCGTCAGTCTTCTCCTCTTGTCTTTTTTTTGTGTCTCTGAATTTTTAATTGCCGGACGGGATATTCCCTTTTTGCATTCTTGTTTCGTTCCGGCCATGGCCAATTTCCCCATATAGCCATCTACTCTCATTTGCATTTCTCGCGACCCGGATCGACAACCCTGTTTCGCTCCACCAAGTCGCCCTTCCATCTTGATTCGATGAGCACCGCATTCCCGCGCAACCGCCCTTGACACGGCCAAAGCTCCCAAACCGCCCCCATCCCTTGGCGAGCCTTGCTCTGTCTCTGCGTCGCGTTTTTTTTTTTATTTTTTTTTACCCGTGCGTCTTTCAATACGCCCGCCATTGGACGCATGACTCTGGCCAACCTCTCCATCGGATTGGGCGCGCAATGGCACTATTTGCCGTGCTTGGCTGGCATGCTCCATGCTCCCTTTGCAGCGCCTTTTATCCTATTCTCCAATCCTTCCACTCCCAAATACCGGCCGCTAAAGCACACCGGTCTGTCTTGTCTCCGGCTGGCTGCCGGCCTACGCGTGGCGGATCCCCGGGCATTGTTTCTGCACGGCATCTGCCGGTAGCAAACGACCACCGGCCACGCACTTACACGCATTGCAACGCTCAAGCCAATAACCCCATCTCACCTCGCCTCACCTCATCTTACTTGGATGGTCCTATTGCCCCAGCCGCGTGCCTGTCGCCCAGTGGCCAGGCACATCTCAATTTCCCAATGACACTTATAACCCAATGGCACTTATAACCCAATGACACTCATAATCCAATGAGAACCACAACTTTTACTAACAACTCTCGCCCACGACCAGTGAAACCGACCCGTCTATTGCCTCTGTCCAGCTCGTTGGCTCTTGGGATAATTTCTCCGCCTGCTACGCCATGCAACGGGATACCAGACGCGGACGCGGCCACTGGCGCGGCTGCCACACCTTTAACCCAGCCGACGACGACCAAGACCACGACCAAAGCCAAGACGCAGCCCGCCGCTATAAGACGGACGCCGGTCTCTCCATGGGCCACACCTACTACTACTATGTACGTTTCCTTTCCTTTTCCCCTTCAACACGCACCTCACGTCCCGTCCACCCTCACCGCTGGACACTCTTATTGCCCACCATGGTCCCTGCTCTGCATGCTCTGCATCTAACGCCGCCCGCCGCGCAGTACCAAGTAAACGGCTCAGCAGACGCCTACGACCCTATCCGGCCAACAACCACTGCCTGCCCTTACCTCCCCGGGCAGGTCGTCAACACGCTATATATCCCCGTCGAGCGCTCCCTGCGCCAGCGCAGCGCCTCCCTCAGCTCTCTCGACCAGGACTGCTTCCGCACCATGGATCCCCAGTCCAAGTTTCAGACCCCCAAGCCCGTGCTGCCCCTCGCGGCCGCCGCCGACGACGACGACACTCGCTACATCGGTACTGCCGCACCGGCATGCGCGCCGTTTGTCGTCCGCGAACCGACGCCCAAGTCGTCGTGGCGCCGCTTCTTTGCCCGCAAGATGGCCAGCCGCGACTTGGCTAACGGTCAAGACGACGACGCTCCCCGGCCCGTGACGCAGGGCGAGCGCAGCATTGCCACCGCCTCGTCCAACTATGATGGTGGCCGGTCTACCGCTGTATCAGACGGGCCCCGATCAAGAGACATGTCCCCCAACTCGCTCCGCCGCTTCCTCCTCTCTGAGGACCTATCCCCCACCTCCACCACGTCCACCTTTGACGACCTACCGCAACTCCTCCCCTACGACATTACCGAGATAGACGACCAAGACCTCGGAGAAGAAGACGAAGACGACGACGACGACAACTTTGCCGCGCCAGCCGCCGCCTTTGAACAAACCATTTACACTACCCGCCTCTCCCCACCACCCTTCAAGCGCACCACCTCCTCCGACTCACAGCCTCCCGCCGGCCTCAACTCCAGCGCCCTCACCCTCATCCCTCAGCGCCAACCAACAGCGATCAAGCCCACCACTGCGCTCCACGACGCCTCCTCCGCCACCACCACCGTCCCCAAGCTCAAAACCACCTCCCTCTCCCTTACCCCATCCGAACCCTCTAGCGCAGCCACTTCGTCTCCAGTATCACCGCAATCTCTCAGCGCCGAGTTCCCCTCGTCCTTTTACGACGACTCGGACGCCCTCTCCGCCAACGAGGAAGAGGACAGCGCCACGCAGGATTTGTCAAGCCCCGTCAGCGTCTTCAGGGGGTATAGCCTCCCGCGGGCCGACGACGACGAAGGCTACTACGGGAAACAGGCCAATTACCACGTCTCTGGCGCCGCGGCCGCCTCGCCGCGCTTTGCGACTGTCAACTCGCCGCAGCTGCTGCCGCGTGGTGGCGGGGGCGTGGCTGCTGCTGCTGCTGCGACGGGGCAGGCGGGTAACGGGGTTGATTTCCTGGGTGGGAGCTTGGATGTTGGGCTGGATGATTTTGCTGCCGAGATGGGTTGGCTTGCTGACTCTATTACTCGACATGCCTAAGTCTCGTGCCCTCTTCTTTTTCCAATCTTTGGTTTTTTTTTTTTTTTTGCCTACATTTACATATTCATGATATGGGGAAGTTTTGGATTTCTTCTTACAAAATGGCGGCGCATTGTACAGGGCAAGGAAATATTCAAGTGTGCCTAGATGGCAAACGCAACGGGAATATTTTCACATTTAGATTTCTACTTTTTTCTTCTTTCTGGATCAGATACCCTTTTTATTTTGGTTTACAACATGGTTTTTTATAGACGCGACGAATTTGTCGTTTGGATGGGGAGTTTTACAATAATAATCTCATTTACTTTCCATCACGGATTCATAACGCAGTCTTATACAAGTTGAACGTCCAGTTCCCTGTCGTTTGTATTTTGCCTCATCTATCGTACAACATGGTATTTTATCCCCCCCCCGTAAAACTCCAACCATGAACCATGGCTATAAACCCCATCCTTTCCAATATTAACCAATCCCAAACCGATAATAATCATACAGCACCAAACTTTCAAACCGCAACAGCAGCCCCCTCCGGCGCCGCAGCCTCTTCCATCTTTACATCCACACCTCCCCCCTCCGTCTTCCCTTCCCCATCACCACCACCGCCATCCTCCTTGCCCATATCCCCCTCCTTATCCTTACTCTTTGCCTTTTCCTTCTTCGCCTCCTCTGCATCCTCCTTGGCCTTCTTCTCCCGCTCCGCAGCCTCTACCTTCGCCTTCTCCCTCGCCACCCGCTTACTCTCTATGCGCTCCACCTCCTCGAGCGTAGGGCACCGCGCCGGGTTGAGGAACCGCTCCGGCACGCCCCGCGCCGCCACCTCGCCGCTGCCTACCCACGCGCCTAGCAGCTTGCTCCAGCGGTACTCGCCTGCCGCCACGCGCTTGAGCTCCTTGCATGCGGCCGCTGAGTAGAATGCCAGGTTGGTCACTGGGTCGCGGTAGCGTGCGGGGGAGTTCGTAATGGGGCAGATGGCCGGTGGTGCGGGTTCTGTTTTGCTAGTGTTAGCATTTTGCGTTCCTTTACAAAATGGGGCATGTATAAGTAAGTAGGAAAAACGTACTCGGTAGACGGCCCATTTTCCGCCCAAAGAGAATTTGCGTCTGCGTCGTCCTGTCGCGGATGGCGTTTTCGTCAAAGTTTTGGTATATAATGGCGTTGCGTGTGGTGGAGTGGCCGTCCATGGGGTTCTTGGGCTCCGTTGGTTGCGGCGTCGCATTCTCGGATTGGATTTGGCTGGCTGGCTTGCTGGGATCGTTTTCCGCCGTGTTTGGAGGTGGGTTCTGCGGTGTAGGAGCAGTTGTGGTGTCAGAGGTTGTTGGTTGAGGACCGTTGGCTGTGCTGTTGACTGTGCCGTTGGCTGTGCCGTTGGTTTCGGCACCATTGGTTGTCGGCACCGTTGTAGCAGTAGCTTCTGGTCCGGCAGTCGTAGGAGCGGCGTCTTTAGATGCTTCAGCTGGCGTAGATGGTTTTTCGCCGCCTTCTCCTTGCGACTCTAGCTTGGACTCTCCTTTGGCCTCAGCCGGCTTATCATTAGGTGTCTGGACAGCTTCCACGTCTTCCTTCTTGATCTGCTCCGCCTCTTTTGTGGCTTCTTGAGGTTCTTGAGGCTTCTCTGGTGTCTTCTTGGCACTCTCCTCTTCCGTAGGCGCCCCGGCTGTCGTCTCAGCTGTCTTCTCGGCCGGGGTCTCACTTGGAGCCGTCACAGCCTCAGAGGTACCATTTTGTGGAGGTTCTGTCGTAGCAGTGTCTGTCCTTGCCTGCTTTTCAGTCCCTTGCGAGTCATCTCCTTGCGCCTTTTCGCCATTTTGGGCCGCATCTGTCTCTTGAGGCTTCTCGCCCTCTTGGGTCTTTGCTGCCGCTTCCTCAGTCACCGCTGGCGCATCCGTCATGACCACATCGGCCGCTGCCACTTCGCCATTCGCCTTTGCAGGCTCCTCTTTGCTTGTTGAATCTGCAGTCTTTGCCTCGCCGTTTGTCGTTGACTCCGCAGTTGGCGCATCCGCCGTTTTCGACGTCGCATCTCCCTGCGGCTCCGTCTTGGGCACAGTCTCCGACGGCGCGCCGTTCACGCGAGCTGCCTTTTCCTTTTCCTTTTCCGCCTCGGCTTCGGCCTGCGCCAGAGCCTTTTTCTTTCCCTTTGGCTCTTTAGGCGCCTTTTCCTTCTTTTGCTTCTTTGGCTTCTCCTCAACAACGACATTAATGCCCTCGCTCTTCAGCCACCCGTCTCCGAAGCGGCCCATGCCGCTCCAAAATGTAATGACAGGTCCACGTAGCTTCCGCTCGTGCAGCGCCGCCAATTTCGCGCGGCGCTCCTCCTCGCGCTGCTTCTCCGCCTCCTCCCAGCGGTTGAGGCTCTTACTATTACGCTCCTCGACCTCGGCCGCCTCGCGCAGTCGGTCCTCCTGCGTCATGGGCGGCTTCTTGAGCGCCTCGAGGCGCGCCGCCTTCTTCTCCATTTGTGCCAGCTGCTTCAGCCGCTTGCGCTCGCGCTCCTCCATCTGCGCGTGCAGCTGCTCCTTGGACAGCCGCGTGGTCTGGCGCGACGACGCGCGCGTCGGCATGTCCGCGGCCGAGGGCAGCCACGACGCCCGCTCCGACTTCTTCTTTGGTCGTGGCGCCGAGGGCGTCGCTCGGGATGAGGTCGGCGTCGTCGCCGTCGTGTCTATGCGGACCTTTTTCCTAAACTTGGCGGGGATGTGTTCCTGCGCTTTTCGCTTGCGCTGCGCGGCGTGGCGCTCCTTGGCCTGCTTCTCGAGCTCGCGCTCGCCTTCAAGATCGTCGTCGGCCGCGTTGTTGTCGTCCTCGTCGTCGGATGACGAGTCCATCTGCACGTCGGAGGCGTTCTCGTCGGCGTCGGAGAACCCTTGGTCGTTCTCGTCTTCGGCAAACAGCAGCTCCATGTCCGAGTCGGGCTCCTCGTTGGCGAGCATCGACTTCATGCGGTTGCCCGCCGTCGCGCGCCGCTGCCGTCCCGTGGCGAGCCATTCTACCGGCGCGGGCGCTTCCGAGTCGCTGTTGTCGAGGTCGCTGACGTCTTCGACGCTCGAGAGCTCTGACGACCGGGAGTCCTCGTCCCGTTCTGATGCTTTTGCTTCCGGATTCATCGTGGAGATGAATGTTAGATGGAAAGCAATGATTTAGTAGATATACGCTGCATGTCCAAAGACGTTTTTCGTTTGCGTGGTTGGCGATGCCGCCTGGCAAGCTGCTGGTGGATGTAGCAAGTCGAAAGGAGACGCGTTTGGAGGGGTGGCGTTAAATTTTACCTTGACATCACAGCTCCATCGCGTGGCGCCGCCCACCACCAGCCAAATCCGGAGTTGTACCATGGACTTGTAAACGCATCCAGTTTTCCGCCAGAAATCCCATTTTATACACATGCGAATTTAAACGGTACTTCTCAAGCAAAAATGTTCACACAAACAACACAGAACAGTAAATGGTAATTTGTAATCCGCTATTGCCATGCCTAAACTGTAAAGGCTTAGACAGATTATATGTCTCTATGGTTGCCGACTTGGCGTGTGCTATGTGCTATGATGCGGTGGATAAACGCCGGTCATGATTTCTTCCAAAGTCAAATGATTTCGGGTCTTGTATGCTCGCCATGCTGTCCTTATCCAATCCCAAAATCCCAAATATCAAACGCCGGTTGCTGTTCCTCATCTGCAATTGCGGCGCAAAAGCCCGCGCAATGACATCTCATCTTATCTAGTATATATATGACGATGCGGCATAGTGCCATGCTGGTTAAATCTCATCTGGGACAGACTCATCCTCTTCGTCGCCGCCTTCACCGTCGCTCCATTCCTTGCACATTCCCAGCCAGTTTCTGTGGAGGCATTTCCTCTTTTCCGGTGTACTGGTGGTGGTGGTTGTTACCGTCACCGTTTGCGTTGTAGTAGGAGCGGGTGTGACGGGTGGTTGTGTGATGGAAGGTGTTGGAGCGGTGGTTGTATCAGTAACATCATAGCAGCCCCAAAATCTACCAGGCGTCTCGCACGTTGTCGTTGGCGCGGGTTCCTTTGTCGTCGTCACCTCCGTCGTGGTCTTGTCGTTGCAGCCAAACCAGCCAGGAGTCTTGCAAGTTGATGTCGTAGTCGTAGTCGTTGTTGTGGTGGTAGGCGTCCCAGTGGTTTTATCCAGACATCCCCACCAGCCTGGGGTTTTGCAGATGGAGGTTCTGGTGCGCGTCCGGGTCGTTGTTGACGAGGTCGTTATAGTCGTTTCGGTTCCGTTGCTCTCGTACATCTTCCACGGCCCACAGTCCCGGCATTCCGGAGTCGTAGCACACTCAGGCACATTGTCATATTGTAAAAGCACGTCGGAAATCACGGCACGAATCTTGTGTGTGCCGACGCCCACGCGCCAACCCTTGTCAGCCACAACATCATAGACGCACTCGGAACCAGTGTGGCACGCCGTCTCTAACGCATACCCAGCAAAGGAGCAAGAAGCAGTGGCGCCGTTGCAGGTGCCAATATAAATCGGGTCCGCGGTGTGTCCAAAGTGAAATGTTCCCGTGTGAGATCGCTCCTGATGGGCAGAGGCCATATATCCTGGCGGTACCGGCAGCCCAAGCCTTGACGCAGCGAGTGCTTCCGGCACGGCTTCAAATGTGACGGCAGGGAGTCCATATGTGAGAGCAAGCAGCGAAGTAACGGCACCTCCGAGTGAGTGGCCCGTCAACCAGATGTTCGACTTGGGATAGAGCGCAGTAACATTGGAATAGAGCTCTCGCGCTGCGCCATAGTATCGGTGCTCCTCATGCAAAGACTGCTTGACGCAAGTGTTGTTGCAGGAGTATGTGCCCGTGGCACAGTCGCATACTTTGTGCCAGGTCCACTGACCTTGCTGGGCACAGCAGCAGCTGAAGAACAAGTTATCATTGACCTTGTCATTGGTCGTTGTGCCGTCACCGTCAAACACAGCGGGAGTCGTGCCCTTGAGGCCAATAACCACGGTCGAGTTGTCCTCGTCGGCCCAAATGTGGCCACGCAAGCCGTCACTCTCCCATCCAAAGTCTAGACTCTTGTTGAACGGCGCCCCGATTTCTAGCCAGTCGGGCTTGTCCTCATTCTCGACGTAGGCGTCAGCGGCGATATATGCCATGGCCAAGACAGTATCCCTGTCGGTAACATCTGGTGCGGGCACGTCATCCATGGTCCACGCCGAGGCGTCCATAGCGGCGGCGGTGCCGTGCCGTCTAGCCGTCGCGACCATGGGGTCTACAACAGAGGGTCGTCTATCTTTGAGTCGCTGTATCGTGAGCGCTCTGCTCTTTGCGCTGACCGTCGCCACGTCTATCTCGTCGTAGCCATCCTCGGCCGCGAGGAAGACGCGCGACTCGTCATGGGCGACATCGAGCTGGCGGTGTAGTTGCGGGTGCAGGTCGGTGCCGTGGTGAAAGATGTGCCGCAGGCTAAACTTGTGCTGTGCAGACTTGGGAGCCTCTGGTCCGTTTGGCAGGACGGGGCCCGGCGGGAGAAACACGTCGGGGTTGATGGCGATCTCGGCTGATGGAGATGCGGCGACGGGCTGCGGCATCGGCCCAGCCGCCAGGAACGAAAGTAGCAGGGCGACCGTGACCCTCCCCTTGGAAGGGCATCGCCTCGTATTCGATGGCATCGCGTTGTGTGGTGTTGGCAGAGACGAACCTCTCAGTACACAGAGGGAAGTTCTGCCATGGAACGGTTTGTTTTGTGTTGGGAGGATGGTGTTGAGGAGGGGGCGAAGCGGAACGGAAAAGGTTCCTGGTTGCGTTTGATGTTGTCATCGGTTGGCACGCGGCCGCCTAACGTCACCCTCCGCTTAGCGGGTGGAGTGGCCACCAGGACAAAGTACCCCGTCAATGCCGACGCGCTGGGGGCGTAACAGGGTGGCGTGCTCGCAGGTACTTTTCCGCCTGCGGAACCCCGCCAAAGTACCTGGGTTTTATCACGTCAGTTATGCGCCCCGGTCTCAACCATTCTCGTGGTACTTGTCGCGGGCCGTACACATGACCCGTGTAAAGGGCCGGTCCAAGGAAGCATTAGAGGCATCGATTGCAGATGACTGCGCAGAGCCCCCTCACACTCGGTTGGCCGCTGACGCAATGTAACAGTACGGGATAGCGAATGGTGGTTTCCTACAAATAGGTGTATCCTGTTGCAGGAATCTCGACAGGTGCTGGATCGATTGGTGTTGAGCGGTCGAGGGCGAGTAATGCGCCCCTCGAGGGTTATCAACAGCCAACCAGGGTGTGAATCCTTTTTTATCTCTGCTGCACTATTCCCCAAAACTGCTCTTGTATTATTATATGCAGTGACAAGGTTATGGTGCAGAGTCGCGGTTATAACCGTATCCCGATTTGTGGCCTTTGACACGGTTACCCGGTATCCCGAATCGTGGCTCATGCGCGCATTCTCCATTCTAAAAAGAAGGGCCAAGATACACCTTCAAATGCGAAGGTACACCCTTGTCGCTATATTCTAGTGCTGTTTCTGCTGCACGATAGATATGTCTTTGCTCAGCCCATAGTACGATTCCCTCGACCTGATGGTACACCGCGTCCAGATCCGGAAGTGACATAGCCGCTAGGTGTACGACAAGGCACAAGCCCACGATGTACGACCAAGGACACTTCTCATTCATACACGAGCCGAAACCTCAAGGTTGCATACTTTACACGGATTTTTTTAATCCAGACCAATCTTCCGAGCACAGGCAAGCACGCCAGGCGCACTGCACCACTTACAAGACCGCACGCATCCAGCTCTGCAAGCCCCAGTCTGCAGCGCTCTCTCTCCCAACACCCACGCCCCCACAACCACCCAGCCAATGACCGTCACTGACACGTGCCAATCCGAAGCGCAACCTCTCCAACAGCAAAAAGACCCAACTTTGCCCTTTGGCGCAAGACGGAAAAGAAAAAGGTCCCCAGTTTCCCGCCCGCTCTGCTGACGTCGACTCGAAACCCCCAAGCTGCGGAGCCTCATTGCTGGCCTGTTTTCTGAACAACCTAACCCACGCAAGCTTTCTTCAATAGACCCCAGCCCTCTTCTCACCTTGAAAAGCCGCAAAGGGATCTGCTTGCAACTCTGTCATCAAATGTCTCGATAGCCTCGCGTGCCCCTCGCCACCTACTCCGAGCTCCAACACTACCAGCTACCCCTCCGGCGAACGACCTCTCGACCATAGCGCACGACGACTGAATCACGACGATTCAATTGCTTCGCCATGGAGAAATATAGCCAGTATCGCGACAGAGGTTCGTCCCAACCCGTTTAAGCACTGTTGGCCAGCCTGTTCCTAACATTCCGTCTTCTATAGCGACGGGCATTTCGCCCTTCCTCCCCGTCACGACGCCGCTCTCTGCCATTACAGCCCTATACCACGGCACCATCTTCATCTTCCGCCTGCCGTTCTTCATCTTCTTCGCCATGGGCTACTTCCTCTTCTTCCACCACCTCCCACTGCCCGTCATTGCGCGCAAAATGGCCCTCTGGTGCCTCATGGCCATCCCGGGCATATGGTGGGTAGACCTGCAGCTCGACGGCGTCAAGCGCGGCACCCTCGCCGACCAGCCGCTCGGCCGCTTCCCGCACGGCGGCACCGTCATTGCCGCCAACTTTACCAGCCCCATTGACGCCGTCTACCTCGCCGCCATCTTCGACCCCATCTTCACCGTCTCCTACCCGGGCACCCGCAAGGTGCAGCGCATCGGCCTCTTCACCGCCGTCATGATGGCCCTGTCCCCGGTGCGCACCACGCCGCCCGCGTCAGACAGCCTCGTCGACATTGACGAGCTCCTCGCCGAGTACCCGGACCGCCCCATCGCCGTCTTCCCCGAGTGCAGCACCACCAACGGCAAGGCCATCCTGCCCTTTAGCCCCAGCATCCTGCAGTCGCCGCCCGACGTGCAAATCTTCCCCGTCAGCCTGCGCTACACGCCGCCCGACGTCACCACGCCCGTGCCCGGTCGCTGGCTGACGTTTTTGTGGAATCTGCTCTCGCGGCCCACGACCTGCATCCGCGTGCGCATCGCCGAGGCGCAGACCAACACGGCCGCCGCCAAGACGAACGGCGCCGCGCCCCCGACCAGCAACGGTGCCTCCAGCGAGCTGCGGTCGAGGAGTGACGTTGGCGCCGCGCCCGTGTCGCCTGAGGAGCAGCGCGTTCTGGACCGCATAGGCGAGGCGCTGGCCAGGCTGGGCCGCGTGAAGAGGGTGGGCCTGACTATCAAGGACAAGGCGGCGTTTGTGCAGGCTTTGAACCGCAAGAAGTCGTGACAGGGTCGCTTTCTCATTCTGTTGTGTGTACGTTATGCAGAAATAATCCAAAACTAAAGACAAAAATGTAAGAGATGGAGGGAAGGATAATTTGCTGGGATTGAATTGCATTGCTCGGAGCCAGGAGATACCACTATTTACTGTTTATACTTATCACTTGTTTTATATAGTTAATATCTTTCTATTACTTTTATTTCATTTCACTGGCTGGGCCCTGTTTGTTTGCAAATTATGACGATTTGTTATTCAAGTTTACAGTTTCAAATACAAACACCTTAAAGCACCCCTGTTGCTATTTTGTAGATCCAAAACTTCCGTTCCCATGTCCCTGGGTATTCCTCAATCACACCATCCTCCCACCCCACATACGCTCCAAACAAAAGCAAATTACCTCATACCGTCAGTGACACAGCCGCGGCTGGCATCGCTGACAAGGTTAGCATACTTTGTCAGAGTGCCCTTGCTGTAGCGCGGAGGGGGCGCCTTCCAGGCCTGTCTGCGCTTCTCCATCTCCTCCTTGGGCACCTGCAGGTCAATGATGAGCTTCTCGGCATCAATGGCAATGTTGTCGCCGTCCTCGACGAGGGCAATGGGGCCGCCCTCCATGGCTTCGGGCACAATATGGCCAATCAGGAAACCGTGCGAGCCGCCGGAGAAGCGGCCGTCGGTGAGCAGAGCGACGTCGTTGCCCAGGCCGGCGCCCATGATGGCGGACGAGGGCTTGAGCATCTCGGGCATGCCAGGACCGCCCTTGGGGCCCTCGTAGCGGATGATGACGACAGTCTTCTCGCCCTTCTTGATCTCGTTGTTCTCGAGGCTGGCGATGAAGTCGTCCTCCTTGTCGTAGACGCGGGCCTTACCCTCGAAGCGGAGGCCCTCCTTGCCGGTAATCTTGCCGACGGAGCCGCCGGGGGCGAGGGAGCCGCGCAGGATCTGGATGTGGCCGGTGGGCTTGATGGGGTTGCTGAGAGGGCGGATAATCTCCTGGTCCTTGGGGAAGTCGGCGGCGTCCTTGACGTTGTCCTTCATGGTCTTGCCGGTGACGGTGACGCCTGAGCCGTCGATGATGCCCTCGTTGATGAGGTACTTGAGCAGGCTTGGGGTGCCGCCCATGGCGTGCAGGTCGGCCATGACGTACTTGCCAGAGGGCTTGAGGTCAGCGAGGAATGGCGTGCGGTCAGAGACCTTCTGGAAGTCCTCAATGGTCAGCTTGACGCCGGCGGCATCGGCAATGGCGAGCAGGTGCAGGACGGCGTTGGTGCTGCCGCCGAGGATGGTGGTGACAATCATGGCATTCTCAAAGGCCTGGCGGGTCAGGATGTCGCGGGGGCGAATGTCCTCCTTCATCAGGTGCTTGATGGCCTCGCCGACGCTCTCGCACTCGGCGCGCTTGCTGGGGCTGTCAGCAAGGTTGCTGCTGCTGCCGGGGAGGGTCAGGCCCATGGTCTCAATGGCGGTGGCCATGGTGTTGGCCGTGTACATGCCGCCGCAGGCACCCTGTCCGGGGCAGGCGTGGCGGATAATGTCGAAGCGCTGCTCCTCGGAGATGTCACCGGCAATGTACTGGCCGTAGGACTGGAAGGCGGAGACTATGTCAATGGGGTCGCCGCCCTTGCTGCAGCCGGGCTTGATGCTGCCGCCGTAGACCATGATGCTGGGTCTGTTGACGCGGCTCATGGCAATGGCGACACCGGGCATGTTCTTGTCGCAGCCGGGCAAGCTAATGTTGGCGTCGTACCACTGGCCGTTCATGACGGTCTCGATACTGTCGGCGATGATCTCTCGGCTCTGCAGCGAGTAGCGCATGCCGGTGGTGCCCATGGAGATGCCGTCACTGACGCCAATGGTGTTGAAGCGGTAGGGGACGAAGCCGGCCTTGGCGCACGAGTCGCGGACGAGCTGGGAGAGGTCGAGCAAGTGCATGTTGCAAGGGTTGCCCTCGAACCAGACGGACGAGATGCCAATCTGGGCCTTGTTCATGTCTTCTTCGGTGAGGCCCGTGGCATACAGCATGGCCTGCGAGGCGCCCTGTGACTTGGGCTGGGTGATGGACGAGGAGATTTTGTTGAGCTTGTCGTCTTTGCGGCAGGGAGCCGACGTGGACAGGAAGCGGCTGCGAGAGATAGGCAAACGAGTTAGCATCGCCAGTTCTGTGTTTGGCTGGCGCACAAAGGCGCATCGTATTTTGGTTCTGGACCTCCAATTGAAGTCGATAAAAAAACGTACCCATTGTGACGGGATGAGGCCAGGCTAGCAGAAGCTCTGAACCAAGCACTGAGGCCGGCAGCAGGCTGCTGGCGCAGACAGCGGGACAGCATGGTTGTGGTATGACTGCAAAACCCAATAAACAAAGGCCGAATTGCAAACGGCGACGATGTGCGCTGCGATGGCTTCAATGCCTCAATGGACAAGTTGATGTGATGGTTGAAGAGGAGGAGGAAAGAGGCGTCTCAGGAATGAGTCAGAGGGAACAAGTAAGCCCGGAAGAGAAAAGTCCCGCGTGGCTGCAATGCGGATTGTGAAGCCAACTTTTTTGGTGTGTCCCTGTGATCTTCCCTGTGACCTGGGCGGTTTACGGAGGACCTGAGTGGCTCCCCGAACCAGCAGCAGGCGAGCTAGCAAGAGTGAGCTCGGCTCCCCACTGCGATACGCCCCGCTGGCCGGGCTCATTATTGTAATTCCTGGCGGGCAATTGGCTGCCGGGGCGGCCCACTGTTGGGTTTTTGGTATGGCCGGTTGCGCCGCAGGTCAGGCAGCCACCATCCCGTTGACAACCTTTTAGGAGGGTTTAGGGCTTCTATAAAAGGTAAAGCAGGTGTTGTACTTGTCTACAGGGTTGGCTGTTGGCTATTTTATGCGCTACCTTTCCCCAAGTCCTAATTGCAGGCTTCATCTCATGGCCTTTTGGTGATATGATATGCTGTGGACCCCTGCCACTGTTCCCTGCCATGTGAGATTGGACGCCGCCGACATCGGATCCGGCGTGGTCTGAGTAGCGACAAGCGATTTATGTGCTGCTTGAACGAGAATGCAGGAGTATTAGACAACACCCAAGGGATTTTTTCTTCTTTTAAATAACATTTGAGAAATTGCATTAACCTAGTTTGGGTACGAATTACAGAGGACTCACATACGTCTGCGATCGATCCCGCTGTATCTGGGTAATTGGTCCATGTCCATAAGTCAACCGGTATGGATTAAAGCAACCAATTTCTTGGGTATATTTGCCTTTGGCTGCTCGATACCTATCTATACGCTCTTTGGAATGCATATCTGCATAAAATGTCAAGTTATCTAAACCAAAAACAGCTGCGCATTTCAGCCCGAATGCCGCCTTCTCTTCACTGAGAACTCTAACAAATGCTGCGAAGTAGCTTAAGTGGCACGGCCATTGAGTATGATGGTAATTTGTGTACAAGAATCGGCTATTATTTCCAGTGTCTATGGAACCGCAAGCCTCTAATTCTGCCTTTGCTGCAACACTCCCCGCAGCATATCTTCTATATCTGCCCTTTGTCGTCCTTGGTAGTTTCCTCCTTCTTCTTCTGCTCATCCTTGACATCCTTGTCAGATCTCTTCGACAGAATCTCATCTATAACCCCCAGCTCCAGCGCCTCCTCGGCACTCAGATACTTGTCGCGCTCCATCATGTCGTTAATCTCCTCGAGGTTATATCGTTCGTGGCCCTTGGCCTTGTTTAGGTGGTACTGCATAATCTTGTTCGACTGCTCGCGTATCCTCTGAATCTGGTTCGCGTAAATCAAAATGTCCGACGCCTGTCCTCGCGTGCCGCCCAGCGGCTGGTGGATCATGATGGAGCTGTGCCGCAGCGCGTATCGCTTGCCGGCGTCGCCTCCCGCCAGCAGGATCGCGGCCATCGAGGCAGCGCCGCCGACGCAGACGGTGGAGACGGGCGACTTGATGTATGTCATTGTATCGTAGATTGCCATTCCTGAGAAGCTGTCAGCACAACGCCTTGACGTGTGAGCTATATTGGGCAACGCAGCACGTACCTGAGGTCACAGAGCCGCCTGGCGAGTTTATGTACATTGTAATCGGCTTATCGGGCGTATCGGATTCGAGCCACAGGAGCTGCGCTACTATTGAAGCAGACATGTAGTCGTTTATCTCGCCATTGAGGCAGATGATTCGTTCCTAGAGCTGTTAGCTACGCTGCGGCGCGTGACGTAGCTGTTGCTGGCGTACCTGAAGAAGCTTGGAGAAAATGTCCCCTGTCGCAGTACATTAGCTATAGCCTCATAGAGTCTTACTTGTTCGGTAGTATTTACATGTTTTTCTGCCTGCCGCCTGTGCCCGTGTTAGCATTACGAAGCTCATTTGGTCGCGACGAAGCTTACCGAAGTCTCCTCGATATACGGCATGGGAATATAGTCCATAGACGGCGCCGCGCCCGACGAGCCCGAGCTAGCAGAGCCAAAGCATCGTCTTTGATAGATTGGCAGCTGCCGCAGTGCCGATAGCAGCCGTGGTTGTCTGAACATTGTGGTGGTTGGAAGTTGGAGAAGATGAGTTGGAGGTTTGGAGATGGCGAGTGGGGGAGAGGGCCTCAGGTTAAGCTGCACCAGTCGCGGCGTCAACTCACAGCAAATTGGGGGCGAACGTCTCCACCAAAACGCAGCTCCCGAACAATCGCAATCCAACTTTTTCTACGTCAACGCAACCGATTAAACACCTGGGCCACGCCACTAAGCGCCAGTCGATGCACCATTTCGAGCGGGAATAATCGACAGAGCTAATGAAGCGGTGCGTCGCGTGTGTCCCGAAGAGCGTCTGCTCGTTCGGCGCGGCGGCGCAAAGCGGTCGACGATGGGTGTCGTCTGACTGGTCGACCCTGACGCACGAGGCGCTCCGGGACAGAATTACGGGCCGCATCCGCGAAGACAAGTACGGCGACGAAGTAGAGATCAAACCTGAGACAAAGACGGTGTCTACAGCGTCGGGCGAGCTGCCAATGTCTCCCCTGTTCGACCCGAATTGGATAAAAGCGCGGCGACGGGTGAAGAAGGAGGAACCATCAATACCTTCTGGCCGGTTCAGGAAGAAGCTGGCCAAGAATCCATTCGGTATGCCAGCTCTTGTACTTGGTGTTCTCTGCGTATTGGCATTAAAAATACTAACTCTTTTGCAGCCAAAGCCCTGGCGACGCCGATGCGGCAATGTCCCGTAACGCGCATTCACATACCACGATACTTTATGCAAGACTACGAAGCGGTCAAGAACCCAGAGACGGGCGACGCATGGTGGGCGCCTGGCCCGCTTGCGTTTGCGCATGTCCAACGCCGACCAAAAGAGACGGCCGAGGGCGTGGTGACGGAGGAAACGGCGCCGCAAGCCGACGTGGTGACCGACGGGGATCGCTTCCGCCGAGATTCCATAACAGCATATTCGCTGTCACGAAAGTCCATAGTGGACGCAATGGGGTCGAAGAAGAAACGAGGTGGCGCCGGAACACTGCTGGCACAGAGGACTGGCATGGCCATGTCGACGGCGCTGCGGAACCCTATCTGGAGGCCGGACATGGGCGACGTCGTGCTCAACATGATGCGCAGCCAGGTGACGACGTCGCTGGTGGAACGAGCGCAGGACCCAGACTACATGTCCATGGAGCCGTCCGGGAAATGGGAGGGCATCAAGGATGTTGAGCGCAGAGGCTGCGTGCTGTGGCTGCCCGAGAACAGAGAGACGGCGGCGACGCAGTACGCGACGTACGACATCGAGGACGCCAAGTACGGCGCAAAGATGGCCGTCCACAACTTGTTCTGGCTGCTCGGGGACGAGTACGTCGCCAAGCTGAGGGAGGCGTCGCCGATATTTCGGGACAATGAGCTGGTGGTGCTCAAGACGATGCAGGGCAAGCGGATGAATAGGCTGCATATGCTGCTGTGGCGGATGCAGGGCTATCTGTACAAGTCCGGCGTGTAAAAATCTACGACACTGTAAATATAAAAGACTATAGACTATCATGACACACAGACGCAATATACCACAAATCGCCAGTTAGCCAAGGGTAATATACTCGTGCACATCGAAGTAGATTATGCTAAAGGTGTGACTGTCCTAGGCATCCAAATATATGCTTGTACGACATGTGCGCGTATGGAAAGGGGAAGACGATGGTGCGCCCGGACGCATGCAGGGGGCTGGCCGCACATATTTCTCGTCACTCTGTGTGAACCACCATGGACCTCGAATCAGCTTCACCAACGCCACAGCCACCCTGCTCCTTAAGCGCCCCGAGCACTTTTTGTCTTGACAATGGCAACGAGAGATCTCCTATCCGGCCCTATTACCCTTTCCGCCGCCAAATCAAAATCCAGCAATGTTCTCCATGCGTTGTGCTATGTTCAGCAGAAGCAAGACTTCTACCAACTCATCGAGAGCCATCGACACCTTCTCCCCAGCGTCATAGCACATCATCTCAACACCGAGCCTACCAACGTTACCATCTCTGGCCAGGAATACTGGCGCCATGGGTCGTTTAATCTTGTTGTACCCGTGCACGTCAACAATTCTGCAAATCACACGCTGCCACAATTTGTCTCGATCCGGTTTCCCCTGCCGTATCGGGTTGGGGAGGCAACGTATCCTGGCAACTCAGATGAGAAGATTAGTTCCGAGGCTGCCTCCTACGCCTGGATCCAAGAAAATTGTCCATCTGTGCCTATACCTTTCCTGTACGGTTTTGGCCTCTCTACTAATCAGCGGGTATGCATCAGCCACTCAACCTACTTGTCGAATCTAGCTGCTGACCGGGGCGTGCTTTATAGTTTACAAATATCAACCATCTCCCTTGGTGGTTACGGTGGTTCCAGCAACTGAAACGCTATTTTCGAGCTGTTGTAGGCTTGCAACAGCCGTCGCAGCTTGTGCCACATATATCGAGCCGCTTTGCTGAGCTAGATATTGGCTACTTGCTTATCGAGACAATTACCTCAGGAACAATGCTTTCGGAAACGTGGGACGAGAAGCAAAACGACGTCCAACTCCGGGCCAATTTGCAGCGGGATCTTGCCAAAATAATGCTCTCAATGGCAAGTGTTCCTCTATCTTGCATAGGGGCATTTCGAGTCGACGATGATGGGTACTTACAGTTAGACAATCGTCCTCTTGGGGTCCTGTTCACAATACAAGAAAACGAAGGAATTCCTGTCAATACTCACAGACGACAAGTCTTCACTCAGGTCAAAGACTTTGTGATCTATCATTTAGAAGCTTTTGGCGACCGACTACTCCACCAGCCGAATGGTATTGAGAGCCGTCACGATGCATGCTACCAAATGACCAGCCTCGCAGCCGCAAATGTTTTATTCCCACAGCTATTTCGCAGGGAGTTTAACAACGGCCCCTTTGTGTTCACGTTGACCGACCTTCACAGGAGCAATATTCTGGTCGATGATGACTGGAATATAACTTGCATTATCGACCTCGAGTTTTCCTGCTCTTGGCCAGTCGAATTCTTGCAGCCGCCGTACTGGCTCGGCGGCGGAGCCATTGACGAGATTACGTCGGATGAATTTGCACCCAAACACGCTGAATTTCTGCAGCATATAGAGCGCGAAGAAAAAGCAGCCCTAAAACAAAACAAAGTGAGCGACGCCGAGCCGCTTTCATCCATTATGCGACAAGGTTGGAGAGATGGAACGTTTTGGGCTACCTTGGCCGTTATGGAACCAATCGCCTTTACGGAGATATTCTACGACCGCATACTACGAGATTATTTTTCGTTTTCTCATGAAGAGCTATGTAAGGCTGACTACCCCTTCTTTGCTCAGTTCTGGCGTCGCGGCAGGGATGACATTATTGAGGCGAAGTTGAGAGACCTAGATGAATACAGGGAGAAACTCGATGCAGTATTTTCGGAAACTACTACCTAAGGTAGCTATTTATAAAGATGATGCCCTCTATATAGTAGGTGAAGACGGCGTATTAAAGTGTAAGAGATGTGGACGAATGGTGGCGGTAGAGGCCGAACGGATTGCCCCACAATGTACGCCGAGTTGGGGCGGTAAACCGCCGAAGATGTAAGAAGGAACTCCGACAGGTTGTCCTCTGTCAGCATGCTGCCGTCATCACCATAGGGTTTTTGTCATGACTGTTTTTGCCATGACAATCCTATAGTCGAGGCACATCTCTTTCACCTCTACGCCTTAAAATATACCAATTGGCAACGCCGCACGTGTGAATCCGGTCGTTTGTTTCACCCCCACAGCGACACAGCGATAATACGCCGAGTGCGGTCAAACGATCCGTCAACCCGCGAGCCCACACAACGTTTCCTCTCCCATACAAGCACACATCCGCAGCAGCGGTAGTGTCGACGCACAACATCTGACCGACAATGCCCAGCATGATAGAAGAAAACCCGGAGCTTGTGCAAGCCGAGAGCTGGATCCGCCCGGACTCGTGGTCCGGCAAGACGCCCGTCTTCCTGATCCACGACGGCGGCGGCACAACATTCGCCTACCACTGCCTCGAGTCGCTGCACCGCTTCACCTACGCCGTGCGCAACCCGCACTTTTTCAGCGAGACCAAGTTTGAAGGCGGCCTCCCCGAAATGGGCCGCCTGTACGCAACCTGGATCCGCGACGCCATCCGCGACCCGGACTTCCCCGCCAAGCGCCGCGGCCGCCCCGAGCAGCGCGTGGACATACTGCTCGGCGGCTGGAGCCTGGGCGGCATGCTGAGCCTCGAGGTCGCCAAGCAGCTCATCGATGACCCGAAAGTCCGCGTGCGCGGCATCGTCATGATTGACAGCGTGTACCCGGGCAGCTACGACCCCTCGAGCCCGGGGCGGTGGGAGTCGAAACCCCTCGACGAGGAAGGCAAGAGCCGCAACCAGATCCTCTCGGGGAGGGCGATGCGCGAGGCGCGACGCATGGTCGGCCGCTGGACGGTACCGACTTGGGACGACGACTCACAAGCGACGGACAAGCGGCCGCCGATGGTGCTGCTGCGTGCAAAGGAGCCCGTACCTCAGGACGACGACAGCCAGCACGGCGGGCTGGACGTGAACCGCGCCGACAAGATGCTGGGCTGGGCCGCGTATGACGCTTCGCTGTTTCGGGACGTCATTGATGTCGAGGGACACCACTTCAACATGTTTGACAACCAGCGCATACCGGATATCACGGCGGCGTTGATAAAGGCGCTGGCCAAGCTGGATTCGGCGCCGAGCATGATGGCGGCGACGTTTTAAGGACAGTGGCGGTGGCATAGAGTATAAAGAAATATATCCGAGGATGTTATTGGCTAATGAAGTATGATATGTATATAAGCTGGCAGCTGTGTCAAATGCGGTATATATTGTCACGACGATGGCTCCAGTGTGGGCTTTGGTATAGCACAGTCACCCGCTAGGCGCCGACCATTACAAGCATCTTCGACTCGCATCTTGGTGGCGAAATATCTTTGAAAAAGGGCCAGATATCTCTGCCACGCGTTTCTTATAATAGTTTTTGCCCGAAATGGCGGAGCCTTCAGCAGCGCGCAATCCACTGCTTTTACTCGAGGCCCTGTATCTCGTCCTCTCTTTTTTATTGCTGGCGATAAAGGAGCCCTGGTATCTGTTATATGTTTTAATAAACTATGTCTTGGCCATTATATGTCGCTTCTCCGGGATAGTGCGCCCTGGGAGGCTCTTGTGAGCTGGCTGGGTATCATTCTATATATGTTGCAGCTTCTAGTTGCATATACCGTCAAGAGGATCCCTTTCTAATGCCTTTTGTATAAACCTTCTACTTAATTCGCCCGGAGAAGTGTATAAAGTGTATCAAAGTTAAAGAACCGGCAGTTCCGCTGACGCCGCCACAGGCACTAGGGTTCGGCGGAGAAAGCGTCTGAAAGCCCCGTTGTTGCTCACGAGGTTGCGGCACAACCGTTGGGTCGAATGGCGATATTCTAGTTGATATAAGTGCAAAATTAACATAAGTGCCTCATAACGGCTTTTCGGGATAATCTTGCGATGGACGGCAACAAGTTATAGAAATAAATTGAGTAACACTTGCATTGCATAAGCCAACGTATCCCGTAGATGGCGCTGGAATCGCTGCCCTGAATAAGACTAGGCAAGGTCCTTTTGCGCAAGTAGTTAACAGCGACCCATATCACCCAATCTATGGCGCAATTCTCGGTGTACTTCATCAACTCCATTGTTTGGTATGAAATATTTCGGATACCTCTTTTCGCCACGTTGGGCCCTCTTACGCATAACGGCGGAATGTAATTCGACAAGCGACATGGCCTCTCGAATGATTCAACAAATCATGGGGAATAGTGTACCCAGAAACTCATGCCAGCAATAAAATTGGTCGCATGCATATTGACCATAGCGTCGAGAATTTCGACTTAGCCCCATATGCTATAGCGACATAACACTTCTTCTGATTAAGAAGGCCGACCGCCTCGAGGTAAGCCAAATGGCCGATTTCAATCGCCATCATAAATACAGAAATTTCGAAAAGATTGCAGAATACTTGGATGAAAACGGTCAGCATATAGTGTCCCAAGAGAACGAGAAGGCGGAATATGAAACCAGGTGAACTGCAGATAAATGCTGCCATTTTAGCGCGAGGAACCCGGCGCTGCCATCCCCCGAAACGCATTCCCTATCGAGACAAACGTCACTGGGGTGTTGCCAACGATTGACAGGACCGCACAGACGCCATTCTCACCGCTCACCCGTATTTGCAACACTGTAGTCGCGGCAGGACAATAGCTCGTCGACGAATTTCCAGCGCTCCTTAACGCTCAAATTAATCTTGTCAAGCAACCTTACCGGGCGAGAGACGATAACTTCAATATCAAGAGTGTTTAGGCTAATTGCGTTCAAGCCAGCCAAAATAAACGCATTAATTCTATAGGTTTCTATAACCTCTACTTCTTTGTTCGAATTACAGTATCGAAGAAATAGCGGCCAGCGCCTTTCGGAGTTGTAGCTTCTTTATTCTCCTCTCCAACCCCCTTTGAAGCGATGTTTGACCAAGGCGGCCTCTGGGACAGTGCCGTCATGCGTGCTATGGGAGTGCGATTGACCCATTCCAAAACCATCAATTGTAAGGACTAAAATGTCGCCATAGAGCTTCGGCTCCGTCATGAACGATAAGTCTTTCGTGGTGCTCAATGTCGGGTCATATTCTTGTAGCTGTTCGAAAACAACGTCAGTCCAGGCGGCAGGCCCTGTTGAGTTCATGACATCGAAACTTGATGGCTTCAACTCCGTGATTGGGAGTTGATAGCGTTCAGATAGTTCGTCCACAGATCGAAGCACCCGATTAACCATCTTCTTGAAGACGGGATGTGCAGGCGCTGCAGCAATCGTCCACTGGCAGAATTGCACCCAGTGAGGAATATCCGCCCATAAACCACCGTCGCGGCGGTCGAACTCAATTCCAACTATCAGGCGAACTTGGTCTCGGAGCGCGGGTGGAATCCAGTCGTGAATTGGCTTCAACGCGATGGTGTCGAGATCGGTGTATACGCCCCCGTGGGCGCTTAGAATGAGGTACCGCAGCAGATCGGATTTCATCCCCACATTAGGGAGATCGTTGTACACTTCAAACATGTTCTGGTCGCCCTGGAGTTGATGCTGAAGAAACCGACTGGCCCCATCTTGGTCCACGAGAGTGCTGTGTACTGGTCGTCAGCGAAAGCTGTGTAACGGTGCCTTGTTGGCAGCCAGAATCGCCATTGCAACATACTAGCTGTAATCCGCATTCATGGCGAGCCAGGACGGTGTATCTTGAAGAATTTCGGGATTAAAGGTCGATTCATCATCCGCGGGCTTCTTCGGTAGTAAAATCTGCCATATTTTTGGAGGAATTCCATCAGCGGCATTTGCCTCAAGACTTTTCGCTGGCCACTCTTGGTCTCTGCTTCCACCTGTTCTCGTCTGCTCGCCACTCGGGCTTTTGGCTATATGTTGAGATGGAACACTGAGTCCACCTTGCACCCATATGGTCATCAGCAGGAATACAGCGGCGGCGGCAGCAGCCACGTAGCTCCTCCATCGCCGCCATGTGATTTTAAGTTGTTGTGTTGGCAGAGAGCGCTTTACCAGTTCAACCTGACGCATCATGCTGCCTTTCGCCAGATACAGCTGATGCAAAATCTGCACTAGAATTCCTTAATACACAGTCAGTTTTCGTGACCGAAAGATCGCGTTGTGGTGTAACAATAAGTTCGGGGGTGGGGCTGGATATTAAAATGCCCGCCATGTTGCTCGATGGTACAACTTGCTCCACTGCACAAAGATAATTGGCTTTCCCTTGTGTCGTCAGTTGGTAGAATCGACACTAACTACGGAGTACTCCGTACTCGCACGACACACATGTTGTGCGCCATTGGCAAGTGTCTGGCAAAACTGCTCATGGATGCATGGTTTGTTGTGTAACCGCCCAGAGTACCCCTGTCCGTTAAATGACTGAAATGGCACACTCCACTGGGGGTCGAGGGTAGCCACTGGGCTTCTATGCTGGAGTGGATTCGAATCCTGGAAGGCTGGGTCCATATCGCCAGGGCAAGCCTTGGCGAACGGTTATGGTTGGTTAATGGAGGGGGTTGAGGCGGCCGCCGCCTGCAGTACGGCGGGTAGTGTTTTAAGCAACCACGGGCGCTTAACGCGGCCTCCGGAAATGTACTGCGCTGTACCCGTAAGTGCTGCACGGAGTACTCTCTATTGTTCGGAGTACATAGTAATACTCCCTAAATAATGATGTTTGTCTTTTGCTGGCGGACATGATATCCCTGCATCTCCTGATACATCACAAATTATCGCATGCGCCAAGTGGCGTTCCGCGCCATCAGTGAGCATGCACCAGGCACACCTTTGACCTCCTAGAGTACGAACTACCATATTTTGTCGCTGCTGGTCCATCACTCTGTGTTGAGAAAATTTGTCTTCTCTACGCTGGTGATATGTTCTCTAATACCTCGAGATTGCTACCAAGATGGCCGTTGTATTACCCAGTTTCCCGTCAACATGGACGGCCCCTACGTCCTGTTTTGCCAGTACTAATTACTATCGAGTACTGTACGAGAAGAACTACTTTAGCAACATGTATGGTACGCCGACACCAGTATTTACTGGAAACTACCCTACTGGTGACTGCTTTCCGCCGTCTTCTACCCCAGGCATCCCGTACATGACGGATGGGGACTGTCCCTCAGGTTACACTCGAGCTTGTGCGACGGATGGAACCAAGGACGGCGAAGCACTGGTTAGCAGAACCGTAACATGCTGCCCGAGGTAAGTCGCCAGTCCACTACTGGTTACTGCAGAGTTCTCATAGTTCCAGTGTTACCGGCAACGTCTTCTCCTTTATGTGCCGCGACAATGAATATGGTTGCCATGCGACTGCTACTGCAGGCGTTGTTTGGACGGGCGTCATAACGGATATCGGACGGGAAATTCCTACGGAACGACCAGTCACACGGACTCCTTCTAGTGAGGAGGGCATCGAGGCCTGGGGGATTAAAATGATATCAGTGAGTTTCAATAGTGCGTGGCGTGTGAAGAGCGGGCTAACAGCAGCAGGTTGCCCCAACCACGACCACGACAACGACCTCTGCAACAACAGCTTCTAATATTGCTAGTGGATCAAGCGTGCCAGTGACGCATTCGCAAGGAACGTCTTTAAGTGCAGGTGCTATAGCGGGCATCGCTATAGGACCTGCCGTCACTGTTGGTCTGCTTGCCCTGGGTGCTTTCCTGTGGCGTCGGAGAAGATTGGCAAAACAGAATCAGTCAGTGACGACATCACGCACAGATATTGTCGCGGCAGAGCCAAACAGCGCGAATCAATGGACTGCAAGTGAGATGTGTGCGACAAACTCAAAACCGAATTCCCCACGTGTTTGGGAGCTACAAGGGTGAGGAACGGTCGTTTGTACTACATGGTACGAAGTTACTGTTGACCTATTAGAAAGCTAGGAACTATAAGAGAGTGTACATGGATATCATTGTATATGGTAGCAGTAATTAGTGCTAAACGACTATATTAATCTCTAAAGAGTGCCTTCCTTTCGAAATAATGGCGGGTTCACAATTATCCTAGGCTTGTGTAGGAACCCTCTTCAACGTGGCTCCTCCACTCACCGAACCTGGTCATGTATGGTGTATAAATTCAGGTCCTCAGTTGGATCGTCGTGCTGGATCTTCCGTCGTTAATCCTTACTGACCCTGCCACGTTGCCAGGTTGGAGCCACGGCGGGCGACAGGTCCTTAGCCCGCCTTGCCTGGAGCCCCAAGCTTCCATCGGCCAACCTCACAACAGTTGCTATTGCTACGTCAAGAGTATCTACAAGCGAGACACGATACGCTAAATTGGCAAAGCTTTGCAGGAAAAGATACCATTACCAAATATGCTCCGAGTGCGAGAATGGAAGGGCAGACTCGCGTCGCTCTCCCCCTATCTAATACTACGCCTCCGACTTCGCCAGGCAGCACTGTAACACATTCGCAATCTAGCACTAGAAATTCATAGAATACACTTTTGGTACCAGAAATACTTAAAATCTTCAATGCGGCCCGAATTGGATATTACCAGGTGAGGTGTAAATCTTTGTGTCAGCTCTGGACCGGACCGCATCCTCGCGTCACACATCTGCATCATTGGTTCGCTTTTTTTTTTTTTTCGAGGAACTGTCCTAATAACCATCTTAGGGGCCGTTCTATTAGTTAATCTAAAATATCTTTACATGGAGTTAAACAGCCATCCGCGTCTTTAGGGCTCCTAATAACTGGGTCCTGCCTCATAATGGTCGGGGTTAGCGCAGTAACTTGGGCCGGCTTGTATTGACAAGAAGTAGAGTGAGCCCATGAGGTCGTTGGCGGCACCGTGGTTTGCGGGGTACGGGCAAGGAGGACGCGAAAGTTGTGGGCAAAACTTATGGATACGGCGCACCTCGCCAATGCGGCATCGGCCCCTCTAAAAAGTTCCAGGGCCGCCAATGGAGTCGTCCACATTGACCGCGACCGGTCTCGCAGCGCAGCATGTGCCACTGACAACATCATCACCTTCAAGAAACAAAAAGCCGCCGTAGCAGTAACCGTCGAACCCAATTTGATACCGGCAAATACAGATTCGTCTACTGCCATTGCCGGCGCCGCTACCGCAGACAGACTCCAGCACCCAGTGCTGCCTCTGCAGCAGGCCACCATGTCCGCCGTGGCCGATGCCCGGCAGCACAAGACGGATGCTGAACCGGCCAAGAAGACCGGTGGCCATGACTACAAGGGCTTCGTTGCCGGTGTTGGCAGCGGCATAGCCAAACTATCTGGTACTTAACCCACGGCCCAATTTAACCAATCTGTAAAGCGAGCTTTTGCTAACAATTACACCTACCCGCAAGTCGGCCATCCATTCGACACCGTCAAGGTCCGCCTCCAGAGCTCCGATCGCTTCACCGGCCCGCTGCAATGCGTCATGCAAACCATTCGCAAGGAGGGCGTCCGCGGCCTCTACAAGGGTGCCACGCCGCCGCTGGTCGGCTGGATGTTTATGGACTCGGTCATGCTGGGCTCGCTGAGCGTGTACCGCCGCCTGCTGGCCGAGCACGTCTTCCACGTAAAATCATGGACGCCAGGCGCCATACCGGGCAAGACCAACAGCCCTCTGCAAACGACAAACACAGAAACCGCAGTTGCGAAAGCCTCACAGTCACAATCGCCTTCCTCCTCTTCCTCCTCCTCGCCGCCTTCATCCACCGCACCGCCGTCCGCCGTCCTCAGCACCCTCCCGCCCGTCGGCCACGGCATAGCGGGCATCCTCGCGGGCTGCACCGTGAGCTTCATCGCCGCGCCGGTCGAGCACATCAAGGCGCGGCTGCAGATCCAGTACGCGGCGCGCAAGTCGGAGCGCCTGTACTCGGGCCCGCTGGACTGCCTGTTCAAGATCTACCGGCACCACGGCGTGCGCGGCGTCTACCACGGCCTCGGGTCCACGCTCTTCTTCCGCAGCTTCTTCTTCTTCTGGTGGAGCAGCTACGACGTGCTCTCGCGCTGGCTGCACACGCACACCTCGCTCAGCAACCCGGCCGTCAACTTTTGGGCCGGGGGGCTCAGCGCCCAGGTGTTTTGGCTGACCTGCTACCCGAGCGACCTCGTCAAGCAGCGCATCATGACGGATCCGCTGGGCGGCGGGCTCGGCGACGGCCAGCGCAAGTATCACCGCTGGCGAGAGGCGGCTGTGGACGTGTATCGGGAGTCTGGCTGGAAGGGTTACTGGAGAGGGTTCCTTCCTTGCTTCTTGAGGGCGTTCCCGGCGAATGCCATGGCGTTGCTGGTGTTTGAAGGCGTTATGCGGACGCTACCCTAGTTTACAACTTTTGCATATATATTCATGTATATAATAACGGCATCATTTATAGAGACGGGATCAAAAGTGTACAATAAAACGTTACGACAAGTCACAAAGTTGCATAGATGAAGATCAAGTTGAATCAAAGATGTGGACGGGTCTATTAAAGGCGTCCTCTTAAAGCCGGAGACGTTATTCCCACAGCATCTCAGCTCTTGTCCTTTTCGAGACAAGAAGCCGCAGACACGCCGTGAGAATCTCCGTCCTGGGTATCGTCCCTATCTATTCCCTCGGAGATGAAATCAATCTCTCCTTCTCCTTTTTCTTCCCCAAATCCCAAATTCAAAAAAGCAAGTCGACCCCGAGCAAAAAAGCAGTTATCGAAAAACCGCTTTTACTCGTCGTCCTCATCAGCCTCGTCGTTGACAACGTTGAAGAACTTGAGCTCGTAGACGCCGCGCGAGGTGGAGACGACGCGGAGCCAGTCACGGAGCTGCTGCTTCTTGAGGAACTTCTTGGTGAGGTACTTGAGGTAGCGGCCGGACAGGTCGTTGTGGGCAATGATCTCGACCTTGCCCTCGCCCTGCTGCTGGACAACAATGTCGTCGCCGAGGTTGTTGGTGCGGCCGTCGACCTTGATGCGGTCCTGGAGGAACTTCTCAAAGGCGGAGACGTCGAAGATCTTGTCGCTGGCGGGCTGCGAGGCGTTGATGATGAACTTCTTGGTCTGCTTGGTGGCAGCGCCGCGGCCGGACTTCTTCTGTAGAGAGAGAAACATGACTGTTTAGCCTACTGCATATATAATTTTTTCTTCGTTTATAGAAAAAAAAAAGAACTTGTCTAGGCAAAGAGGCTTCTTCCGACGTTATTCTTGTACTGGGCAATATTTTTCAATGTACCCGTACAGAAAAAAAAAACGATTCGGAAGAGCCTCTTTGCCCAACAGCAAAGCGGTTGAGGTCATGTACATACTGCAGTGATGGGAGCCATTGTTAATGACGGGGAGGTTTACTTCCTTGAGGAAATTGAAAAAAAAGAGAGAGGTTTGATTGAGGGAGTTTGAAGAACGCAAAGAAGTCGAATCCTGCGCCTTTTCGGGAGAATGTGATTTGCGTTTGGATGTGGATGTGGAAACTGTCTGCAATCCGCTGCTGCGCTTCGGCCAAGGTCGTAGTGGTAGTGGGTGGGGTGAGCTCGCATAAATTTTTTGGTGGGTTTGGTCAAACTGGGCCGAAAATTAGGGCTCTCCGGACAAACCCTTTGCCGGTGGCCGCTGCGGCGGCCTGAGCCTACCTCCCCAGGTCTGTGCTCAGCTGAGGGTACTGACCCTCAGTTGACTCGGCTGAGCAAACCTCAGTTGACCTGCGACGCCTTAGCGTGAAAGTTACCTAAGCAAGGTACTGCAACAGGAAGAGATCCGCGAATTAAATAACAAATATATTTTATATATTCTTTTATAATATTATGGCACTCTACAGTACATAAATTCGTACTTTTTACATTTATCACTGTATTATAACTAGCATATAGCCTTCACCTGCGTTTGAAACTGGGAGAACTGGATTATGTAAGCCGCTCTATGGTCATAGCTCATCTGAGGGTTGTTCGACGAGCTCATCTGAGGGTTTCTCGACAAGCTCATCTGACGGCTGTAAGAACTGATTATGTAAGCCACTTTATCGTCGCAGGTCAACTGAGGTTTGCTCAGCCGAGTCAACTGAGGTGAGCTAGCCTGGTACAAAACATTATATAATCAATCCTTTTCCGTACATTTCCATGTTAGGAAGTTTTCATCACCGTGTAAGTCGCAACGATTGCTTCCAAATGCATTCTGGCATTCTCTCACCCTCGTCGATATAAAAAGGAGTACTGTCATTCTATTCCCCTACTTAGTTCGTGCCGCTCCAAACTATTTAAACAACCATACTCAATAGCCGCGCTGTTCAGTCTTAAACCACAAAGTAACTACATAGATGAATCGTAAAGTCGTTATACATGATCAGCGTTCCGTCGTCATTCGTACATTCTATTTGTCGCCCTTGGAAAACAGTCTCTTGAATACTCCCTTGATTCCCGTTTGCTTCTTTACCTCTTCATGCGTCTTGCGTCTTTCCTGGTGTCTTGCCCTTCGAGCCGCATCTTCATCCAGCTGCTGCCTAGACTCTCGCCTGCTGTCTCGCTTGACTGGCTCTGTCTGGGCTGGATTCTCCGCCTCACGGTGACGGCGACGTCTCCTGCGTGCACCATCTTCACTCCGATTCTGTGCGCTTCCAGTCGCGCTCGTAACATCTGATCCTCGGCGTGGCGTTCTGCTGGTCTCTTCCGTCCCAGAGCCTTTCGAGGACGTCGGAGGGGTGTGCCGAGACTTGTTGGTTGCGGGGTGTTCATGTCGTGATACTGGCCGCTCGGATATATGGCGACTGGAATGGCTGTGCCTTCGGGAGCGTCGGTGACTATGCTCCGTTTCTCGTTCGGTTTCCTTTGCCACACGGATTGGCTCCGCTGGCTCCTTCAGTCGTGATTCGCGGCGGTCCCGACGGTGGCGTTCCTCTCGACTCTTCTCCGCCGCCGGTTCGCGCGATTCGTGCTCTTTCTTGCGTCTTTCAGCCTTTCTCTTGTCATGTTCAGCCTGCTCTTCTGGTGTTCTTGTCTTTTTGCCTGGTGAGCCAGAACTGCCGGCCGAGAACCCGCTGTCGTGGCGCCTTGGCTCTCCACGCGGGGACCTTGCCCTTGCGCCGTCATCCCGCGATGAATGATGGTGGTGACCGCTATGTGATCCGTGCGATGAACGACGGCGTGACTCCCTGGCAGGTTCTTCGTCACGCGGTCTTGACGAATGGTGAGATTGTGAATGGCGGCGCCTACGGTGATGTCCTTTGTCTTTGCCGTTCACGCTACGCTCGCTGTCCCTTTGACTCGCTATAGACAAAAATGTTAGCGATAGTTATTACAGCACAATTTCAAGTATTGTGAACATCAAAATAAAGCAAACAAGGGCACAAAAACAACAGGCATAAAACAAGGCTGAAATCCAGGCTGAGTGAATTGCCGTCAGCAGTGTGCCAGGCGATGAGGCAACCTCAACAGCACCATAGCAACTGCTCTGAAAACCTTCTTGCCACACATCTTCGGCGCTTCGCCCCAGACCACGTCCATCAGACGGCCCTGAGTAGGAGAGCATGCCGCGGTGCCACAGACGTAGCACATTTTTATTTCGGTTCCACAGACACCTCACTTCCTCTTGATAGTCACTCTTGATTGTTGAAAAATAAAGGGATAAATGGAAAACAGGTTTGATTGCATCGTAGAGATGCTTAATCACTCAAAAAACATAACCATAGCTCGATCCTAGTTGCTGGCCGCCGTGGTCTTTGCAGCCTTGTCCTTCCTGGAAAATGGCTTCATAATGCGCAGTCGAAGCCAAGTCCAGGGTGCCAAAATCCATTTCGCGAGAGTAACATAGAACTTGTCTTGAGGCTTCACGTTGTGAGCATTGGGTTCACCCTGCGGACTCAGGTCGGTAGTCTCTGGACTTGCCTTCTGGGGCTGCACCAAGGTTCCTGCAGCAGCTTCACCGGCCTGGGAGGTTGATTTGACGGTTGCGGTACCATCCGTGTTTGCTGTGGACTTATCAGGGCTGCTTTGGATGTCTTCGGGTGCAGCTTCAGCTGTGGTCTTGTCGGCAGATTTCGGTACAACGTCATTGTCGTCTTGGGGCGTAGCATCATGACCGTCAGCAACGTATGCTGCAAGTGCCGCGTCCTTTGCAAACTCATCATGGCTTTTGGCATAGTGCAGCTCGGAAGTTTGCTCACCCTTGACTGTCAAAAGACTGTCATTTGGTATGGCAGATGACGATTCAGTCGTCGTGGTCGCCAGGGCTGTACGCTCTGCAGCCTTCTCAGGTAAGGCCGGGGCCGAGGAATCAGACGAGGGGCCTTCATTCCGAAGATTCTCCTTCTCAGGGCTTGATGCAGCTTGAGTTGCAGCAACTGACGCGGCACCCACGACAGCAGCACCACCCACCACTGCGACAGTCATGCCAAGGTTATCATTCTGGGTGGTGGCAACTCCGCTCTCAGGTGCAGAAGGCTGCACTTCCACCTGTTCCTGCACCGGGATCGCTATCTCTTCCTCCTTGCTCGCGGGGGCCGAGCTCCCTTCGTCCTTCATCTTGTCCTCCAACACGACAACCGGGGTATCTCCAACAGATTGCGAAAATTCAGGCTGGGTATCATGCAAGAAAGAGTCTTCCTTACCTTTTTCCTTCGTGTCTGCCTTCTCGCCGACCTTATGATCGCTAGTTTTCTCGACATTTTCTTCAACAGGTTGTTGAGGTTGAGCAGGCTCAGTCACTGGCTCAGAAACCTCCACTGGTATCGGTACATCAGCCGTAACAGGCTCCTCAACCTTCACTTCCTTGTCCTCGGACACCACACTAGCTTGCTCCTCAATTTTGGTAGGAGTAGGCTCTTCAATCTTCTCCTCAGGCTTCGCAACCGTCACAGTATCAGGCTGATTAGCTGCTGCAGCCGCTTCCTCAGCCTCTTTGGCTACAGCGGTTGGCACTTGTTCAGTAATAGCGGCGGCATCTTGATCCTTTGTAGAAGTATCTAGAGCTGCCTCGGGTTCTTTGACTTCCGCTGGAGTAGGTGCATCTTCCTCCTTTGTAGAAGCTTCTTCAACTGTCTCAGATTCTTCAACTGGAGCAGGTGCATCTTCCTTCTTTGTAGAAGCTTCTTCAGCTACCTCAGATTCTTCAACTGGAGCAGGTGCCTCTTCCTCTGTGGGCTGGTTCTCCTGCAGAGGAGCAGGCTTGGAATCAGCAGCAAGATCCTCTTCGGCAGCAGTAGATTCACCGACCTCCTCTTCCTTCGTCTCAGACGAAACCTCAGGAGTTTCAGTGGAAGTAGGCTCACGCTGTACTTCCGGTTCAGTCTTCACTTCCTTGGTGTCTTCTGCAACTGGTGCTGATTCATCAATCTCCTTATCCGCCTTGGGGGCTGGAACTTCTGTCGCAGGCGTAGATTGGGCAGGTTCGTCAACCGCTTCGTCTTTGGAGTCAACTTGGGGCTTTGACGGCTCTTCTGGAACGGTGACCTCACTGGGGTCGTTCCGAGCATTTTGAACGGAACTGACTTCCACTGGCTTGGTTTCGGCAACAGTCTCTGTCTCAGGCACTTTGACGTCTTCTTCAAGGACAGCTTCCTCTGGTTTGTTCTGCCCAGTGGTTTCGACCGCTGCCTCCGTAACCTCCGCCTTGGATACGCCCTCCACGGTGTCATCCTCTTTCTCGACCTTTCCATCAGCCGGTGCCTCAGATGTCTCATTGACAGGAGCAGGCTCAGAAACTGCAGCAGGCTCAGAAGCTTCCTTTTGATCTGCAGGCTCAACTTCAACTACCTCAGCAGGAGCAGCAACAATGGATGCCTCTTCGGGAGACACGTTGGCGTCCTCTTCAACTACCGGATGGCTATCGGATTCTTGAGATTCATTCTTGACCGAAGGTGTAACTTCGCCACCGTTCTCATTTGACAAAACCTCCTTGGTCTCAGAATCCGGCTCTGTGGCAGCAACGGCGGTCACAGTGGTGACAGCGGCAGCAACGGAGGCGGCAGCCGCTACAGGCAGGACAGCATCAGCAGCGTCAGAACTCTCTTCCTTCTCGTCAACCTCCACCTTATGTTCTGATGCTGGGGTATCTGCCTCCTGCACAGCAGCTGGAACGTCTTCGCTCTCATCCTGAATAGGGGAGACCTTGCTTTCAGTCACCGATGGAATGCTGGAGTCATGTTCCTCTGGCTTCTGCTCAGTCTTCTCAGCCACAATGTCCTTTGAGGTGCTGTCATCGGCCGCAGGTTCCATTTTGTCATCGGTGGTCGTAGCATTGTCCTCTTGAACATTGGCCGTCTCAACGGCGGCTTCAGCTACAGGCTTCTTATCGTCTGCAGCAGCGGATAACTCTGTTGCTTCCTGGCTGTCTGCTGTCTCCGTACCTGCTGAAGGCACTTCGGGCACTGTTTCCGCCGATTGCTCTTCTGCGACAGTCTTCTCTTTTTCTGTGCTCAGAGAAATCTTCTCTTCAGCGGGAACATCATGAGGCTCAACCTCCTCCACTGCAGGCTTGACTTCTTCAGCGAACACCTTGTCTTCCGTAGGAGGTGCCACCTCTGCCACGTCAGCGGCATCTTGCTGAGCCTCCTCAGTTTTTGGTGCATCCACTGCGTCAGTGGCAACTTCAGTGCTTTCCTTGGCAGTCTCTGCGGCCTTGGCCTCAGGGACTTGCTCAGTAGCCGTGGTTTCTACCGACTCATCTGTCTCCTTTGGCCTCACATCCTCCACGGGAGCCTCAATAAGCACAGCTGCCTCTGTCTCAGGTTCTGCAGGGTGTTCCGTAGCATCATTGGCTTTTGATTCGGCAACCGATGTTACTGGCTCCTGAGCTGCGGTCTCAGGTACCGCTTCTTCAAGAGTAACCTCTTTCTTAGAGGTGTCCTCAGGGGATGTAACCTCTTTTGCCTCCTCTGAAACAACGGCAGTAGCAATTGATTCTGCTGCTGCTGCCTCACTTGCGTGAGCCTCTTCTTGCACATCGTTGGCGGCGGCCAAAACAGGAACAGAAGCTTCGGGTTCTGCAACAGGAGGTTCGATTTCAGCCGTTGACTCCTCAGAAACTGCCTTCTCAATTGGTGCCTCTGTCTGTTTGCTGGCAGGAGCTTCTGTCGTCTCAACAGAAGTATCTGCAATTGATTCGGTTGGCTTTGTCTTGTCTTCGACCGTATCCTCAACAAGAGCTGTCTCTTGAGGCGCTTCAACAGGGGCAGGAACAGAGTCGCTCTCCGTAGCAATTACCGGTTCGGTAGCCGGCTCCGCTTTGACTTCTTCAATAATTGCGCCTTCAGTTGATGGCTCAGTAATTGGGACTGTGGCATCAGTCTCTGCCTTGCTGGGTGCCTCTACCGCCTCAACGTTCACGGTCTCGTCAGCGATGGATTCCGTGGCTGCAGGCTCTACCTTGGTAGTCTGATCCTGGTCCTTGTTCTGAGGAGTGCTTTCCTGCGCTTCTTCCACGGCTGGAACAGTTGCATCGGTTGCGTCTTCAACAGGGACAGTAGCTTCCACTGTAGTCGGTTTTGGTTCTTCGACAGCTGCATCAACAAGTTGAGTGTCATCCTTGGCTGGCTCTGTAACGGTAACGGGTGTCTCGTCATTGACCTCCAGGGGTGCCGCTGCTTCAGTGGTTGTTTCTGCCTCTGCCGGCTTGCATATCTCAGCAACTTCAACTGCTGGTGCAGCGGCTGCAACGGTAACCTCATCAGAGGCTGTCTCTTCTGTATCCTTTGTAGTGACAGGGGATGGAACTGCAGTGTCGTCTTTCTCCGTGGCATCCTTCACTAATGGCTCTTCTTCGTCTTTGGTGTCGACGGGAGACTGGATCTTTTCTGTCACCTCGTTCTTTTCCTTGGTCTCATCAGTTGCAGGAGACGGTTCGTCTGATGCCACGGCCTCCTTTGCTTCTTCCGTAGGAATAACAGGTGCTACAGGAGCTTCTTCGGTCTTCTCAGGGTCCTCCGCTTTAGCCTCAGCCGATGCTACAGGCGGCTCGATTGTAGTTTCAGGCTCCGCGGCATTGGGCTCAACTGCAGAGGGGGCCTCGGCTGCTTCTGTCACATCGGGCTGTTCACCATTGTCCTCGAGAGGGGCAACCTGGGCAGCATCATCCGCCTTCTCCTCAGCATTTTCAGGCGCTGCGGTCTTATCTCCTGCGGCAGCAACAACATTGCCCACCTTCTCCTCAGCCTTTTCAGGCGCTGTGGTCTTGTCTTCTGCGACAGGAACAGCCTCACCCACGTTCTCGCCTTGTTCAGTTTTCTCCTCAATAGACGCTGGCTCTTCAGTAGCAGCAACGTCCGTCTTCTCCTCAATCGTTTCAGGTGTTGTGTCCTTGTCTTCAGTGACAGGAACAGCCTCCTCCACCTTGTCAGCTTGCTCAGTCTTTTCCTCGACAGAAACAGGCTCTTTGGCAACAACATCATCCGTCTTCTCCTCCACAACATCGCCCGCTGTTGAATCAACAGCTGGGCCATCGGTACTCTTCACACCGTCCACCTGCTCCTCAGACACAGCAGCCTTCTCGTCATTGACAGCAACATCATTGGCTTCCGCCTCATTAGGTTTGGTAACGTCATTATTCGCTTGCTCAATGTCATTCAGGGCTTGTTTTTCGTCAGGTTTTGTTAGAGTTTCGTTCTCGGCATTAATCGTGTCATGTTCAGTTGTGTCGTTCTCAGTCTTAGTCGTAACAGGGTCATTAGGGGTATTTTGCTCTTCGGGGTTGGTCGTAGCAGTCTCAGTCTCATCAGGAATAGGAGTACTGTCGGGAACAGCATCAGCTGCAGCAGCCTTGCTCGTCGTTTCTGGCTCCGTTGCGTGGCCATTCTTGCTGCGCTTCTCCTTCTTCTTTTCCTTGTCCTTCTTGCTCTTCTTCTTTTTGGACTTGGGAGAGCCTTCGTCTTTGGGCTTTACCTCCTTGACAGAGCTGGAAGCAGTTTTGCTAGACTTGCTCTTCTTCGTCGACGGCGAAGTCCCCTTGTCAGGCTTTGCGGCGGCGACGGGTGCGTTGGGGTCTACCGCCGCCGGCGACTCGGCATCACCATCGGCTGGTACCGTGGTGTACTCGCCTTCCACATCTAAATCTCCCGTTAGCATGAATTAGAGCGCATTTGGTGTAGGGCTGAACTATACCATGTTCTTCATCTGCTTCTGACTCTTCCTCAGTGTCAGAGACAGGTACTTCGTAGTAGTTGACCTTGTGGTCAGCTACTTGAAGGTTCTCCCAAACATTGCTGCGGTGCTGGCAATATTGGACGCCTTGCTCAGAAGACATGCTTGGGCTGTCCTGGACTTCGAGGAAAACGTGGGCAGCGATGTGTCGGTGTGGGAAGACGGTGGACGAGCCAATACTTGCTGCCCAGAGTAGTATACAGTCGTTGCGGGTATGTGCAGCAAATAGCACAGAACAAATGAAAATAGAGTATTAGAGGATGAGGCGTCTGGTGAGATTGGGACGCAACGGGTAGGCTACTGCAATCAATTGGGCAGTAATGCGCACAAGGGAAGAGCAGAGGAGAGGAGAGGGGATAGTGATGGGGAGGGATAAAGGATCTCGGCGGTGTGATGAGTGAATCAAGAGTCAGAGTTGAAAAGACCTCAAACATGCGGGAGGTGCAAGAAGGTCATACAGACGGAAAAGCATGGGCCAGCTCAACTTCAACACAACATAACAAGCAAGTTCTACAACGAGCCATGTTTTGACAGGGTACAGCATGCTATGATACAAGGGGTGTCGTGGGCTACAAGCCATGGCGGTGCTCCATGCGGTTGATGAACCATGTACAACGCAATAGACGAGCACGGGCACTATCATCAACGATAGCCACAATGGCCGGAAAAGGTGGGAGGCGTCACAAAAAATGGCAAGGGTTCACCCTGGTCCAGGGTCCGGCAAGGTGACTTGAACTTGATGTTCAGGTGATTGCTCTGGCCCAGCGTCATTGGGCACCTACAGGGGCCAGAAAAGGAAAAAAACAAGACCAAGCCGTATTCGGTATCAGAATTGACATGATGCATGGTGAAAGAGACAAGATGCCGAGCCTGAGGAAAAAGAAACCTGAGGTATTTGGGTGGCTGCCCAACCGGGGAAGCGGCGCGTCGGCAAGGATGAAGGTTGAGGCCGACATGCAGGTTAGAAGTAGGAGCGGGATGCTAATGCAAGCCCAGTTCCGAAGCGCGGAGAAAGCTGTCGACTCCGATGAACATGAACATGTGCAAGATTGCACTGTAGCACATAGCAATATCAGGCTAGTACTGATGCAGATGCAAGAGGCCTGCGAGCACATAATATTAGTGACATGCAACCATGGGTGAATTCGGAATCGGTGGCTGGCCATGGGCACAGAGCTGCGACAATGGCTCAGTCTGGTAAGTGCATCCTGCGAGAGCGACGTGGCTCACATTGCTTCGACCGCCATCCCATCCGGCCACTCGCTCCCTGCAGAACAACCCGCATGTGTTTCGTTTCGTTTTCGCTTCCCTCAACCTTTTTTTTTTTTGGGCCGCGACGAGGCGGGTCGAGTACATGAAAGCCACCCCATCTTCAACAATGCTCTGCCCTGCCCTTTGCCGGTAGCATTGTATTCAGGCGTCATGCCAATTTCGCATCGGTGGATTGATGCAATTTCTCGTAGCAAAACATTGGACATGGGGTTCCGCAGGTCGTCACGGCGACGATTGAAGCTTGGACTTTTTTCGCTTGCGTCTCCCAGGGTCCAAAAAGGCGGTGATTTCATCAGACCCACGACCTGTTGCTGCCCAGGCCGAACGACAGGGATTCGGAGGCGCTTGCGATGGTACCGTTACTGTAAGGCGTGGGGCGTGTGGTCTGGTCTGCGTCCTTCATCATGCGACCTCTTAAACAAGCATGCCGGCGGGGGTACAGTACTATTCGTAACGCGGCACGAGTGATATGTAGACAAGTACTCCGTAGTGCTCCGTACTTTGAACGTATGTGCTATGTACTCTGCTTTGGCCAGCAAGGTACATGACGATGCAACGTGCCGAATTGTTTGACTTGATACTTTGGGGTGAGTCGACATGACTTTGATGGTGCAAAGGTGAGCAATCCCCCTCTCAGCCAAATATTCGTACACTCGAGCCAGACGTCCCTCACTGGCAGCTGCATGCAGCTGGCAACGAACCCTCCCCGGGCGCAGTCGAAACAGCTCTTCGCCTGCTCCACAAGAGCTTTGCAAACGCCCAATTGCCGAGACGTCCCTCTTGCCTGCCTTACCGCCCGCAAAGCGTTCTGATCCAATCCAATTCCACCGTTTGTGTAAACTGAAGAAAGGAACAGCCCAAGTCGAGCATTCGTCTCACTACCATGTCAAAAAAAACCGAAGTGGTGTTGTGTAATTTAATCCTCTTTCTAGCAATTATATTGGTATCTCGTCACACGTCAAAGACGCAGCTACATAATCTCTACCCTAGTAGTCCGTATTCTTTAAACGCATCTCTTCCTTTCGTTTTTTCATCACCAAAATTGCCAGGGATATAATTCCAATTGTCATCACGCTGCAAAAATTCGAGTTTTGGCCCACCCTCTATCAGAGCTTCCAGAATCCTCCCAGCCGAATTCCCTAGGCTGCCGGTGGTTGCTTCTGGTTGTCCGTGGCGCTTGGTGCGTAGCTCGCCTGCGCTCTGTTCTTCTTGATGACCTCCTTGACGCGCTCCTCGGCCTCGTCCCAGTCCTCCGTGTCCAGGTGGACCAGGTCGATGCCGTACGTGTCGGCAATCTTGCTGAGGGCGTCGAAGCTCTTCTTATCGTAGACGAAGCTGATACTGACACCGACGCGGCCGAAACGACCCGTGCGGCCGATACGGTGCAGGTACGTTTCGGTGTCGGGCTCCTCGTCGTTGCGGCCCTTCATCGGGATATCGTAGTTGATGACCATGGACACACTGGAAACGTCGATTCCTCGGGCCAAAACGTTGGTCGTGATCAGGACCTTGTTCTCGCCCTCCCTGAACTTCTTAAGCAGGTCGTCTCGCTCGTTTCCATCAAAGGCGGCGTGAAGGGCCGAAACCTTGTGTCCGTCAGCAGTCATGCGGCGCTGGATCTCGTTGGCGCTCTCGCGAGTCTGTATCCGATTAGTAACTGCCAGCAGCAATAGCGTAAAATGTGGCACCAGAAACATACCTTGACGAAAATGACAGACTGTCCAATCGTCATAAGTCCATACAGCTTGCACAGGATATCGTACTTGGCATTGCTGTCGGGGCAGTCAATGAACATCTGAGAGATGCCCTTGACCGTCAGCTCGCTGCGCTGCAGCTTGAGCGAGTGTGCGTTCGGCGCAAACTTGGCGGCGTAGTTGTTAACTTTGTCAGGGAAAGTGGCCGAAAACAGGAGCGTCTGAATCTCCTTGGGCAGCATGCTGCATCCAACTCGTTAGTCACTTTTCTCAACCCGTACCATTCCCTCCACTTAAAAAACTTACGTCTTGACGCGCATGCACTGGTCGCCGAGCCCCTGCTGGTCCAGCATGTTGTCGGCCTCATCCAGGACCAGTACCCGCAGATTCGACACATCGAGCTGTCTGCGTCCGATAATGTCCATGACTGTGCCGGGGGTGCCGATGATGACGGCAGAGCGAACGGGCTGTCCGCGGGGCAGCGCACCGGGGATAGCTGCGGCCACCTTGAGATTTTCAATGAATCGACCAATGCTATTGATGACTCCTTCAATCTGGCGGGCGAGCTCTCGGCTGGGCGCCAGGGTCAGGGCCTGGGGCACATCGGGCTTGCTAAAGTCGACGCGGGACAGGATCGCGGTCACAAACGCGGCCGTCTTGCCGGTGCCAGACTGCGACTGCGCGAGCATGTTTCTCGGGGGATCGGAGAGCATTAGAGGCAATGACTTGCCCTGTACCTTTGAGGGCTTCAAAAAGTTCAATGCCATCAAACCCTTCAGGATCTGTTCGGATCTAGAGAGGAGACAGCGTTAGAATTGGCGCGCTCCGTCGTGCATCTGCAAACTCAAAAACTTACAATCCGAGGTCCTGCCACGTAGTAGCAGAGTGAAACGGCGTAGCCTGGTTGTTCTGCAGGTCGCTCAGCGAGACCTCGACATCCCACTCCGGCTCCTGGAGGCCAGGGCCACCCGCCTCGGTGGTCGCGTCATCAGCCTTTGTTTCGGCGGCGGCAGGCTCGGCGGCAGGAGCTGCATCGGCGGCGGGCTTCTCGTCCGGCTTCGTGATTCGGCTCGCGAGATCAGACATGGCGGGCGAGGTTATGTGTGCGAGGGAGGGGTGAAGATGAGGTCCGTATAGCTGAAGCAAACAAAAAAGAAACCTGCAGAAAGTCAGACAAGCCTTGTGTGTGGCCTTTGTGTAATCCTCTTTCTGCAAAAAAAGACAAAGGATTAAAAAGAGAGCGAGAGGTGCAGGTCGTAGCTTGCGGTCAAAGCCCAGCGAATGGTCACTGACGGGCTCTAAATTTTGGTGGGGTTGTGGTGCCTGGAGGGGCAAACACCCGCCACTTTTGCAACTATACCTTCTGCTCCCGCTGTTTATCCGATGCAGCTCGACGACAACACCACGACGAGACAAGCTGCGACAAACAGCTGTTTAAACCCGTCCATTTCAGCTTTGCTCACTTTTTAGCGACATGACCACCCAATACCGACTATAATAGCCACACTATAGCTCCAACAGAGCTCCCGCGCTCCTCAAAATGGCAGCTCCTCCTCCTCCGCCGCCTCCCAAAGGCGGCCTATCGCTCTACGACAACCTCGTCGATCCAAACGACCCTGCACCAGCCGCAACAATATCCTCAGCGCCGGTCCTCTACAACCAAAACGACCCCAATACCCCAGGCGCAGCTCCAGCGAAAAAGCCAATTGACCCCGCGTTCCGCTTCCAGCCAGTCCGCCGACCACAACCAAAACAGCAGAAACCAAAGGCAACTTTCCCCAAGGCGATACCAAAGGCTCCAGCTCCCGCAGCGGCCGCCGCGCCAGAAGCCGCCGTCCCACCCCCTCCACAGCCTGCTGCGACAAAGAGCACGCTCGCCGACTGGGCGGCCACGGAAGAGGACGAGTGGCGCTACGGTGTAGGCGAGAAGCGGCAGCGCGGCGGGCGCAAGAAGAAGAAGAAGCAGCAGCAGCAGCACTTCGAGACGGACTGGGACGACATATACGACCCGGCGCGTCCGACGAATGTGGAAGAATATCTGCGAAGCGACGAGAAGATTGACGAGGTCAGGGAGTGGAAGGCTCTTCTCTATGCCCATCGCAAGAGCAGGCAGCATAGCCTTACCTCAGACGACGAAGACGGCCGAGATTCTCGACCAACAAGTGAGCAGTACCACTCTGTTCTTAAATTCATGTATAGGCAGCTAACTCTCCAAAACAAGATCAATTCGCCCCTCCTCCATCATACGGCTTCGTCCCACCTCCACCACAATCACCACCATCAACCGCCCCAGAACCACCACGACCGCCACCAGACGACAGCACCGGCGAAGACGCCTACGCGCGCCGTCTCGCCCTCTCAAACCAACAACAACCTCCTCCACCCCCTCCACCTCCAGCCGACCCTTCACCTCCCAACACTTCCGCCACGATATCCCGCGCTCCTGTTCGCTACTCGGAACCAGAACCACCCATACCATCTACCCACGACTCCCCTCCACCAGCCTTCTCCTCCGCCAACGACGATGACGACAAAAATGAAAACGACACACCGCAACCGCGCACCAACCGCCCGGGCCAAGCCGGCTTCGCCCACCGCCTCATGAGCAAATACGGCTGGGAAAAGGGCAGTGGTCTAGGCGCCGACTCGAGCGGCATAGTCAACCCGCTGCGCGTGCAGGTCGAGAAGCGCCGCCGCAAAGCCGACGCCGACGGCGGCGGATGGGCTGAACCAGGCGGCCGCGGCAAGATTATCGGCGGCAGCCGCGGCAGCAAGCGCAAAGACAACGCCGAGGACGGTGGCGACAACGACGACATGGGCGCCATGAGCGAGGTCATTGTCCTGCACAACATGCTGGACAACATGCCCGACCTGGCGGCGGAGATTGAAGACGGGCTCGGCCAAGAAATCGGCCAAGAGTGCGGCGAAAAGGTGAGAAGACCTCCCTCCCCCAAAAAAAAAAACCAAATAAACACGAGGGGAGAAGTCGCGAGAGAGCTAACATGGTTCAATGAAACAGTACGGTCGCGTCGAACGCTTATATATAGACCAACACACTCGGCGTGTCTTTATAAAATTCACAAATCAAGTCTCTGCGCTAAGGGTATGTTGACTGCAATGCCTGCGTGCATTGGAAACCCGGGCTAACAAGAAACCTCCTTACTTTTGTAGGCCGTCAACGAGTTGAAAGGGCGTGTCTTCAACGGCAACACAATTACGCCAAAGATTTATAATGTCGAGACGTTTGAAAGTGGCGTATATACAGCGTAGTGATTCATATATCTAATACACATAAATCTACACGGCTCGTACAGGCCAATGTGCTCATTAGTGCATCTCACAGGTACAGTTTCGTTGTCTTGTATCATGTTCGGGATTCAAACCGGTAAATTATTAAGTTCTAACGTATCTGCAAAAAGCACAAAGAGCTACGTAGCGTCACCATTCTTGTCCAGCTGCCACAGCGGTGAAGAAGAGCCACTATGCGGAGACTGAAAAAAGGAGGTGACAAAAAATCCGTGTACAGAGAATCGACGCCATTTTCCACCAAACTTCCTATCCTGCTAATAAGTTACAGAAGCTGGGCAACCGCGGCAAAGAAGGTCAGGCCCATGGCTGCAGTGCTGAGCTGGAAGGTGGCAGCACCGCTGTCACCATCGTCAGAGCCCTTCTTATCGCCGCCCTTACCATCCTTAGAGTTGGCGTCCTTCTCGTCCAAGTTAGCCTCGCAGCTCTTCTTGCCAGCAACCTTCGCGTTGTCAAGGAAGCTGCAGAAATCGTCATCGGAGATGTTGGCAGAACTCTTGACCGTCACGGCACCGCCATATGACTTGACCTTGGGAAGATCGATCCTATTACAGATTAGCATCAGAAATAGTTCCTTTGCGTGGTGAAGTAACTTACTCTTCGAAGCTACCACCGAGGAGGAGAGCGCCGTAGACGTCGGTCAGCTCGGGGAAGCCGGACAACTCAGTCAGGTTGGTATTGTTAACAATAGTAAGATCGCCGTTGATCTTCTCCAGGACGGGGAACGAAAGGTTGTTGAGCGCCTTGTTGTTGTTGAAAGACAGACTGCCGCCGTCCTTCTCGTTCTTGCCGACAAGAGTGAGGTTCTTAGCCTCAAACGACTCGATCATGCTGTTGTTCTCAAAGCGAAGGGCGGAGCCAATAGTCTCCAGCGCGGGGACTTCGAAGCTCTTGACGTCAGAAACCTGAATATCGAAGGCAGTCTCGAGGTCCGACATCTTGACGTTGAAGCTGTCGCCGTTGCCAGTCAAGATGAGAGTCTCATTGATAGTGACGAGCGAGGAATCGAACTTGGTCAAAGAGGGGTTGTTGATGATCTTCAGGTTGTTGACCGTGGTAATCTGGAGGCCAGTAAGGTCGTTCAAGGCGCCGCAGTCGTTTATCTCCACATCAGTAGCGTTGGAGACGCCCGAACCGCCGAACGTAAGGCCGCTGATGATCTTCAGTCTGCGCATGGTGAGCTTGTTGATGCTCTTAAGAGCGGTGAACTTGAGGCTGGTCAGGAGGTTCAGGTCCTGGAGAAGAAAGTCGCCGCCAATGGAGTTCAAGCTATCGCTCTCAATGCCGAGCAGGTTGGTGACACCGCTGACGTTGAAACCTCCCTTGAACTGCTTGGCACCACTGATGACGAGTTTGCCGTTCAGCTCCTCGGAAACAGAGACCAGGCCCTCGACAACTTCGCAGTCAAACTGCTTTGTCAATTCGGTGATGGTGACATCATCCGTGCAAGTGTCGGCAGCTGTGTGCATGTCAGCTTCAGTCCGATGAAGTGCATAAATTGTTCGATCCGGGATGCTTACCAGTTGCCAGGCCGGCCAGGGCCAAAGAAAGAAGCTCGAAACGCATGATGATCTGGAGAATCGGGTCTGGTTAGCGGGTCGTGTCAACTCGCCCAAATGGTGAAGTGAAGGTTTTTGTGCAGGAAGTGTAGTACAGCGAACACAAGAACTATCTGGCGCAAGCGTGGCTCAGAGAAACCCGATAAAATGCTGCGAAAGGGTGGATTCTTGTAGACGCTGGGATAAGAGCTGGTGATGGTTGTAGTGCAACTTGCTTGGTCTGGGATGTAGAGAGGTCTGTCGTGGACAAACGCGAGAAGCGGCAGTGATGGCTGCCGTTGCTGCGCAGGTTGTTGTTTCCACTTTCCGAAGCCTGGAGCGCAAGATCCAGAGCCCAAGTAAAGTAGCACAGGACAGAAGAATCACGGGTGGTCCGACTGCAAAGCGAGAAGGTCCGGTTCGTGTCCTAGGCGAGCGCGAGGCAGGATGACAACAGGAAGGACAAGACAGCGCGCAAGCAACACGAGGCAGAGGTATACAAATAGATTGGGCAGTCGCGGTGGCGGAGCAAAGTAGGCGGGCAGGTATGCAGCGGGAAAGGCGTGGAAAAGGCTGACGGGCACCACTGGAATGCAGCCGCCGGGGAGTTTGCCAAGCAGGCTATTGGCGCGCAGAGCAGAGGGGAAGCAGCCGAGATAGGATGATATGAAATGATATGGGCAGAGGGAAGCAGGCACGCGATGTTGATCGAAATTGCGGGAAGGGGACAGTGACGGGGTGGAGTGAAGCTCGACGCGGCAACAATGGGCAGTCGTGGCCAGCCAGCGTCGAGCGAGGCACGGATGTTACTCACCAAAAAGTGACGATCGGGGGGTTGTGGTGGTGTTTCTCGAGCAACGACGCGTCACGGCGGGTACGGCGGGATTCGGAGGCACGGAGGAAAGAAAGAAGACGAGAAAAAAAAAAGAGGAAAGAACCTGGCGAGGAGTGTGCGATTGACGAAGAAGATAAAAGGTGAACTGACGTCCCTTTTTCTTGAATCGGACCAGGCAAAAACGAGCGGCTGGAATCGAATTGGCAATACCACAGGATGGGAGGGAAAGGAGGAGGAGAAGGAGGACGGGCTTGCTGTCTGGGAAGGGGAGGGTAGAAGAAAAAAAATGGCGACTGGAGCTCTGCCCAGACCCTTGGGGGCGTGTGTGGTGTGGTGGCAGTGGTGTGTGTGTGGCCGGGTGGCCGGGAGGTGGTGGCCACCACCCCTGGTGCCTCTGGGCTTCCCCGCTGCCAGGTACCGGCCGTACCGTCTGCACGGCGGCCGGGTACTTCCTTGGCCCACTGGTCTGTTGTACTCCGTACCTCTCGTACATACCTATCGTCAGCAACACACAACAATGGCCAGCGGAGCCACCGGCCCAGCCAGATGCCGGCTCTACAGTTGATACAACGAATGTCTACTCGATACAGGACACGTACAGCACATTACCATGTATGTTTCTCGGTATTCTGCCACGCAATGGCTGTACTAGGCAGGTAGCACTGGCCTTGTACGGAGCACGCGCAACGTAGGCCCAACAAAGCCGGGACCTGCGACGAGGCCGAGACTAATTAGGGGCTGCAGCGTGCGTCTGTAGGAACGCTAGTGGCTTACTGGTGCCGCTATGCCCGCTAGAGAACGGCAAGCCCCACCATTTTAACCTCTAGCAGGTACCTGTAACAGGAGATTTTACGATTCCATAGCGCTGTTGGCAGGTATTAGACTGGCCCAGGAAGGAAGCTTTCGACAGGTACCGCCCCTAGCTCGCCAGGCGGAGATGGTACCTCGCTAGCCAGTTTCGGTGCTTAAGCACGCTGCCCCAGCACGCGGCAAGTGCAGCGGACCATCTCACCAGACGAAACAGAGCCCGGGAGGCAAAAAAGAAAAAATACTGATAAAAATAAAATAAACAGCCTGAGTCTAGAAGGAAACCCTGCTTCGGTGTAGAGGCTACGAGTACGAGTAGTCGAGCATGGCACCGTGAGCAGCATTGGACTTGTTTGATAACCCGGTCTACTGCCTACCTTGGTGCGTACTAAGGCAACCAGGTCGTGCTCGTGTAGCATCTCTTTGCCCATGCGTGCCCCGTCACGGTTTTTCAACTGTAATTACGAGGTGCACCGCATGTCGCTTGCGGTAGAGACAAGTACCGGCACCTGTAGGCCTCCGGTGGGTGGCTAGCGTATGCCGCCCCGGTATGGTGGCGATCGTTGTGGTACGGGCCAATTCAGGGGCAGTGACAAAGCAATACTTGCACCTACATACATAGTAGTACATTGGCCACTTCTTTGGTACCGGGATTTGCTGGCGCCGGCCTGGCACTGCAGTGAACACGATGACAGGCAAGACACGAGATTGGCATTCCATTGTCATTCTCTTGAGACATGCTTTCCCGGGGCACAATAACGAGGCAATAGTACGAGTACAGTACAGTACAGTAGCTCGAGTGTCCGGCCCTCGCTTGTCAGAGCTCTGTCCACGGAGCAGTCTCTCCCGAGCGGCAGTGGCGAAATCGGCTAGAAATTTTTTGCTTCTTCTCGCCTGTCCCTCTCTTCCTGTGCAGTGCCGTGCAGCAATCTGGCGCGGCTTTTTACTTTTTTGGCGTCGTCTCATCCAGCGGCCTAGGTACACTCTACGACTAAGGAGGTAGCGCATTCACTGGCACGCTCGGGTGGCTCGAACCTGGGAGGCGGAGCAAACGGATGGCCGTCCCCACCCGCATCGCCTGCGAAAAGTTGTTGATTGCGCGTCGTTCCCTTCCAAATTTAGCCACACCTACGACAGGGCCTGCGGTACCGACACCCACTTTCGCTGCCACTCCCACCAGTCCTCTCTTTCTTCTGCCACTCCTCCTCCCACCGTGGTGTGGCTGGCACCCTCCCACGTTTTTTTGCGTGTGAGCGCGCGTTTGTATACGAGCGAAGTCGGCTCACATGTCGCCAGCTCGCTGTGTACTTGAAGCTTGCACATGTTGTGATATTCATTGGTGATGCTTGTCCAGCAACCAATGCCTGCCACGATGGCCGCTTCTGCCTCCAACCAACACATTACGTCGTACTAGCCATGCAATTGGTACCGCTCTACCCATCAGCTAGCTGCAACTCTCGGCACAGCTAAGCAGTGCCGTACAAACGCCAACAGGCCAGCCCACCACCATACGGATACAACGGCAACAAAAGGCATTGGCGCTCTTCCAAGGCATCAATCCGCCAAGACGCATCACGTACAATACTCACTCGTACAGCGCCCGGCCACCGGAACAGCGCGTGGCAATGGTAGAAATCTGTCAGAGTGGCAACTCGTCTTCTCCAGACAGCAGTTTTGGCCGATGGCAAAAAGGCCAAGGCCATCCCACAAAACCACAAGACGGGCCCCGTTGACAGCCAAGGCATTTGTCTCTTCGCCAAGACGCCTTGCAAACCTTGTGTGCCCACTCGTATACGAAGAATTCAAGATGCGCTGTCGGCCGCGCTTCACCCTCCTCCACCACCACCGGCGCCCGTTTCGGCGACCTCTTGTTGCCGATGGCATGACAGCAGGCGTCTGCCAATGGTGACGCCGGACCTTTTTCTCGTCGCCGGCCATTCCACGAAATCAAGTGTATCACGGTCGCGTGCGCAGCGTAATTACACCGCAATTGTCCGGTGCGTCTGGTGCATTCTTACCCAGCCAGTTTGCGGGCAGTGACAAAGACGTGGCCATGCCGCATAAGTCGCGTTCACAAGCCTCCGCGAAGGAGCTTGGACTGGGCAAAACACTGCACCTGACGAGCGTGCTCCGTACCGTACCGTACGAGTAGCAAGATTCCGCGACCCAGATGCCGCCACAGCAGTGAGCAACGCCACTAACACGAAACATGCTGCCACTGGCTGCCCTGGAACGGTCCCATGGTGCTGAACAAGATCTCCCGCCAGGCTCCCGCACCAACCACCCCCTGCGTCCAAGGCCCAACCACGCCTATATTGGACGTGCAGTAGTTCGTGCACCTAATTCAAAGCCAAGATTTGGTCGCCCCGACCATGGGGCACGCGGTTTCAAGAATCTGGTCTGATCAACGGACTAAGAGTACTGCTAATGCACAGTAGTAAAAGCACCGAGCACCGCTACGACGTGGTCCGTATCAGGCTCTCGTCCAGACAGACCTGGAAAAATGACAACCCCGTGCATCCACGCTCCTTACAACGGAAAACTTCCAATATCGGCTTGCATGGGCATCGCTGATGGGGTGGATACCTTTGGCGGGCAAGCACCGCCACGCGGGCCAGCGTGTACTCGTAGACGAGACTGTGGCCCACCCCCCTTGAATGAGAATGGCTCCAATGTCGCATCCTCATACAAGCTACGGCCTACCCCAGGATGAAGATCGTATTGTTCATTCCAGACACGGAAACAAAACATGGCCCTCATGACGTCGCGCAGGCCACTTTTTGGTGATGACTGGTAAAGACCATTGTCGCTCCTTGTTTGATGTTGATGCCGCGGATGAGACCGGAACACGGGGCAACTTTGAACGTGGAGCAGACGGTAAACGTCGCATTGATCCATCGGCCACACACATCTCGCGTTTCCGCCTCTATCGTGATGATTGTGTCCAATTTATTCGCATGCATATGATAGTGCATAACGGTGGCTAAACTGCCGGACTTTTATACCGGCAACACCATGATAGGGTGAACAAAATCACCCAAGGACCTGCTCGATAAACCGCATGCCGCGACTGAGAGGCCTTTGGAGAGGTTCGCCTAACATACATGTGGCCCCGTGCTTCGGCCCCCAAACCTCCACGGCGCTAGCCTCGGCCGCTACCTTCTCATTCTAATTAATATCGGTTTCATTTTACTCGCCCGTATGTACAGCAAACGCCAGCATGCGCATGCGGAGTATTGGCAGCCAGGCTGGCCAAGGCTTCTCCAGGCTGGACAGGTTATCAATTACAAACCCAAGTCGTAAGAGACGATGGGCGCTCAGATTTCTCAGTGACTGCTGTGTGACACAGCCGTATACCCCATGCAGCTGCTGACACGCTTTGTACCGCGACAGCACCTGCATCGCGGAAAAAGCAACCATGCCACCTTGTCTATTTTAAGACCCCTTTTTCGAATCGTCCAATCCATCACAACGAACACAATTGTTTGTACGAGTACGCTACCACGCTCGCTTCTCCCCAAGGACCAAAATTCAGGCTACGATACGGAGAGCAATAGTCGTAGAGCCACGGGCGCCCCAGTGGGCCACGGACGAAATTGTCTAATATCGAACTGCAGGCTCCATACTGGGCCGCCCGAGCATCCACGAACCGAACCGGGGCGTGGGGTGTGAAGAAAGGGCAACAGGGATGGTGGTGCCTGTTATTCTCCCTGGCTGCTACTAAACCCGGCCATCTGCCGATTTCTATCACTGTCTGCTGCATGTGTCCATTTCGGTCTCAACTTACTCAACATGCATGCGTATGATGTTGATTCTGTGCAGTTCTATGCATTAAAACAAGGGGTACTATATATTGACGCTGCATTGGCTCTACTGATGCGATGACGGCATCTATGATATCAATAAGACAGTCCCTACTTGCGCTGTGCAACACTTTGAAAGTCGCCCATCGTCGTGAGCTTCCACTAAACGATACGGCTTCTTCGTTGTGCTATCATCAGGCACTGCTTTCCCCATGTAAACCCCATCAACGAAGCCATTCAACGCCCATAACTCCCTCCAGTCAAAAGCCCAACGCCGTCTACGACTCCATCGTACTAACATCCGTCTCCTCCACCCGCCACATATACCACATAAACAGGCTCCTATACGGCGCAAACTTGTCCGACAGCTCCGTCATGTCCTGCTCAGACATGTACTTCCACTTGCCGCCCTTGTTGCGCAGCTTGGCGACGTCGCGGCCGACAAACGCCGCCATGCCGCGCTGCACGCCCAGGTCGCCCAGCGAGAAGACGTCCATGCGCTTGAGCCCAAAGCACGCAAACATCTCGACCGACCACCTTCCCAGCCCGCGCACCGCCGTCAGCTTCTCCAGCACCTCGTCGTACGGCGCGTCGTGCAGCATCTGCGCGCTCAGCTCGCCGCTCTTGAATTTCTCCGCCAGGCCCTGGATGTACTCGGCTTTCCGCTGCGAGAGGCCCGCCGTGCGCAGCGTCTCGAGCGGCGTGGTCGCCACCTCGGACGGGTGCGGGAAGCGCGCCTTGGTTCCGTTGGTGACTACCGCTGTGCCGTTATTGTCGCCGTCGCCAAAGAGCGCGATAAACTTGTTCTTGATTGACTTGGCCGCTGCACCGGACACTTGCTGCGAGATGATGCCGCTGGTGATGCTCTCAAAGGGGTCAATCCTCTCCGCCAGCCCTTCTGGCGAAAAGGCGTGGCAGTGATGCCTCTCGACCAGCGGCCGCATCCGCTCGTCCACCTTGATTAGGTAGTCGCACGCCTCCTTGAGCAGCGTCTCCCTCGTAGTCGTCGTAGAGCTCTTGCCTCGGCCCTTGGACGGCGACACAGGCTCCTCGTCCCTCGGGTTGATCAGCCGCGACGTCTCCGGCGACAGCAGCGTCGCATTGGTGCCCCTCGGGTCCGCGAGGCGCGACACCGCCGCCGGCTTGGGCTTGTCGCTTCCTCCTCCTCCTCCTCGGTGCGGCTCCGAGATGATTCCTACGGCGCTGGGCGTCGGCGTGAGAGGCGGCGGCGCAGCAATCTTCTTCTTCTTGGGCGTAGTAGGCGCATCAGTTCCGTTTTGCGCAACAGCTTTGCGCTTCCGCCCGCTGGTGGCTGTAGTCGTAGTCTGGGGAGGAGGCGGCATAGCAGCGGCGGCTGCTTTCGCTTCGGCGCCAGAGGCGCTGAGGCGCGCTGACCGTCTTGATGCCGTCATTTCCGTCCGGGTGTGGGATGTGAGTGGCCGCGAGGCGTAATTGATCTCTGAGGCGGCGACAATGGCGCGAGGTGGTTGCGGAAGTCGGCGGGCAAGGGCGGCGGCTGTGAGTGTGAAGCCGGTACGATGTAGCATATGACGTAGACGACCGCGCTGCTTCTTTTCTTTTAAAAAACCGGCTAGGGATCAAGTTGGCCCTGAAGCTGCACGAATTGGCCGGTTATCATTCCGCGTGGTGAGAAGTAGATTGTATGGCCTGTGTGCAGTGTTGGATGATGAAGTGAGCTCCGTTCACGGTGTTGCGATCTATTTGGCAAGCTATGCCGTCACTTTGGTGCTAGCGCCGTGAAAGTCGTCCTGCGCCCTTTGGGTGGCAGTAGTGTGGGGAGGCTCTCAGTGTTGGTGCTACCCTGGAGCGTAAGTGACAACTTCAGCGTCCTATTTATTCATCTCCTACTAGATAATTTGAAGATGTAATTTCTGAATGAGGTAATTTTGGGTCCTTTATTCATGATTAGATCCTTCAAACATTAGAAACTTAGTAAATACATGTGTTTACGTGGTTGAACGTTGCTGTCTCAAAGCTCACTCGTGATTATTATATCGTGAACTAGTTCATGGCCTTGAATGAAGTTACCGCCGGGTGATTTTCGTCGAGCCTGTAGCTTCAAGTCACCATTCACGTCCTAAATGTCCTCCATCGCGTATATAAATCCGCGTTATAGATCCTTTCCGTAACCAGTAGATCACCGGGGAGGTTGACTGGTAGAGAGTGTCCTCGTGTGAAATGCGGCTTTTTAGTCGACATGCATACTATAGCACATACAATTCACCAATAGAGAGCCCATCAGTCACTATTACAGGCACAAATAGCTTGCTGATCCGCTGGCTGAGCCTCAGGTACAGTCCTGTATACGCCGTCAGGGCGATAGATAAAAAGGCTCGAACTGGCTGGTCGGGGGGCGAAGTACCTACCTTAGCGACTAAAACCAGGTGCTAAAATTGGACAGGTGGTTGGACAGATGGGGGCGGTACAAGCGTGGTACATGAGCCACTGACCAATACACGTGCAGAATGGCGGAATCCTATGTATCCACTCTGTACCCATCCTTCTCCAAACTTTTTTTCTTCTCACTCACCCAGATTAAGGCGAAGCCACGTTCTGGACTCAGCGAGTAGCCTTCTCTCGTTCGTCACCGGCGCACCTCTCCTTCAGTCCCTCTTTAAACCATCCGTCCGAACGAGCCCACCCCAATCCGAGCCATTCGCCGTCGACTGTTGCATTCGACGCCGCCAGCTCGCCGAGCTCTCGCTTTACTGCTCAGAGCGCCTGGTTTAGACCAACAGCGCCGAGTTCCTGTCGCTCGCTTTCCTCTACCCCCGTGGGGACCCCTTATCGCCCTGTGCCTTGCCATATCCCAACCGCCAACACCGAAGCGAAAACCCTCCCTTCGCCGATCAGCGACACCTCGACATACCGCCGCAAAGCATCTCGATTGCCCGCTGATAATATTTTGTCTGAGGTGGTGACGGTAACCGCCCGGAGACGTCAGCATGTTGCTTCCCAAAGGTGGCCTCAACTGGAAGGCCGCAAAGGCACAACTTCCCCCTAGCCGTGCGGTATGGAATATTGTGAGCAGGAAGCGCTTTTTGGGCCTCATTGCCCTCATTGGCACATTTATCCTGCTATGGAGAGGCATAAGTAGCTCTGCGTCAGAGATGCGCAAGTACGTTACCCTACCTCGTACCGCTAGCTTCCCATGGAAGCTCCTTGAGAGAACCTGCTGGACTAACAGTGTATAGCTTCTACTGCTGGGGCCCATCCAAGCCGCCCATGGATATGTCGCTCAACGATTACGCGCGATGGAATGGCCATGTCCAGACGCCAGTCCTCTACAACCACCACGCGCCGCTTGAAGTCAATTCGTCGACGATCCAACACATCGACCTCAACCCGATCATGTCGACACGAAAGGCCATTGCCAACGAAGAGCGCGTTCTCATCCTGACGCCGCTAAAAGAGGCATCGGCATTTATTCCCAAGTACTTTGATCTTCTTGCCAAGCTCAGCTACCCCCACCACCTCATCGATCTGGCATTCCTCATTTCCGACTCCAAGGACGACACGCACGCGGTGCTGGCCGCCGAACTTGACCGTATCCAGAGCCGGCCGGATAACGTTCCCTTCCGAAGCGTGACCGTGGTTGAAAAAGACTTCCACTTCAACCTCAGCCAGGATATCAAGGATAGACACGGATTCGAGGCTCAGGCTCCGCGACGCAAGGCCATGGCGCGCGCCAGAAACTATCTCTTGAGCTCTGCGCTTAAGCCGGAGCACTCTTGGGTCTATTGGCGCGATGTCGATATCGAGGAAAGCCCCGATACCCTAATTGAGGACTTCATCGCCCACGACAAGGATGTTATCGTTCCCAGTATGTGTTACCACCTTGCCGCAACCCTGTAATTGATAACTAACAAGCTCCCAGATATTTGGTTCCACCGATACGAAAATGGCAGGGACATTGAAGGCCGATGTAAGATGACCTACCGAGTTTCTATATGGACCAAGCTAATTTATTTCGTCAGTCGATTACAACTCGTGGGTCGACACTGACCAGGTCCGCAACTTGGTCAAGAAGCTCGATAAGGACACCATCATTGTTGAAGGTAGGGTTCTACTTCGCCTTTGAATGACACCACCGCAGGCCCTTGCTGACACTCTCAACAGGTTACAAGCAGTTCAAGACTGGCCGAAAGTACATGGCGCTGATGGGCGATCGAAACCAGAACAAGGACGAGGAGATTGACCTTGATGGTGTTGGTGGTGTCAGCATTGTTGTCAAGGCTGATGTGCACCGATCAGGTAAGAGAATAGTGAAGAAACAACCGATAAATTCAAGAAATTGGTATGCTAACTGGCCTAACAGGCATCAACTTCCCCTGCTACGCCTTTGAGAACCAGGCCGAAACCGAGGGCTTCGCCAAGATGGCCAAGCGTGCTGGTTACAGCGTTGTTGGCCTGCCCAACTACGTGGTTTGGCATAAGGATACGGACGAAAAGGAAGGAAATAACAAATAAAAGCATTTCGGTTACTCTGCGGCACATTCGCGCACGCTTCATGTTGCGCCGCCGCGCCATCCCGTGCGGTTGACATCATGCCACGGGACAGGACGGAGACACCGACCACGTTTCAACAGCAGAGCTACGGCATTTCACTTTTTCAGAGCAGCCAAAGACGCAAATGGCTAGAGCTCTAGGTGTTTGAGGGACTCTAATCCCCACGCACCACGTCACCACGACGTTTTTTTCACTTAATGGTCATGCAACATTCGGCGATTTGGGTTTCCTTTCGTCCAACTCTCTGCCTTTTTTCTTCCTTTTTTGGGCCAGGAAAGTTTATCTCGGCTCAGCTCAGTCCAGCTCGAAATTCATCTTGAACAGTTTCGTGTAATAGTAAACGCAGGAGGTAGCTGAGGTTGGACATTTGTTTTTTTTCGAAAACGGCGACGAAACTCGAGAGGAGTTCTTGGTCGGAGCACATGCTAGGAAAGCGCGCGAAGAGACTTGGAAAGGGCAGTGATAATAGGGAGTTCAGAGTGTACTGGTTTCCGATAGATTTAAAATACAAACACATCAAGACATGCTACAGCTGATTGGCATCGCGGTGTAGTGAGGCGTGGGCGGCGTGTTAGTAGAATGGAGTCTTTGCTGCCTTCACGAGCCTCGTAAGGCTGCTGCATACGCGAAATACGGTAAACAATGTAAGAAAAAACGTATACAAGGGCATATGATACTTTATTTTTTAATTCCCACAATGATAGCCGTCGTCGCCTATGTTGTCGCGATGCAGGCACTCTCTGCCTGACGGGAACGATCACCGGACTGCCCGTCACATGATCCGTGGCAAAATATCGGATACGCTGCGTTTGGCTCCAACAAGGCGGCTGCGGGTGGGTGCCGTCATAAGCCCACCTACGCACGCGGACGGCCAGCACTAAGCTCAGAGCAACAAGCCAACCCTCTCCTACGACACCCTCGGTCACGACAAAACTCGGCTGCCTTATCCTTCTCCAAGCAGGACGAGAATACATTGTTTTCGCGATACTCGCACCAGGCTCTCGCAGCCCTAAATAGAATCAAACCCCCTGCGCCGGCCGACATTCCTGTTGCCTTAGCCCCCCGGCGGTCACTGACGTTTTTACCCCACCACCGCTCTATTGACTCGTTCGCCTGGTTACGCAACCTGGCCGTTTTCCTCCAAACCACCAAGCCCGACGCCCGACGATACGATATAAATATTCGATAGGCCATTTTTTGCGCCATCGCCTTATAGCAGCAGCAGCAGCAGCTGCAGAGGACCAGACAGAAATCCAACCCTTACATACGCATAACCATGTGGAACTGGTTCGGTGGCGGATCGGGCGCGGCCGCGAACCGCAAGGACTCGCCGAAGAATGCCATCCTGGGACTACGATCGCAGCTGGAAATGCTGCAGAAGCGGGAGAGACATTTGCAGAGCCAGATTGAGGAGCAAAATGCCGCCGCGCGAAAGCACGTTGGCAGCAATAACACAAACGGTAGGTTGCACCCTTGTTTTTCTTCGTGTTTTGGGGTTCCATGAAAGACTAATGTCCCTTGCAGCCGCCAAAGCCGCGCTGCGACGGAAAAAGGCGCACGAGCGCTCGCTGGAGCAGACGGAACAGCAAATCACGACGCTGGAGCAGCAAGTCTACAACATCGAGTCGGCAAACATCAACCGCGATACGCTGGCGGCCGTGGAGCAGGCGAGCAAGGCCATGAAGAAGATTCATGGCAAGCTGACGGTGGAATCGGTGGAGAATATCATGTATGTTTTTTTTCTGTGCCCCCTTTCTTAGAGACAAGAGGCGGTTTTGCTGACTGGCTACCATTATAGGGACGGAATGCGCGAACAGCAGGAACTCAGCGACGACATTGTCAATGCGCTCGGCCAAAACGCCAACCCCATCGACGAGCACGAGCTGGAAGAGGACCTGGAACTGTTGCAGCAGGAGCAGCTGGACGAGGCCATGCTCAAGACTGGCACTGTGCCCGTTTTGCCGTCACCCGCAACGCAAGAGCGTAAGTTTTGCGACCCCGCTGCCGACTGCGATGCTGTCGGTGCAGCTGTTTTGGAGATCTGATGCTAACTGTTGAATTTTAGCCGTGTCAAACAAGAAAGAGACCGAGGAAGAAGACGAAGAAGCGGAGCTGCGCAAGCTGGAGGCGGAAATGGCTATTCCGCAGTGATGATGGCGCCGTGACTTATAAATCTTCTTTGTTATTCATTTCCCCCCGGCGTGTTTAAAGAGTGGATTCTGTGCTCGATGCTAGGTGTTAGAAAGCAGAATGGATAACGTCATTTACGGCTCTTTCTCCGAGTCTTTTCTGAATCTATTCTCCGTCCTAAGCGCCGAAAGCGGCATCCAGCCACCCATGTCACTCTGCACCTCTTCCATTTGCCGCCCCTCCCGTTCTTGTTTCTGGCGTCGGCGTCTTGCGAAACTTACATATTTGATGGAGCAATTTATCCAACATACATGGCGCAGAAGGCCCTTTGCAAAGCGGCAGCCTTGGGCTGTTGCCGTGGCTCGCCATCCTTTGCCATGTTAGAGCAAAGCCCCCCTCTGCGTGACTTTTTTCTTGAGGGGAAGTGCTGTGTTGCCTTGTGCTTATTACTTTTAGTCTTTTCGGTAGATGGATTTAGAGCCTTTGTAGTCAATACGACATTTACTATCCGAAACTAGCAACTATACTGTTTGCCCGGTTCCAGCTGGGTAAGTGAAAGCGCCATCATGGAAACCCCGGAGTCTTGCCCTACGTCATGAAAGCAAGGATTCGGCATCTTGCAGAGGAGTAAGCCTCCCGTAAGCGGAGACGAGCTAGTGCCGTATCACGAAGCGCCGTGCCTGGGGTAGTTTCACAACGCTGCCTGCAGGGCTACGTAGCCGCCGGCCGTCCGACCATGTAGACGGAACGTTCGAACACTGGTGCATTGCGTATAAGCCTCCCAACGCAGATTCGTCTCCAAAGTCCGCCAAATTTATTGCCCTAAATTATTTTTAAATTTCATAGCAACTAATTAACAGTAAATCCCATATAAAAGTGAAATTAGTACTGCATTCTTACCTTAAATTAGTCGCCGTGTTACCTCTCTCGTCATCATCTCACCTCGGCGCTTAACAAGGCGGTTACACCAAACCAACCCAATACCCCACACCACCTACACGAGACACGATTGGCTGTCGTCGCTTCTCACCAATCTCAACTATGCACCAACTAATACGTTTCTTCGTCTCGCAAACCAGGGGTGCCGACGGATTTGATTCGTGAGACTGGGGATGGGATGAATGGGGCGGGTTTTGCATGTGCAGGTATCCCGAGCATGACGCCTCCGGCGCGAATGAGCGCGATATGGGGGCGGCGAGGCGAGCGAGAAGACGTGTGTTCCGGTTCTTCTGCTTGACCGTGTTTCGTCCATCTTCTCTTACCGCTCAGCCGTTTTCTTCCTCTTTTCTTCCTCTTTGTACCATTTTCATTTTTCCTTATGTTCTTATGTGTGATTATTTCTGTTTAATATTCCTTCAATCTATATCGAGCTTGTCTTGTTTCCCACCTTGCATCACCAAACGCCTTCTTATAGATTCAACTCCACGACTTCCGCTCTCGACGATGCTGTGATGCCTTGCTTCCCCAGCAATGCATCTCTCATCCTTCACAGCAGGTAAGAATCGCTCCAAGACCCTTTTAATTTAAACGTACTGCCTCTGACCTCATCAAGCGCCCAAATAGAATGTCCAAAAAGAACCACCGCTCAAGTCTAAATCTAGTCACTCTTTTACTACACGCCCACGCCGCCGCCGCGACATCCAACCTCCGCAATGACATCTTTGCCGTCGTACCCGCCTGCGCGCAGCAGTGCGTCCTCTCGTTCCTGTCTGTCAACTTTGACGCTGGCAGCATGGACGGCATGGGCGTCACGCTCGACTCGATATGCGCTACTGACTCCCGGTCTGGTTTTACGCTTGGGGAGGGCGCCATGCAGTGCTTGACTGCCGAGAAATCGGTTGGATCTTGCTCGGAACAAGAGGCTGACGGTACGTATTTGACCAGTCCAGTACCCCAAAGATGTTACGACTCTGTAGCTGACTTTCTTTTCTGTTTCTTGCAGCGTCGGCGATGCGCAAAGTGTATAAAATCTGCGATGGCAGACCAGACGCCGTTAAGCCTACGCACGGCGTCGTTACCGCCACGTTAGTCGTCGATCCGGATACAGGAAAACTCGCGTTTCCAACACCCAGCAATCGACCTACAAAGACAAAGGAACCATGCCCAACATTAACATCGTGCTCAACCTCTCCCGAATCCACCACCACCACCACCACCACTCAGACGACGACAAAATCACCCCTCATTCTACCAACCACACTCGTCACTGCGCCAGCGAGACCCTCAACGAAAAGCAGCGAGACGCTCCCTTCATCCACAGAGGACCCCTCGGCAGTAGAAACAGAAACGTCCGCTCCAGCGCCCCTATCCAAGGGCCAGGTAGCCGGCATCTCGCTCGGCGCAATCTGCGCCGCCGCTGGAGTCGTCCTAGGAATCGTCTTCCTCTCCCGCTACTGCCTACGCCGCCGCCGCCGCCGCAATGGCAAGAAGAGGCCGTACATCAGCCACATGGACACTTGGGGGTACCAGATCGACAAGCGGTCCAACAGCGTCGAGAGCTCGTTCACCGACAGGCACTTGAACCGACACACGGGGCCGTACCCGCCGCATATCCTCCCCGGCCAGGGATATAGCAGGACAAGCTGGCGGCCGAGCGCAATTGGCCTTGCCATTTCCCCATCAAAGCAGAGAGACCAAGCGAACACGCCAACGCGCACGCCGACAAGACCAATGTCGAGACTGCTTCCCGCAAAGCCAGACTTGCCACCAGTACCGCGGAAGAATACACCGCCATTACCACCAGTTGTAGTTCGGCAAGCTACGATGAGCCCGCAACTTGAACCTCCTCACCCTCAAGCTACATATACGATGCAAGCAGTAGCCAATGCACCACCGTCAAACAAAGAAAGACCGCAGCCTCCCCGCCTAGTGATTCCCGAGGCAAACTCTCTCTACCAGACCTCGCCAACCGAGCTCCCAGCCCAAAACATCAACACCCTCCGCGAGAGCGGCCTCACAGAGTTTGAAGAAGAGGGCCACCGCTCAACCTCGCCAGCAGGGACGATATGGCACCCTCCGTCTGCCAACCCTGCTTCTGCTGCCGCTGCCTACTACGTCGCCGACAAGCACGGCAACTGGGCGCTTGCCAACCCGCGGCAACCCCCAGACGACGCAAAGGAAACAATCATGACGCCGCTATCCGCCGAGCCCAAGATTGAAACTGCGCAGTCCATCCTGTTTGCTCCAGCCGTCACGAAGCAAGTTACATCAAAACCACCAGCAGCAGCACCAAACCTGCCACCGGAGCCAAAGACGCCAGCCCTTCAGCAGTCGACCGCGCCGCCCAAAACACCAAAGACGATGCCCTCGCCGCTTTTCTCCCGACAGCCAAACCCGCGCTCCTGCTCACAGCCGCTCCCAGGTAACACCGCCAGTAACCTCACCGCTGTACCGAATCGTCCTGGCCGCTCTCGAGCCACATCTGCAGACAGCGGCATAACCACCATCAGCACCTCATCCGAGGCATCAGACGACTACGTCCCGCAGGCACCAGTATATAACCTCTCCCCCGTCGCCGAATCGCCGCAGTCCCGGACAGCGAACAATGCCGGAGCAGAAGGCCACTCACCCGTAGCCTACCCTCGCATCCCCGGCCGCGGAGGCGGAACACCAGCCATCCGAGGCCGTCCATTCAGCCGCGGCGGCCGCAACATGGTCCCGCCGCCGCGAAGGCCAATGATCTACCACAACACACCAAGCCAAGCCAGCCCGACGCCAGGAACCAACAGGCCACCCTATCCACCAGACGACCCCCGCAATCAACCAACAATGCGCATCGTCTCGCCCTCTCCCGCACCAGAACCACAACAACCTCCTCCACAAGACGACAGGGCCATCCTCCCCTCCGCCGCCCGCCGTCGCCAAAGACCACCCAGCCACCTCCCACACCCTTTCCCTATGCACCCCCGGCCACGACCAACAAACAACTATAGAGGCCGAGGCGGCAGCTACACACAGCCGCAGCAACGGCATCAACAACAACAACCAGCCTACCACCCCATGCCCATCCCCCAACCATACCAAACCCGCCCGGACTCTGACGAGCACCAAGTCCACCAGTACTGGCGACCACCGCGGCCGACACAGCCGCCACAAGGAAGGGCAGACTCGCCGTCGCTACTAGCCAAGCGCCTCGGTACAGAACGAGCCGCCAACATGGCCATGCCGAGGATACAGCCCAGCGCGACGCACGGGCAATGGCGCCAGACGCCGCCGCAGGGAGGCGAGGCGAGAGCAGCGTGGGTGCCGCCGGCGTATCCTGTGACGCCGGATTTGCCGAGTACGCCGACTTGGTTGCCGCGGTTGACGCCCACGAGGCGTGGAGACGACTTGTTCCTCAATGTAGGTTAGAAGGCTACTGGGAATGAAGCGTCGAATTACGATGGAGCTATGATGATATGAAAGTTTCAATTTGTCATTCTTTTTCGTCTTTGTTTTCTTTGAGTGTACCTGTACATTACATGAAGTTACTACAGCAGAGTTGAAAAGGCGTTGTGGACATGTTCTTGGATATCCCGTATTGTTTATAGACAATCGTTTACAATTTCAAGTTGAGCTCATAGAGTATCTAGGGGCAATACATTTACTAGTTTGCTTTGTACCGATAGAGTCGTACTAATCTACCAATTCCGGTTCACCAACGACGGCAATCAACGCACCCTTCGAGAAGGGCCTTCACCAGCGTCATCATCTTCCCGACGGCTCAAAGCACACTCCATATCTTGGTATTGCCTCTGTCGAGAGTTGCCCTGGCCATTGTCCATTGTGTACTTGTCAAGATCCAAGTCATCAGTTGTCACGCTGCTTTCATCTGATCTACGAAGCCGTTTTCCACCTTTCCTTCGTAGAAAATCCTTCGCGTCCTGCCTGAAATCACTCATCTGGTCATCCAGAGCACCGATGCCTTCACTCCATACCTTGCGGTTTTGATGCGCCCCGGCATCAATGAGTTTATTCTTTCTCCGAATTTCTTGCCAGCGAGTCAGGCTCCCGAGCTCGACAATATTCATTCGGCGAGTCTTTCCAATGGGATTGCCAATCATGACCGGCCTCCAGGCCCTCTCTTCCTCCATCATTGCTTGCGGGTCATTCGGCATGGAGGCTCGTCGAATTGTAGACTTGCGGCGCGCTTCGACCACTCTGTCCATTTCTTCAAATTTGGAGGTTGGGATAATTTGTATCTCAATGAACCTCATGAGGACCAGTAGTAAAAGAAGCGTTAGTAAAAACAGGATGCCAGCCACAACGCCAGTTGCTACCTGCTGCCCTAGCCTTCTTGTAACGTGTCCACCCAAAGCCGTTGAGCCTGCTGCCAAAACAAAAGCAAGGCTGTGAATGACTGCAAAGCCAGCTGTAACTCTTGGAAAAGAAGAATAGTTTGTCCTTTTGGGGTTCTTGGCGGAAGAGCCTCGTTGGCGGCCCGTCATCCCAGGCGAGAGATCCGAGCAATCAAACGTCTCCATGATGAACCCATTGCATTCGGAGATGGCTAGGCAGGAAAGGAATCCCACGCCAATGGCAAAAATGGTTGGCAGGCTAATGTGCACCGGTGGCCCAGACGAAACTGCTGCGTAGCACATTCCCGCTATAGGTAAGAGTAACGTGAAGACTGTTCTTCGGACCATATGGGAGGACCAGACAACCTTTTTATCCAGGGTCGCCTTGTTTGTATTGAGTTGCGCAAAGCGAGACCGAGAGAACAGATTAGCCTTTTGAAAAGGGATTGCGAGGCAAGCTCCGAATGCAACACCAGCGACAATCAGGCCGACAGCTGGAGATCGAAATTTGTAGAACCTAGAGGCCAATGAGCCGAGTAATACAATAATCAAAACCACTTGGGCATAAATCCAGGCCGAATAAACAGCCATGACCAGAAATCCTGGTTGGCGTAGCATCTCTATGGACAGTAAAACACCGTGGTAAACCTCTTCTCCCCACCATCTCGGGCCTGTTTTCGCACGATGCATCATGACTTCTCCCCGCGCGATACGACGAGATATTTCAGGGCCAGTCCTGACTTCGGCAACAGAACGCCTGTAAGCTGATCGTCGGACTTCAGGGCAGACGACATTGAGAAAGAGGACAAAGGCAATGATAATTATGCTGAAGTAGAAACCCCAAGTCGGCTTTTGCTTGTCGATGATGGCGGCGCCGACCAAGAATCCGAGCCCTAATGACCCAATCCAGCACCAGGTCCAGATACCAAGCCAAACACCCATGCCACCACCGTGCCTTCGAGCATCAAAATGGTCAACAACTTCTTGATGGGGATTGACACTCATAAGAGAGGCACCAAACAAGTCTGTGAGAATCGAGTGGAAGTTCATGCTTGCGAACCCAAGGGACACACCCATCAGAGTCCGGGAAGCAAGAAGTAGAGCACGCCACTCAAATGCGTCGGTAAGTCGTTGTGAATTTACAGCCAGAGCTTGCGGAAATAAAAGTGGCATGGCAAGCACAAGGCTCGTCAAAATATATGGCTTCCGGCCATGAAGTAGAGGGAGTGGCCAAAAAAAGAAGGCTGGAATGGCGAGTCCCAAAAAGCAGCCAGTATTCCCATGGACGGTGATGTGGGACTGATCAACAATGTAATATTGAATAGAAGGTACAAGGCCAGCATATATACCCAATAGTACACCAATTAGCGCAGTGCTGATGCATGCCACTGATGCAACGAAACGCTTGCGAATGGGAGACCAATCCCTTGCAATTGGCTGGCGTCGGTGCGATCTTGCCAAGTTGAATCTTTCACCGTCTCGTAGGCTTACATGAGATCGTTTGCGTAAGCTGATTCCATGATCTACTGGCAATTGACGGCCCGCTAAATCACGGTCCGGTAGTCTTTCATCGCCCGGCTGATAGATGTTGTGACCTGTATTCTGCATTGCTAGCTGGTATGGAGCCTTTTGTGCGCCTGTTACGGGACGGTGCTCTTTTATATTCAACGATTGCAATTCGTTCACGACTGCCTGATATCCAGGAATGTCGAATGTGACGTGAGGTCTTGCGTCGGCCGAAGGTTCGCGAAGAGTAAGGTTGGCACCACTATCCGAGTAATTCTCAATGACATCGCTCAGCTTTGGCTTGCAGTTTGTGCCCGAGTATGTTTTGGCATGCCCGAAAGCAGGTCGTGACAGAAAAGTACGGAATGCAGTATCCTCAGGTGCTGAATAACCAGCTGAAGATGGTTTATCGCTTACAGCCTCATCCAGGCTCTCATATTCTGACGAAACACCAGAAGAGGTGAAACTACTGTCATTGTCCGATCGAAGTCGTTGTTGGTCGTCTCTCTGATAATCAATTACGTTGGAAGCAAGAGAGACTGCTTCATTCAAGAGCCGTTCCAGATCACTGACAGCCCGACGGAAGAGAAATCCATTAAATTTCGAATCGGACCTGGTGGAGTGATTTGACAGGCCCGTTACTCGACGTGCTAGTTGCACTTCCTCAATCAATGGGGCGTCAGCCTCCTTGTCTTGAGCGGTGTCCTTGTGACGCTTTGGCAGCCTTGTAAGCTTTGTTGTATATGACTCGGGATAACGTAGCATTTCCCGCAACTATTGAGACGTGCGGTTATAGTCCAACAAGGAACCCAGCGATAAGCTTCGCTGTCCCAGCGGGTAAAGAGTCGAATTGGCGCTTCCTTCTTTGGTATTATTATTGAGATGCGTGGACCTTGGACCTGCTGTGGGACTTTCCTCATAATTCACCGGATACTCTGTGCATTCTGCAAGGCTGTGTTCGGGACCTGGCTCGGGGAACAGCTGGGTGTCACTTCGGAGCGGCTCAAGGTGAATCGACTTCGTTGCTGTATAATGATGATGACCCTCGTGTGAGCCAACAGTACTGAAAGATTCGATGCGGCATGACTCATCCCCATCGTTTAGAACTCCTGGTTCGTCCGGATCTGTTGGCTCTATGGCCGCGACTTTGGATAAATGGCCGAGTGGAGGACCGTACTCACGCGTTGGTACAGGCGCCGTGGCACCATGTGCAGAGAAAGCACCTATCGCGGAAGCTGACACATGCGGTGAGGCTGGTCGTACTTTGGACGTCGGAACGTGAAGATCAGTCTCTGACGGTGGACTAATTGATGAGAATGGGCCATCTTGCCAAGGACTTTTAGCAAGGGCAGGCATCTCGTGGCTGTCCGAGGTATCTGCTTGTGTGTGGGTTGCTGCGGCTGGCACTAATAACTTCGAGCGGTCAAGGGTATCCTGTTTCTGCACCCGAATCGACGAGCGCCGGGGCGGGATTAACATATCCGTAAGGTCATTTGCTGGTACATGAGGAGCAGCGGCCGCTTTTGCCAAATCCACTTTGCAAGGGAATGAACAGTGGTCGGTGATGGCTGGCGGTGGCTCTGTTTCATTGATACCGGCTGTTTGATCAGAAGGCATCAGATTGTCTGCCTGGTGTTTGGCAGTAAGCGAAGAGTCACCATCGCTGTGACGCATCATGGACAAGGACGGGCGGTTACTCGGCACAGGCGTGCGGTCAAAGTCACCGACTGGACTTTGCCCAGCGGTTGGATCTCGTTCAGTTGTCCAAGCCTGTGTGTGGGTGTGAAGTGTGGAAAACATGGCATTCACTTCCATGGGCGATGATGGTCGTTGTCGTGCGTCACGTATCGAACGGGGTGCTCTAGGGCCAGAAACGAGTGGTATCTGTTCAAAGCGAGTGGCGTTCTGGAGGAAAGGAGTCGTGGATTGCAAACAAGAAATGCAGAAAGCGACGACAAATATAGGCTACCGTCGGAGATTGACCTGGGACGAAAGTCAGGGCCTGGAAAATGACATTGTCGAGGCTAATAGTAACGGATAATAAATATTCGACGCGGTCTAACAGGACGAGGAAAGTATAGAGATAACGGAGTCGAGGTTGAAACAAGAGGTTGAATATGTAGAATTGGGCATGACACCAGTGGACAGGCGTTACATGGCAATACTTTATTGCAGCCCACGTGCCAGCTGTAAGGTACCTTTGTTGGCAGTTGCCATCGTCAAACGAGCCTGGGCAGCTACCTTACCCATGTAAGCAGGCGCCTCTGTATCTCCAAGGGGTGCCTCAGGCTGGCCAGTGCCCTGTTCATTCAAACAAGAGAGTCTCGGGATGTGAAGCGATACGGACTACAGGTCGCCAGATCTACAACATAGAAGAAATATGGCTGGCATTCCCGCCCTGTCCGCTAATAAATTAGATAGATACTCACGCCTCCCCATGAACAGTGGAGCGAAGGACTATTGTGCGGACTTCTGTCTGTGACATTTCCCCGTTTGAACATCACACCCGGAGATAACCACGGCTACTCGTCCGACGCGGACTTATCAGGACTAGGATACACTAGAAAAGGGACGGCGCGCGAACGAGGCTCCGAATCCCGTATTTACGGGTGGCTTAGCGCTCGTTTTCGCTGCAAGGCGTCGTCACCAGGCTAGCGCCAAACGAGACGGAAGCGCAAGCGGCGGGATTGTATATGGCCCCACATCTCGATTGCCAAATTGGGCAATGTCTACATTTGGCTGCCTGGAGCCAAAGGCCCGCACGACACTGCGAGTCTAGACATACGATAACTTGCTTCAGAAGGAGGAATGTGAGTAGAACGGCGAACCTCGTATGGAAGAGTAAGATCACTATCCAGGGTGATAATCAAAAGGCGTCTTGGCTAAACGAGGCACCGTAGCTCCTGTACATGCATAGTCGCTGCCGACAGCGCGCCAATTATTGTCACGGTTCGTCCCGGTTCGTGCACGTGGAAGGTTACGCAGCATGGCGGAAAATGTAAGCCAATGTATTGTATAATCTAACAGGGCCATTTCTATAGAGCAACCAGTGCTCTGTCCGTTTTGTAGTGGTGTAACATTTGCCTCGGTCCCGCCCAGGCTTGACTGCATCCAGTGCAGCCGTTCTCGGGACATCTGGGTCGTCTCCAGGCATTAATAATAGGGCATGTGATGGCCCCTTTCAACCAAACGACTGAGTCTTGTTCTAATTTTGCAGCAATTGATGCGCCCTGACGACCCAATCAAGCATTGTTGTCTCGAGGTGGCTCCAAATGCCCCGGATGACTCACCAAACGCCGCCCAAGATGTCCCAATATCTAAGCCAATCGTACTGTGTCATGCCATATCATATAGTATCGTATCCCAGCCAAAGAAAATAATGCAAAATGTAACAAAAAGAACAAAAACAAAGAGAGAAATCAAGTAGGAAAATAGACTCGCTCGCTAATGTGGAAAAGGCAATCTGAACAAAGGGAGGAGTTCTGAACGGAAAGAAATCTATGGGTCGCTCTGCGAGCTAGTCCTGCTAGCTCAGCTGCTGAGGAGAGTACATGTTCAAAAAGTGACCATGATAGCCGGGAGCGACTGAATATGCCCTTGGCTTGGCCCGGATGGAGCTATCGTCGTGTGCCCAAGGCCATTGATTCTGCCACGAGAGAGATTGTGTGCTGTCCAGGCGAGTGTTTCGTTGAGGAGAGAGTAATCATTAAAATGTGTCGTCTTCGGTAGCTCGTAGAAAGTGAATCGTGTGGGACGTAATGCAGAAGTATTAGAGAGAAAGGGTTTTGAGCCTCATGGGCTCTTGCCGAGTTCGTGGACAAGAACCGAAAAGAGACGCTGGCGGGTATGAGAGATGATCAAGGAGGGGAGCTGTGAAGGATTCCGAGAGTAGAGGTACGCGATCCAGTCGTCAAAAGCAAAACCTGTGAGGGGCGGGAAATGCCGTGCTTGACTTCCCGCTACCAAAGACAGCACGTTTCATCGGTAGCTTCGGTGACTTCGAGAGGTCGAGCGGCCACTGTGGTAGCCAGAGTCAGAGTAGGAATGACTCGATGCCTGATATGCGGACCGGCTAGAATGAGCATTGCAAGCGTAGCCAACATATATAGTTCGCTTCTGAACAGCATGGCCGCGGCGGCCATATGACACGCATCGATCAACAGCGTGCTGGTAGTAGAGGCACCGGCAGGCCGAGTAGAGCTCGACGAGCTGGTAGCACATGGTGTAAACGGGATTGAGGTTCTGATGAAGCTTCTTCTTTCTATGGCAGGTGGTCACCCAAACAGGCCGTGGAAATAGCCTAGCCACAAAGATGGTTGAGCAGTGTGCCAGTCAAGAGAGTTGTGCTCAAGGCGTGGTGGTTGTGACTGCAGGTCTAAACGTCTTGACAATGACCGTGTGTGGAGTAGATTGAGATCTATAAGAGAATAGGGCAGAGCTACAAAACAAGGAGAAACGGAAAGACGCTAGGAAATATATGTATGAAGGAGTGGACTCAGAGATGCAGTGAAGGCTTTCAGATAACAGAGGCACGAGAGGGATAGCCTTATAATGTAAGGTTTGCAGCCTAGAGTGATGACTGGGGGCGACGGGGATAGTCCCACACCCTGAAGGCGCAGAAGGCAGAACATGACTGCAAGACGATGGACGAGATGGACGGGGGTGTGTGGTAATGCACGTGCGAGGGAGGGATTGGGTCAGCTACGAGCCCTCCATACGGTATGGGCGGTATGGGACGGTGACGGGCGACTGAAGCGGAAGACATTCCCGTTCAAGGTCAAGGCATCAGCGATGAGTGCCGGGAGGAAATGGGGGCGTGACCGGTGACTAAGAGACGGGAGCTGGAGGCGCGGCAAGGCTGGGGACGCGGGAGTGGTGCACAAGGCGAGAATCGGCGAGGCGCACGGTGGAGGAGGGATGGGTATGGCTCTGTATTGGTATGGGTATGGCTATGGGGCAGGCAAAGCCAAAGCTGGAGCCCTCCATCCTTTTTTGGGGATTGTTGCGGTACGAGAGGATGCGAGCTAGTGAGCGAGGGCGTGCATCAAGTACGAGGCGGCGGCGCGAAGCGAACCACCGGTGACGGGACAGGCTTGGATGCTGGGGTCGATTGTGGCTCTCAATGCGACGGAGGGCGGTCCAAATGGCCGCTGCAAGTACTCGGTATTAGACCTTTGCGCTCGGTGACAGTGGCAGCTTGGCTCCAAGTACTCCGTAAAGCATGCCAGATGGTGCAGAAAAGCGTCGGCAGCGTAGGTGGTGCACAGCGCACGATGACATTCGACAGGGAGGGTGCAGTAGGTATCCCAGTAGGCAAGGCTGCCTGGGAGTTTGCAGGCACTGGCGGGCCCTGGAGGAGTCATCGCAGGGGACACCCGTAAGGATGCCACGGTGCAACACCCAGTGGTATGTCATGGGCGTTTGGCGGGCTCCCTTGGGCGGAGGTCTATGGACCCGGTTGGGGGCCTAAAATTGACCTTGCAGCAGGGCTGAATTCGGTGGTAAGACAGGGTTGCCTTTGGTACCGATTGTTTCTTACTGATGCTGCGCCGAAAATAGCGTGACGGTATGCCGCATTCTGGGCTGGGTTTGGCTCGGTTTGTCGGCGTACTCGTTCCTGCCCGTGCGCGTGTAATCGGTCGCCGTGGTGGGTGACGGAGTGGTACAAGCGATGTGCTGTTGCGTCATCCGGAGCCAACGGACAGAAGATGCACAACCATGGGTAGGACAAGGCAAGGCTGAACGGCAGAAGGGCCGCGATGCTGGGAATGGATGAGATTAGAAATGGAAGCCATTGAACCGATTGAAGTGGATTACTAAGATGGCAATGGCAAATTGCCATGGAACTGGAAAGTTGGCAGATACCTTATGGGACCATGGCACCTGCCGTAAACAATCAATCAACCAGCGATGACAAACGGCGGCAGCAAGTGCCAGCTGTCAGCACCCGTACTAGGTAGGTAAGGTGGTAGCACTGGCAGGTACGAGGACCCCGTACCTGCCGGCCACTCCTGCCCGCACACCACCAGATCCCGTAATATGCCTTGACGTTTACTCACGTGGAGCCGCAGTTGACTTGGCCAACCCATCCATTGTCCGCCATCTGCCATCAACCGTCAGCCTTCTCCGCTCCGCCGCCGCCGCCGCCGTCGACACGGTGTTACACGGACAAGCAGTCGGAATTGTCTGCCTAGGTACGATATTCAGCGGCTATGACTGTTAATTGCTCCAGCTCGGAATTATGCCCTCTTACTCTGCAGACAAGTCATCCGTACAGCCTCCACGCGCAACGGGGAAGTGCCTGGATTGGGGGTTGTTCTGCGAAGAGGAACTGCTGTTGACATGGCTTCAATTGTAAACGCCCATGCCCTGCACCACCACAGCCGCCACAACCACAGCCTCAGCCGGCTCTCCAGCCTCAATTGCTCTTGGTCAACAGACGATGGCGCCTGGCCTCCCTCGTGGATAGCTGGTGCCTTGCCGGAGGATATCATCAGAAAGCCCAGGGGCCCACGGACCCAGTGCGATCTGTGGATTCCGGCAATTGCTGCGTGCCGCCGGGCGTCTGTTGCGCCTCGTTCTCGCTCTCGTTTCACCCGCCGCTGCACGAGTACACTGACGATATCCGATTTCCCTACAAAGGTTACTCGCGCTCGCTCACACGGTAACTATTTTAAGGCATCGCGATATTTAGCTGCCATTATAATTCGAGCCGCACCACGTAACACGGCAACTCGCGTAGCAGTCTGTTCATGCCGATGACGACGGAGCGTCGTAACACCTTGCGTCTACTCGGACACGCGCACCATGGGACCGGCTACGGTAAACGCCACCCCTGTCGCGCCGTCGCTAGCAGAACGACACCCAGCTTTTGGCGACGAGGCTGCTCCAAGTAGTGCCGCATTGGTGTGTGTTGTGTTGCGTCACAGCAGCTTGGCTACCTATTGGCCGCTGTCCGGTGTATTGAGCGTCCGTTCATTAGGAAATCAGCCCGCCTACCCCGAAGGTTCGCTCAGGTTTTGTCAGCACGCAGACTACGAGACCTGCGAGTATACCGCTCTGCTGCAACACGCAGATTCCCACACCACCCCGTCGCTGCAGCTGATGGTATAGGGCTAGGCACCTTGGCCTCGCAGGATGCATATTATAATACTGACAGCCTCATGCAAACTGCGGTGTACCCTTCTAGAAGCAATATGGGTTCTTTATTTAGACTCGGTAAGACTCAATCCTCCTCGCATTGATCCTGACCGTCGGCATGGCATGGAGTGACACGACTGCTTACAGTACAGCAGCCAAGGCGCGCTGCTTGCGAAAAGCAAGGCCATTACGAGGAGGCTGACGGCAGCGTCGGTCTAGCAATGCATGTCTTGGATGAGTCTGCATGTCCTAGACAAACATATGCCTGTCTCGATCCTGCCGCACTGCCAGTATGGCAGGCAACACCTTTGAAGGTGGTGGTCTGGCGCTAGATCGACGCCAACCTGAAAGCCGTGCCGTCGGGGCTCTACCCACCATGGGACACGAGGGTTGTCATCACGAAGGGAAGGAAAACGCCATATCGTGGACAGTGTACGTGCAACGTCAACTTGGGCCATGGCGCCGGGGTGGCTGTTAAGCGGATGCTTAGCGTCCCCATCCGGGCGAGTACGGTGGGGCCTGAAGGCTAGCGGTGCGGCAACCTACCAGCGACGCCAGCTGCTCGTGAAGGGACATCGAAGGACTGTTTGGTAGAGAGGACATTGGTCGGCCTGAGCAATTGGCGTCGACCTTTACGACACTGTTAGATTCCAGTCTATTTTTACCACTATCGTGCGCCATGACGAGGCTAGCTAGGAATGGCGTCGGCGCGGCTACAAGCTGCCCTTTGCGGTATCTGGAAGCGTCTCGTCCGGGTGTTTTTGCTGTTGCCGAAAGTAGCTCACTACACGAGGGTCATACATTTGGCCTATGCTCTTGACAATCATGAAGGCTAATGATAATTGTAGGGGACTACTCGCGACGTACCAAATACTCGCAGGACGATGCCGGCGGAACTCGAGCGACAGAAGCTGTATGATACAACTGTCATGTCAAATCCCTAGGCATGCGCCGCACCAGACAACGAAACGAGAGGCCTCTTGCCGCACATGGGTGATCGTTTCGTTTCATCTGCCTCGTTTCAGAAACAGAAACAAAAGTCGGGGTCTCTGGGCTCCATCTCGCTGCATGGTTTTCTCACGTCGCAAACTGTTTACCAACCAGCCGCCGAGTCTAAGAGTATGTGAGTGCAGCTCATACACAGCAAAAACGCCCGCCCCGGCCGCCGCCCCGCAACTCCACGCCCGGCCCGCACACGCACCGGCGACGCCGGTTGAGCCACACCCTCACTTTGTCCATTTCCAGCCACGGGAGACTGACAAGCACACACATCGTTTGTCTCTCCACGCGCCACAAATCCATGTCTGAACTTGTCCACCCATCGCCCGAAGCTACTGCAGAGCGATGGCACATCGGGCGTCCCCAGCTCAAGGCACCAGAATAAGGATCAAGAATGATGGTCGGTCGGCGCCCTACAGTACGCTCTCCGTAGAATACCGCGCATTCTATGTACTTATGACGGAACCCTCTCTTCACGTGAAAAGTAAAAAGACGCAGCCGAGCTGGCAGAGACGCTCACCGTTCTCAAGCGGTGGCTGCGCCTCACTACCACTGCCAGTAGCGGCATCGCGGACCGCTGGGGGGAATCTTGATACCGAGAAGGGAAAGGCGTAGCGTATGGATAACCGCCGCTTTTCTGCGCCATTGAGAATGGTTCGTCTCTTGTGCCAATGTAGAGCAGTTTATAGCAGAAATGAATTCTTTTTTGAAATTAATACTGTACTTTGAGCAAAAATAACAGAAAATATACAATAGCAATACTATCCAAGGTTAGGTTTACTCTGTAACATTAACACAAGGCAGACCCAGCCGTCTCTACACGGAGAAGAACACCGCAAAAAAAGACACCAGAAAAGAAGGCAATTCGCATCTGCAATGCACGAAATGTCGGTGCCTAGACAGTACATAGAGAGATTAAACAAAAAAAACCGTCTTGCTTGAGTAGAAAAAACAGACTTTCGCGGCTGAAGTAGAGGCTGAATATCTGCCCCCCTCCCCCCCCCCGGCGGCGTTTGCCCACTGATGCACACGCCCCCCGGTAGTGCTGGGCGTCCTTTAGTGTTTTCACGCCACGTCTTTGGCTGTGCCCGACGGAAAAGAAAAGAACAGCAAAAGAAGCCAAAAGAAGGGCAAGTTTAGAAAAACAGGGGCAGGACACAGGAAAGGGGAAATCCATTCTACGGAGGCCTCACTTGTGGTTATGGTGAACAGGTAGCTAGCAAAGTGCACGTCAATCGACACAAAGTCGTGTCATCTATTCATCTCATGTACGGAGCTTCTTTATGCTCAGTGTTCTTGTCTAGGAGCTGATAGCGTTACCCGCCAAACACGCCTTCCCCCCAATACCCAGGTTAGGGTAATAAATGCAATAGCAAAAAATACAAACACAAAAAATCAAAACATGCCGCCCAATGTCTGCCCTCTCTTCCTTGTCCCTGGGAATGTAGAAGGCCATGCTGCGTGCGATTGCCTCTTCCACGGCTTTCCATGTGGTATATATGTTGTATGCAAGTGCCTGCAAAACGACAAGCGAAAAACGTCACGCATCAAATTCAAGCCAAAAGACAGATAAAAAACAAGGCGCAGGACAACCAGCAAATGTAAATGAAGAATTTTGAAAGGAAAAAAAAATGTCACATAGAAAAGCCTTATCCTTGCTTCTTCCACGTTCAGGCTCTCTGGGTATAGTGATTACTCTCTTGTCTGTCCCGTCAAAGCAATAAACCGCGTCGTCAAGTCTGCCAGAGTCTGAAATGGATTCCTTGGAGCCCAAAACCATCCCCTTAGCAGTCGTCGTTATAAGTCAACATCGAATATAGTTCAAGTCCTCATTTTGCTTCGCCTCTTGAGGCAGCGTATGAACATTGCTCCAGGTCTCGTACAATCATCACGTAAACAACCCCTTCGTCTTTTTCATGATGCAACCAAAATTGCAAGCTCGCGTCTAACGCGGCCATGTTAAGCTCGTCGGCCCATGGCTGCACTGGCTCCTGCCGCCGCAAGGTCGGGTTTACCACTAGCAGAACGGCCAACCACGCGCGGCAGGCCACTCGATGAGGCTGGGATGCCACCGGGACCGGCACTCGTGCGCCTGTTTATGCTAGCAGCCGTGGCAGCCGTGGCTCCTGAAATACGCCTCGATGCTGCTGCAGCTCCACCAGCAGCTGCTGCCTTGTGTGGACTGACGCCGCCACGAAGGCCAGAAAGAGTCTTGGGCGGGTCCGGCAGCGGCCGGGACATGGTAATCGTATTGTTGCGCTTGACAGGGGACGATTCGCGCGTCGGTAAGCGCGGAGTGGCTGGAGGCATCTTCTGACCAGTAATGAACTCGTGGCGGATGGCGTCTTCAGGTTTTAGTCGGCGGTCCGGGTCCCAGCGGAGACATCTTGTCAAGAAGTCCAGGAAAGCTTCGTCGTCACACTTTAGGGCCTGCTGTAGAGTCTTTGACGAAGGCCGCCTTCTACGGCCCTTGGAGGACACCGTGAGCCGAGGCTTGCCCATGGAATCAAAGAAGAGCTTCTTCCTTGTGCTCTTCTCAATCAAATGCTTCTCAGGCGGTCCAAAGACTTCCATAATGCACGCAAGCTGTTCTTGTTCGTTCTCGCCAGGGAAGATGGGGACTCCGGTGTACAGCTCCGCGAGAATGCACCCAACGCTCCACATATCGATAGGCAACCCGTACGTCATGCCCAGAATCACTTCTGGAGACCGGTAGAATCGCGACTGGATGTAGGTGTAGACCTTTTCATGCTCAAAACAACTCGAGCCAAAGTCAATGACCTTGATTTCCGAGTTCAACGGGTGCTTGATCAGGATATTTTCTGGCTTCAAGTCGCAATGAATCACCTTGCGCTGCTTAAGAAGAATAAGCGAGCTAAGCATCTGCTTGGTGAAGCGTCGAATAATCCGCAAAGAGAAGCCTCGGAAGGAGTGCGCCTTGATAAACTCGTACAAATTCATATCCAGCAGCTCAGTCGAAATGCAGAGGTGGCCGCGGAAGTAGAAGCTCTGCGTGAAATTCACCATGCTGTGCTTGTCTTGAGGGTCCTGCTCAAAGGTTAGTGAACTGCATTACAAGGCTGTTAATATCTGAAACGTACCCATTCACGAAGCTTTTGCAGAATGTTGACTTCCACGAGGGCTTGTTGGTGGAACCGTTTCTTGTTTCGAATAATCTTGATGGCAACCAGCTTCCCGAGCTTATGGTCAATGCATCTGACGACCTGGCCGAAGCTTCCCTTGCCCAGGACATCAACAATCTCATACCGATACGCTAGATGATCGCCCGAAACAATGGTGTAGTCGCCGCGTTCGTCGTCGTAGCCAAAGTTAGGAGCATCAGACTGCAGATCTCCGACAACCTTGTGCGCGCTCTGCGTGCCACAAAAGTAAATGTCGTTGTAATCCACAATTTCGCCTCTCTCATAAATATTAAGCATAGCGATGCGAATCGCCTCGTGGGGGCCAACCCGCTCCTTCGGCGAAGCCCTCTTTCTGAGCGCATCTAGTGTTCTTGCCGCGATATCAGTTTCTTTGCGTCGTGAGCCCATCTTTCGCATCTCGTCATTCGCAGCCATGTCGTCCTTGTCCAAGTCATTGGCCGTATATGCCCCGGCCAGTCGCAGCGTGCTCGACGACGTCTTCGGCTTTAGCATTTTGGTCGCCGCTCCATTACGCGTAATAGGCATCGTAGCGGAGTCTCCAGGCTCCTTGCTTCGGCCCCACGTGTCGCTCTTTGACTGGGAAAGGTATGTGAGGTTGCCGGCAGAGCTTTTGCGCGTCTTCGCATCCAGACCACTTCCGGAGGTACTAGGACTTCTCGTCTTGAAACTTGCCAAGTTGTTTGTCGTGGACGAGACCGGAATACGCGGCAAAGCCTCGTGTTTCGTATGATCACTCATAGACTTATCATTGCTGTCATTGGAGCCACCAGCGTTGCCCTTAGAGCCGCTGCGCTTCCAAGACATGCTCAGCTTGCGTCTCAATGAGCTCATCGACGATGGCGTCGGCGGCTGCTCAGTAGCGGACGGCGGAGCAGGTGACTTTGGAACCGACGTGGTCGTGTCGACTGGCCGAGGGCCGTTTGGCTTTTTGGAAGTCTGGGCCCCGTTCGTCGTATTGCTTGTATAGTCGCTCGTCTTGGAGCGTTTGAGTGGCTCAAACTCAAAGCCACCTTTGGGAAGAGACGAGGAGAGGTAGGGGGAAATACTTGGCTTGCTCTTGGGCTCCTTGATAATGGATGAGGAATCCGATGAGCTGGCATCGGCCGGGGTGTGGTTATTCTTGCGGTGGCTGTGATGAACAGAACTGCTACTCCTCAAGGCCGGCAACTCCATAGCATCATCATAACGACTTTGGAAGAAGGTGCTCTTTGACGCATTCATGGGTGTTGTGGGAGTTTTCGGTATTTGTCTGGCCAGAGGAGGACTAGGAAGACGGTCTGTAGAGTTGTTGTGATTCAGAGCGGCGACCTTGGCTGCCGTTGGCATGCTGAGGGGAGCGAGGTTCAAAGGCGGTAGCGTCAAAGGCTGCAATTGTCTCCTCGTCTGCCCAGACTGCTTGGTGTCCTCCCCACTCGTGGCTGAAACATGAGCGCTCTTGCGTGCGCTTGGGCGTCGACGAACCTTTGTTGGTTCTGGTTGAGTCGGCATGGAAATACTGCTAGTGGAGTTACTATGAATGCTGAGGTTATCCAGCGAGCCCAGGGCCGACTTTTTCTTGTCCACAAAGTAGGTATCTGTCAATGCGGACTCTTTGGGCGACTCGTACGCCTTTGGTATGGCTGGGACTGGAGGAACCTCTTCAGATTCATCACCTGGCCCAGAGGAATTTTGAGCGCCATTGTTCTTCGGCGCCGGCAGCCGAGAGCTCGCAGGCTGCTGCGGCATCCGCGGTTGAATTGGCCCGGTTGAATTTCGCGCGCTGTTGAGGCTCGTATTAGAGCCAATAGCAAGGCCAGAGGTGTACGACTTTCGGTGTGCGTCGGGGGTTGTGCGGGCAGACGTAGGCGTGGCCGAGGTTTTTCGTGGTGGTACAGCCGGCGAGTCGGTACCTGCTCTGGCATCGAGGCAGACAGGAGGAGGGGGAGGAGGTATATTTGCCAGGTTCATGCTTTGCGACTGCGGCATCATGGACATGCGCTTCATGCGCCGGGTATCGGTAGGGCTGATTGTTCGTGCCCCGAGACCACTTGCATGGGTCGAGTGGCCTGTGCCGGGCATCATGGAAGCCCTTTTATTGCCGCCAGATGACGGAGTCGCACCTCGGCCGCCGATACGAGGTGAGCGTGTGGCCAGAGACAATCGATTTGACTCGGTACCGAGAGCATTGCTGAGGTGATTATTATTATTATTACTGCCTGCCTGAGCCGCGCGAGGAGGCGGCTGCACAGACTTTGCTTTGGTGGCTCTCGAGGTATTGAGCTGCCGTGAAGAGTCCGAGCCGTCAAGAGACGTTGTAGTGGAGTCTGTCCCGCCGCGCTCAGACACGAGGCTGGGTCGTCGGCGTTGCGTCGTTCGGGCCGCCAAGTCTACGTCGGTGAGAACGCCAGGGCCAATGGATTTCCGTGGCGGCTTGGCCGTATTCGTAGTCGAGACGGGAGGGTAATGGCTCTGTCGTCGCTGGCGAGCTGGCGGAGGCGCCATGGGAGCATCGCTCGTGGCGGACCAAGACGACGCAATGGACGACGTGCTAGGCTGCCTGCTGGAGGTGCTCGGTCTGCGTAGAATGGAGCCAGAACGGGTGGTTCGTGTTGTTGCTGTGCCGGCGGACGGGACGGAAGCATTCGAGGCATTGGAAGCCTTGGTGGCGGTGTGTCCCGAAGGGGTTTTTTCAGACTTGTTTCTGGTCGCCATGCTCTGCGGTTCGAGGATGCTTCCTTCGCCGTTTGGCGAGGGAAACTGGGTGAGTTTGAAGTCTGTCGAGGCGGACTCAATGCTAGCGTGCAGGTCGTCGAAGCTCACAGAGGGCAAAAAGTCGTAAGATCCAGACGAGTTTGTGCCCGGCTCGCCATTTCGGTTCCGCGTGAAGTGCGAATGGTTCGCGGTGGAGGGAGCACTCAGCATCGGAGCGTTGGAGATCCTGCGTGAGGTTGTGGACGTCGAATGCGGAGGGGGTTTCGGGGCTATTTGAGGTCTAGAGGGTCGTGAAGCAAGTCATTGTTAGCCGCCGGTCTTTGTTTGGGGGGAGGTTCTTGAAGTAAGCCTCGAAGCTAGCGTAGCCCGCGAATGTGAATGGTGAAAGGGGCAGACAGCTTCACTAGACGCGGACAAGAAAAAAAAAGCCAAGGACAAGAGGTACTTACGGTCGGGTGGGAGATGAAGCGGCAGAACGAGCTTCAGCTCTCTGCTTGGTCCTCAGGTTCATAGAGCCGGTGGATGCTCGAGTTGAGGGCGACGGCGCCAGGACCAAGGACGGCTACCTACACAGGAACAAAAAAAAGGGACGAGATGTAGCCTCAGTCCGGTCAGGGAGCTGAGAGCGTCCGCGAGGCTACCTCATTCCGGGTCAGGAGAAGGGGAGCATAAGGTTGAGGTGGTGGTGGAAAGAAGCCAGATCCAGATCCAGGGCAGTCGCCAAAAAGAGTACCTCAGGAATCAGGGGGCAACGGCCGGGGGCCAGGTATCGCGAGGGGCGTTTCGGAGAAGCTGCCTTGTTGGTTCGACGGAGGTGGAAAGGAAGGCAGGCGGGCGAGCGAGCGAGCGAGCGGACCTTGGAAGAAGGAGGTTGAAGAGGCCGGGAGTAGAAGAGCAGCAACAAGGCGGTAGGTAGGCAAGGTAGGTTAGGCGAGACGAGCCCGTGTTTCTGGATGTTTTTCGAGAGATTGAGGGATGCGGAGGGCCAGGGACCCACGGGGGGCGCATTGGAACGGGTATAGGCACAAGCGGTACTGGTACAGTGCTGTATTAGGTTTGGGCGGCGCCAGCAGCGCTCCGGCAGCGAATGCTGGGCTCCAGCGCTGTCTGCGGCAGAGGTTCCACTCCCTGCTTCCATTGGAAGTCGCTGGCGCGGGCACTGGCAAACCAGCGGTGGGATGCCAATGCACCAGGTCGCGGTACTTGGAGCCAGGGAGCTCAGGGGCTAGCACGGGTGGGCTGCCGAGCAGGCGGTGGCACTCTGTCAGGTACCGCTACAAAGACCATCTGGCGCTAGCTGGTGGTTTGAGTCGGGACTAACCTCGCCCCAGGCCACTTTTCTGGCTGGGTACCACACCGCGGGAGATTTGTTGATGTGGCGCGAGGACGGGGGGAGGGACAGGAACTCTCCTTTTGCGTGGTACTGTGTACGTCAGTGCTTGTCATTGTAAATGAAATGATGTCTAAGTACGGAGTAGACAGGATTACTATGGCGACACTGCGAATGGTTGGTACATTGTGCCACGGTGTCAGTACTACTAAAGACAAGTCACGATACTTGCGACAAGGTGATACGCTCCTTTTGCTCCTTGGGTGGGGGATGTTTGGTCAAACCCTGTCGCATAAGCTTTGCGAGTAAACATTTGGCGCAAGACGCTTGGCAGTGCGTTTGACACGAGGTGGCACGAGGCGTAGGACATGAAAGAGCCTGAATTGAACCGTATCCATGTGCAATCATTGTTTTTATGTATCCAAGCACTCGCCCTCAGCAGGCATACGAGTACACATTCATTCTGCTGGGCCAAAAAGTTGGGTTGGATGGAGGTGGAGTCAGGGGTCCATGTTGATATTGCCTCTACTACCTTGGTCTAGTGGTACCGGTACAGTAATACATAAGATATACTACCAGCCCATCATCTCTGATGCATTTCATCTCTTCATGGAAACAAACATCATAGCATTGAATCATCACCCCTTACCAGTACTAGGTAGTCTGCATAGGAAATACCTGGCCTTTGGGTGGCGTCTTTTCTCATGCACACCATGCGTGCTGGCACACCGATTGTACCAAAGCACGCAGGTAACATGATCCCTTTTGGGCCAAGTAGCCAGCGCTAACTGTCTTTGGAACAACCACACAAAGGGGTACTCGTAGAGAGCGGCAAGCGATGCGATTCGAGTCCTTCGTAGCAACGTACAGCCATTTTTACTGTTTCGCCAACATTCATTCTCTTGTTGTACATTTGATCGAACTGGATGGCCACTTGTCTATCTATGCCACGCTTGCACGAATCCATTGGGCAGCCCTGTATGTACAACACAACCCCCGGCTTACGTCGGAGCCACGATTCCCACCGTGAACACGGTACCGCCCAGCAAACAACATGTAAACAGCCACATGCTGCGCTGTCGTGTCCAATCATCCCCCATGGGACAAGGGTAAGGTGCTCGTCGCTATGACATGCTCGCTTTATTTTCCTGGCAGGAGAAAATCAGGACTCGCCAGATTCACGACATAAATTGCCGAAGTTTGATGGTGTTGACTCGGCCCTTGGCCTCGGAATAGTTGACTGCGATTATACCAGCGTAATCAGAGACATGCAAGGTTTCACACGAGCTTTGCATGGAGATGTGTTGGACAAATATTCTCCGTGTCGCCCTCACAGAGACCGACGAATCTGCTGGTATGCATCGCACTACGAGTATCGCCTCCTACGCCATGCTCGTACCTGTACTCGCAGAATTACCCAGCGTTATTTGTCTCACTTGACACCCACCAAAGATACGCACCACAGAAGGGCCAATGACGGTTCATCTAATCCGTATTCCATCGCATGTTACTCCGTAGTATTCAACAGATGTATACCTCGTCATCTAAAAATCACTTTCGGCATGATAGACCAACCACCCCAAACTACTCGTACACTCGCCTCTTCCCGCAGGCGCAGATCCCTCTTCCTTTCAAGCCGCAAGCGCCCATAGATGCAAGTAGCGCGTTTTGTTTTGGGACAAGCCACCTGCTGGCGTGCTCCAAACAGGAAAGTGCCAGATTGCCCCTTATGGCTAGCCACCCGCCTGGTTTGCGGGGCTTTCGGCACCACTACACAAGCTCCAGGGTAAGGCGAGGCACGTCGGCATAACGTCACATGTCCGGCCCCAAGGCCAAACGGGCTCGCCAGTGACGACGACTCCTCTTTTTGGCCCGTTTGTCTGCCGAGCCGCATCTAGACTGCCAAAGTCATGAGCATCGCTGCTCGTCACACTCCCCGTCTCACCATCTCATTCTTTCACCATTTATCAACCTGGATCGAATAGCAGAGTAGCCGTCGCAACAGGAGAGTAAATACAAGGATCATGTCGGCCCAAGACAGCGGTGGCAGAAATGCGGCCGCAGCCAAGGTTGCCGCGGCTCCAACACCGACACAGCGATATGGCCTGCGGGGCGGCCTCGCTGCGTTGCGAGAAAAGGCAAACGTTCAGGACCGTCTGGTGGAAAAGTGAGCATCTCTACCATGCCGTTACGAGATCTAGTACACGCTACAGTTCAAAACTAACTAACGCGACGCAAAGGCTGCTGCAACAAATCATACCCGCCGATGAAAACGACGTCTCGTTTGCCTCGGATGACCGAGGTCCCAACATCCACGAGGCGCCGCCCTTTAACCTCACCACCATGTCGTACAACTTTCGACGCTTCAATGGCCGCATCGGCGTCGTGTTTGAGTTTCAGGAAAAGGTCATCTGGCTGCTCTCATGGCAGCAACCCACGCACACCTTCTCATTCCTCGCCGTCTACACGTTTGTCTGCCTCGACCCCTACCTCATCTTTGTCCTCCCCCTCGTCCTCCTGCTCCTCAACGTCCTCATCCCATCCTTTATGACGCGACATCCCGCGCCGCCCAAGGGCACCTTGTCCAGCGAACAGGGCGTCGGCTACTCGGCCGGCGGGCCGCCGCTCGCGCCGCCGCTCACCGTCAAGCCGGCCAAGGACATGAGCAAGGACTTTTTCCACAACATGCGCGACCTGCAAAACAGCATGGGCGACTTTTGCCTCGCCCACGATGCCATTGTCGACAACCTCCTCCCGCTGACCAACTTTAGCGACGAGGCGCTCTCGTCGACGGTGTTTATGAGTCTGTGTATCGCCACCATTGGCATGAGCATCGCCGCCCATATTATACCCTGGCGTTTTGTCTTCTTGCTAGGTGGGTGGGCAGCGATCGGCTCTTCACACCCCATAGTTGCCAGGCAGATTGAGGCTACGCGCAAGTCTCAGGAGCAAAACATGAATGTCGGCGGCGAAAAGGCCAAGTCGCTACTCGATAACTGGATAGCGTCCGACATCATCCTCGACTCGGCGCCCGAAACCCGCGAGGTGGAAATCTTTGAGCTGCAGCGCAAATCCGGCGCAGGCGAGTGGGAGCCGTGGGTGTTTTGCCCTACGCCGTACGATCCGCTGTCGGCCAGCCGCATCGGCGGTGAGCGGCCCGGCGGAACGCGCTTCTTTGAAGACGTCTTGCCGCCGGACGGATGGGACTGGAGCGAGAAGAAGTGGGCGCTGGACCTGCTGAGCCGCGACTGGGTAGAGGAGCGCATCATTACCGGCGTCGAGGTGGAGACGGAGGGCGAGCGCTGGGTGTACGACATCTTTGATGAGCAGGTGGATGACCGCACGGGTGTGGTGGACGAGCCAAACATGGACGTCTTCCGCACGAGGAGGCATACCAGCAGCTGGGAAGAAGGCGAGGACGGCTCAGGGCCCAAGGGCGAGTGGAGGCGGCGGCGGTGGGTGAGGTTGGTGAAGCGGCGGATTGTGCCCATGGATTTTGCCTTGTAAGCGAGCGTGATGGCATGTATAATGTATCTATTAATCAAACTCTATATACGATGACGAAGAAAATATCCAGCCAAAACAAAAGTGGTATATGAAAAGGACAAAAAAAAAAAGTGCAAGTTGCCAGTAAAATGCCCAATGCCGACTCTATCAAAGTACCTATATCAATCACCCAAAAACCCCGCTATGAAACAGCCATCTTGTCCAAAATCTTCATGATGCCGTCCGACTTGCCCCTTCCACCATCCAGCTCATGCGTCAGCTTCCGCGCGCGCTCAATCAGCGTAGAAATAACCTGGCGCGTGTACTCGAAGCTGCCGGTGCTCTCCATGTACGCGACGGCGTAGCGCTTCACCTGCACGTCCGACGTCTTTTGCTTGAGAATATTGACGAGCTGCAGGTCAGACGGGTTGGAGCGGATGCTGTGAATGACGGGAAACGAAAACTTGCCCTCGGTCAGGTCCTCGCACATGCCCTTGTGGTGCGAGTACTCGCCCGAGGAGAGGTTCATGTAGTCGTCGCGGATCTGGAAGATGAGGCCGATGAGGTTGACGAGGGGCACGCAGTCGAGGGGCGGGCTGCGCGGGCTCTCGGCCTGCATGAGCTTGATGCCCAGGCGGAAGAGCCCGCCCGTCTTGTTGCCCACCATTTCGAGGTAGTCGTCCTCGGAGGGGCAGGTGAGGGAGTCGCGCCAAAAGAGGTCCATGCCCTGCCCGCGGTGCAGGTTGACGAGCTCGTCGGCAAACGTGGCCAGGACGCGCTGGTTGTTGAGCTTGAGCAGCTCCTGCAGCGCGACAAAGTAGATGTAGTTGGCCGAGTTGATGGTCTGCGCGACGCCAAAGATGTTGTGCGCCACGGGGAAGCCCCGACGCAGCTCCGACGAGTCCTGCACGTCGTCCACCAGCAGCGACGACTCGTGCAGCATCCCCACCACCCGCGTGATGACCTCGAGGCTGTCCGGCGGCACTTCGAGGAGCATGTTGAACGCGGCGATGAGCTGTGAGCGAATGTCCTTGCCCGGGTGGCTGATGACGTAGTCAAACGGCCCGCGCACGATGCGCTCCTTGTCGTCGGTCCATGACCGCTCGGGCGTAAAGTTTAGGTCTTCGGTGGCGTACCGCGAGGGTTCGGACGGTGCCGTCGGGGACAGCTGGTGCTGCATTATGGCGCTGCTTTGTCTGGGGAGCTGTGGAACGTTGGTGTCGATGGTGTTGCTGGAGCGCTGCTGCTGCTGTTGCTGAGAGGAGGAGGAGGACCGCTTATGCCGGTGCCTACTGCTGCTGCCTAGCCAGTCGCCCTCGGACACGGCGGGCGCTTTACCGGCGGCGACGGAAGACGAGGCCAGCGGGTTCGCTGCTATAGACGATAGGCTCGGCGACTGTCGGTTTGCATGCGCGCGCAGCCCGGCGTTGCTCGAGGTGCGGGGCGGGATGGCAGAGGGGATCGAGAGGGGATTCGACAACGACGAGCGGTGCCCCGGTGGTGACGACGATGAGGTTGAAGGTCCGGCGGTGGGGGATATGTTGGCAGGAGGAGGAGAAGACGAGGACGGTTGTCGGGAATGGGAGCCGTCCTGATCCTGCGGCGACGGCGCTTTAGATATGCCCATTTTTAGGGTCGGGCAGGATGCGTGGGGAGGTCGGATGGAGTCAAACGTGGCATGCGCAACCCGTTGGGGCGTAGGAAAACGGGGCCTCTCGCTCGGGACTGATACAGGGACCTTCCAGGCCCACGGGCAACGGCTTCTTTTTTTCTTGGTAGGTTCTCCGAGGAAGCCGAAATCTCCGTTCAAGGTGTGATGGACGCTTCGTAATTGCTGACGCCGCTTGGTGCCAGCCAGTTAGCTAGTAAAGCACTTCCAACAAGCTCGACGTCACAGAGCCAAGACGAGCTGTGTTGGGGTTTCCAAGAGCCGCCCCTTGACGCCCTGTAGTGGAGCCCCTGGGAGGATTGACAGAGCAAAGTAGCAGGGCCAGTTGATCGGAGCGGATATCCGTGGCGGTCGCGTGCGCGGCAGGACGGGTGCGTGGTGTAGCTCGTCTCGCTCAGCGTATAAAAAAAGCATGTGAAGGTTAACGTGAGGTGTCCAGATGGGATGGGGATGATTCGGGAGGCGCTAGCGGCGGTTGCGACAACGGCGCTAATAATGGCTGGCGGGCGCATGACGCAGTGGGTGGGTGGCCTTTGTGGTGCGGTGGCATGATTTGGCGGTGCGGCTCTCGATGGATGGTCTGATGGATGGATAGATGGATAGATGGGTATCAGCTTTGGGGGTTTGAGTAGTTGATTACGATTAATTCGTTTTGATGTATATGCATGTGTCAGAGAAGGGTATTTTATTCTACTCGAGTAGGAAATGGTGTTCATCCGGTAGGGTACAATTCGATGCGTGTGAAGGTCTAGAGCGCTCTGTCTTTCATGTACAAGCAAAGAGGAGTCACTGACACTCAGAGAACATGCATCCTTTTGAAGAAGAAGAAGAAAGAATCACACGACTTCATGCGCGATCCTGTGTGCGGTCTAGGCCATCTACGAGTCCTCGTACTCGTATCGTACACGGGGACGACGCAGCACAACCATGACAACCAGACCGCTACGTCCAAAAGGCGACAGGCTATAATTACATTAAATTCCAGTACCCCTCATTCTGCCCGCGTAAGCCTAATTTCAAATAGGACATGGGCGTTTCAGAGTAAAGTGCACAGTTTCCTATTGCGGCGATGTGGTCTTCCGAATTGGTTGGTATGTATTTTGCGGTGGCACGCGGGCAATTTATGCAAGAGATCGACACACAGACGATTCCTGCAGCGAGGGGAGGACGATGGGACAGAACAAATTTCTATGAGCCTTTTCTAGAATATAATTTCCAAGGAAACAGAATAAATCTACTTTTGTATATTTAATAAAGTTTAAAAAATAAAACAAAAGAGACCAGTACTATCCTTTGCAGTCTTCTAGTAGCCTTTGAACCCCGGATTATAGACCTGCCACTGGGCGGCGTTGCGATGGTCGCCCGCCCCACCACTCCCGGTTGCTCCGGCGATACGCAGGGTGAAACGCCCAGACGCCCACCTTGGGCTCATGCACAATGGCAACACTCGACCAGGGGGGGTTAGCAACTTATTTTTTAGGCCTTGGCTCCCTTTTTCTCTCTGCCTCTCTTTCCCCTTTCCCAGCAATATCGTCATTTTGATATTTTTCGATACCACTTTCCAATGCGTTTCCTTCTTCAGCCATCTCTATCAAACCTCATCCTGCGCTGAGGCGCCTCTACTCTCTCCGGTCCTACGAACAAAAACAAAACAAATACAACAAAGGCATCAACCACACCAGAAACCGAACATAACAATATATACTCCCTTTCGTCGACCGGGGAAATAAAAGGGCACACACACAAAACCGAAAACGATGGAGAATCTCCTCTCTTTAGCCTTTGATAACCTTTCCTCCTACGACGGCCCCAAGGTCCGCAAGGGCTTGCGCCAGGTCGAGGGCTTGTTGGCCCAGATATGCCTTTCCAGCCGAGATGACGCTGCTGCTACTCCCCATAACAAGGAGCAAGATGCCGAGACGCCCATGTCACCGCCTAGAAAAGACCTGGCTCAGCTGTCCAACGACCCGGCGTTTCGCGAGTTCTTCAAGCTGCAGGAAGGATTCGAGTGGAATGTTGGGATGCGCCTGATTGGGACGCTGGATCGCCTGATGGCCAAGGGCAGCGATGGGCAGAATGACCTCTTGATTCTCAGTGCGCTTGACCTGATACAAGGCGCGCTGCTGCTACATCCTCCCAGCAAGTCTCTCTTTTCAAGAGAGCAAAACATGAACGTAAGGACTCTCCGACACACAACACCTCACAACATGTACTGACGACCCATAAACCTACAGCTCCTCCTCGACCTCCTCGAACCAGTCAACTGCCCAGCCATCCAGTCCGCCACCCTCCTCACCCTCGTCGTCGCCCTCATCGACACCCCGAAGAACACAAGGACCTTTGAGGGCCTCGACGGCCTCCTCACCGTCACGTCGCTCTTCAAGTCGCGGTCCACCTCGCGCGAAGTCAAGCTCAAGCTCGTCGAGTTTCTCTACTTTTACCTCATGCCCGAATCACCCTCCATCCCCCGCGCCGAGCGCCGCGACTCCGTCCCTTCCATGCTACAGCGCAGCCCCAGCAAGCTTGCCGGCGCGTTTGGCGAGGCGAGGCGAGGCCGCTCGGATAGCGAAGTTGGAGCGGCGACCTTGTCCACTGTTGATAAGCAGGAGCTGCTAAGCCGCTATCTGAGCAATGTCGACGACTTGGTCAAGGATTTGAGGACGTGTGCGCCTTTTGGTGGCGTTGTGGCTTAAAACTGCAGTATGCTCTCACTGCATTACGTGATTTCTTTGCTATTTCTTTTTTTCTTGCGAATTCAAAGCCAGCTAGGATAAGTCGCTGGCATGCAGATTTGTATCACCATCTTCCTTTTTAGCACGGAGTCTTGCTCTTCGATTGCGCGTTTTGATATTTCTTTTCCCCTATTGCCGTTGAGTATGGTTTGACGGACTGTTGTACAAGTAGGCTAGGCGCTGTTATGTCACATAGATATGTTAGGAATACGAAGAAATTCTGGAAATTATACTATATGCTCAACTATTCGCTCTGTGAATCATCGCTACTCCAAAAATATGTACGCCCGTGCGGCTCGTCGGGCAGTGGAGAGCCGTCCAGCTCAACAGGCGTCTCTGGCAGCTCTGCCACACTTGGGAGTCCAAAGTCGCCTTGTTCAGGCGGCAGCACGGCCGAGTCTATTTCCACTGGAGTTGTAATATCCGATGGCGTCTCCGGATGGCGTGGCACTGCCCGCTCAGGACCAGGCGAATGGCTCGCCTCGTTCCTGGGCCTTGTAAGCCGTCCAAAGTAGTCTCCGTCCTGTGCTTGTATTGTAGCGGGCTCAGCCTGTCCATCCTGCTCTTTAGCTGCGGATTCGTCTTGACAAGCATTTACGGGTGAAGGCCGTATCGCTCTAGCCCGCTTCCTCTTCAATAATATCCACACCCAAGCAGCAACACCGGCAACAAGCCCAACGCTTGCCACAACCGTAACACCGACGCCAGCCTTGGCGCCGTCCGACAAGCCCTTTGACGCGCCGTCGTTGACCTCGGGTGCATCTGAGCCGGGGGGAATCCCATCGGCGCAGTACGCCGTATTGTCCATCCGCGTGCAGCTCTGCCAGTTGTTGCAGCAGCCTGTCCCATCGGGGCATTTATACTGCGACGTCGTACAGCCTTCCACAGCTGGCGTGATGAGCGGTTCCGTGCTCGACGTGGGCGTGACGACGGCGACGCAGTTTCCACCGGCCTGGCATTCTGAGTTATAGGGGCAGCAGTTGCCGCCTAGGTCCTTTGGACAGAGATAGTATCCCGGCATGGGACAGCTGCGGCCGCAGCAGCCTGCTTCCGTAGGGAGTGACGCATTGGATGTGGAGGCATTGGTGGTAGTCGGCGTTATCGTTCGGATGCAGTAGTATGCCTTGCTATTGCATTTTGAGTCGCTAACGCAGTTTGAACCCAGTGGACAGCAGCGTGGTTCCTGGGCTGCGTTAACGTAGCAGTACGAGTTGTTGTTGCAGCATTGGTCGCCGTGGCCGGTATCTAGACCTGAGAAGCCGCAGCGCGTGTAAGTGAAAACTGTGGAGGCGGTCGGCGGTCGTCTGTTGGCTTACAATTGTGGTGGCCTTTACCGCAGGTGCCGTCCCGTTTGAGAAGCGGCGGGGAACTGTCCATAAAGTACCGTGGTATTAGAGCAGCTGCTGTCGTGTAACTCCGTTGTATCGGCTTCATCGTCGTTGATGTTGCACAGGAACAAAGAAACGTGCTGCGATTTTGTGCATAGAGATAATTACAAAGAAGTATTAATACATGGAAACATTTCGACGAGCTTGCTGTTCAATTTGGGACTGGATAGTCTGAACGCATTTACCATGAGCAATCTTTTCCAGCCTTGGACCAGCGCCCGCAACTGTTGCGCCCGCAGAAACGCCACATCGCGACGTTTCAAGACTGGATATTAGCCACCACACATGGTCAGAATCTTCATTGCGTTCCAAATTGCCACTACAGCACACGGCATAGCACATATTATAAATTAATACTTTCTTCAACAGATATCTTAGCTTGACCATCTTAATCCCCCAAAGGATACGCATGCAATATCTGTCCATGGAAAAGCTCCGAATCCTTGGCCGCAAGGAACACAAAGCTTGGCGCAACCTCGCTCGGCTGCCCAGGCCGTCCAAGCTGCGACTTCTTACCAAACCCTTCCATCTGCTCCGCCGGTCGTGACGCAGGCTGCAGCGGCGTGTGTACGGGGCCCGGGGCAACGGCATTGACGCGGATGCCCTTGGGCGTGAGCTGCTTGGCCAGTGCCCTCGTAAACGACACAATGGCGCCCTTTGTGGCGGCGTAGTCCACCATGGCGGCTGTGCCTCGAAACGCAACCGTTGAAGTCACATTTATGATTCTTTAAAAATTGTCACGTTAGCCCCTTAGATCGAGACAGCTGCGTTTATGAAACTCACGATGCGCCCTTTTTCATATGGGGCAATGCATATTTTGTAACGGCAAACATTTGAAGGACGTTGCTTCGAAAGGTGCTCTCGACGTTTTCCAGATCGATCTCCGCAAAGTCCTCGCACATGACTTGCTTCGAGGCATTGTTGACGAGTGTGTTGAGGGCGCCAAACTTCTTCATATGCTGGGCCACGGCGTCTTTGCAAGTTTCGTTGTCCATGAGGTTTCCGGGTACCAAAAGGCATTGCCTGCCTTCCTTTTCGACCATTTTCTTGGTGTCGTGGGCGTCTTCCTCCTCTTCGGGAAGGTAGACAATTGTTACATCGGCGCCTTCTCTTGCGTATAGGACCGCTACGGAGCGGCCAATTCCGGAGCTGCCAAGGTAATAATGTTAGTTGGTAAGGTGAAGAATAGAAGGGTTCTAAGGGTTTGTAGCTTACTCGCCGCCCGTAATCAGGGCTTTGTTTCCTTTTAGTTTGCCAGCGGCCATATATTCTTGATGACTTCCCTCGCCCTCCAGGGCAGTAGGTTCGCTAGAGGGCTTCATGTCCTTCTCCAAGCTGGAGTCTTGTTAGAATTGAATCTCGTGCCATCCTTTGTTGTCATACCCAGGTAAGTTTTGAGACTGTGCCTCAGGTACTGGCTTAAAGTCTCCCTTCGATCCTGCAGACATGGCTATTTTATTTGCTTTAAAAGTCTTTCAAAGGTTGGTCGAAGATGCGTTGTCGCGTAACGGAGGAGGTAACGGCAATGAGCTGTGCGCAGGGAAGAGGTGATATGTAGGATTTAGAAGTGCCAATTGAAGACGATTTATTGCAACAAATTAGGAACCGATATCCGCGTCATTAATACAGCAGGGTTTAATACCCCGTTCTCGAACGGTGAGGCTTTGCCGTGATTTTCATAGGATGACGGAGTGCTGGCGCCACGGTGATGAGGTGATGAGGTCATGCAAGTGGCCTGGTATTGGTGCACCAAAACCCGCGCAGATCACAGTAGCGGCTTATATAAGATTCTATAAATAAATATTAGGCTACTACTGTATTTAGAGTGCATCTATTGTGCATTTCGTTTATCATATACACAAGCGTTTGAGTGGGCACCACCATCCTCTCGCCGCTTCTAAGGCAATCATGTTGCACCTCATCAGATCAGCTCCAGGCCCCATGCGACCTTCATCCCATTCACCCAATCCTTTGTAAACTTCTCATCCCTGGCAACTTCGTCTCGGCTTCTCTCATAGTAGAACTCATATCCGTATCTGTCTAAATTGAGTTTTCCCTGATGCACAAACAGATGCCGCCTCGCCCCCTCCAAGTACGTGATCATATCCTTCAGCTCCTTGAGTTGCGGCTCCAGTGCGTCCAGGGCCTTGTTGGCCTTGCTCAAGAAATGGTGCCAATATAATATACGTGACAGACGCTCGCGAATGGCCTCCTCATACGCCTCTTTCTTTTCTTCCGACATATTCCCACGGAACAGTCGCCCGACGCGGCTGTTGCGGATTTTCATTTGCTGCTCGGCGCCTTCGTTTTCCTGCTGCAGTCTGTAGAGGTTCATCTCCTGCCGCTTGATGGTCTTTTTGGCCTCAAACGCCCTCTCCGAAGTCTTCTTCTTTTCTTCTTTGAACCTTTCAATCTCTTCGTCTACCATCGCCACGTCGTACCGGTCATAGAGTGCACGAAAGTAAATGGAGTAATCAGGGTCCAGAGGTTCGGTATACCTCGTAGGGTAAGGTTCATCGAATATAGGAACCGGTGGACCCATGTATTCATAGGGCATGGAGTAGAACTGCTCCCCGTTGTACGGCTCTTTCGAGCTGCCGCCTGCCGCCTGTGATGACTGCCGACGCCGAAATAGCATGTCAAAGAGCTGCCGGCTCTCCGGGTCGCTCAAGGCTGTATACGCCTCTTGCAGCTGCACGGGGAACACGGTTAGTACGCGGTGCACATCATTTTACTCAACCATGACGAGGGGCTCATACCTCCTGAAACTGTGCCGTTGCATTTGTATCGTCGACATTCTTATCAGGGTGCAATTCAACTGCGCGGCGTCGATACACGGCTTTGATCTCCGCCTCGGTTGCCGTCTGCTCGACTCCCAAGACGGCATAGTAGTCAACGTCGGAGAAGTTGTCATCCATTGTGTCGCATGTTCTTCATTAAAGATGAAGAAGATTCGGGTAGTCTCAATGGGGGACTTCAACTTACTAAATAGTAAAAAGACACGGTCGCGCCGACCCGACAGGGCGTTGAGGGAGACAAGTGTGGCTACGGCCGCCCGGTGGGATGGGTAGTCGGACTTGGCGAAGCAGTTACCTCACAACAGGGCGGGCTGTCTTTGCCCTAGCTTGCGCCATGAACTAGAGGGCTGCACCTCCAAATATGGTTCTAGTGTTACGATCAGGCATTTTTAAATGTAAATTACGCCTCTGTAACCTCCACTAGTACAAGAACGAAAAAAATTGATAAACAGAAGACAAAGCTGGCTCTCGTCTCCGCTTATCATAGTTGCTGCAGTCGAAGTTGACTACACTAACAACCAGCCGGGCAGCTGAGCCCAACATTTCATCGCCGAGGAGAAAGACGTCGCCCTACTGCGATTGCTTTTTGGTATTTTGTGGGTCAAATTTCTTGGACTATTACCGAGTTATTCTAGAGACGCCGTGGCTTGGGGCGACTCGACCTAAACGCCAGCCGGGCACCGCTTGGCATTGCCAAGCGTTTCGCGTGCGTATACCAACCAAACGTGACTTGCGCCCCTTGCATCTAGCATAGTAAATATCTTTATAATAGGTGCTCGATTGTATCTTAAAAATTATTGACGAAAGTGGCTTTGCTGTGTAACCTTTTGGCCATGCCGATGTGGACGCGTCCCCGTACAAATTACACCAATGTTACAACTCTGCGCGAACTCGACAGCTCCCCGGAACCAAAAGTCAATGAAGACGGCAAGGCAAATCCGACGCGCTTCATTTTGCACTCTGAATCGCCAACCGGTGTGACAATGATTCCATAGTGGTCACCGCCTTTTCTGCATTGGCTGCCAGAGCACGGTTCGTTGTGTCTTTCTATCAACACCAGGATAAATAACTTCATGGGCCGGACCACCTCGGCAGACGCATCGTAATTTCTGTCAATGGTGTCGAAACCTGCGTGAAAAAAGCCGTCTTCGTCGTCCCCATGCTCGGTACGGAGAAACATGTGCGGTGATCTGTCCATCTTTTCGCATAATTTCAGCGGCACCAGTGGTGCTTCCAGCTTTATCGATGCGGCTTTTACAGCACCAAATGGCTTGGAGTCATCCACCAAACTCACCTGCATATCAAGTATCATGGCTACATTGTGAGTTGGCCCATCATTTAGCCTTATGCCGGGTATGCAGCGAGTGGTTGTCCAGGACCACGACGGCACTCCACCGCCGCCGGATGGTTGGCGTATCAGAGATTGCCAGCACAGCCATTCTAGGAGGCGTTTCCGCCAAAGCCCAGCCACATAGTCGTCATTTAGCATACTTTGGAAAGGCTTTGCGATATTAGACAGAGCCAAGAGTCTTTCCGAAGGGTCATTTGACCAGCGGTTGCCATAGCCCCAAAGTATAGAACACCAGCGTGAAACTGGGCCTGGATTCTCGGCATGTTCCTGCTCAGAGCCTGTATAGTCAGGCAGCTGCTCAACTATGGAGTGGAAGCGCCGGCGTTCAAGCAGGCCGTCTTCGGAAACCAGGCCATGCAAACATTCGAAGTAGAGTTGATCGCTGGCAAAGTGGACAATCCGCGACGAGAGTGCGCGCTCCTGAAATGCCCATATGCCTTTTGAAAGAGGCTCTTTTGCCATATCAACGTACCGGGATCGAATAACCTCTTTGTACAACGGCAGAGCAAAAAGAAGGACTGTCTCGGGCGCATTGTTGCCCGTTTCGTAATGGATTCGAACGTGAGTTCGGGGCGACCTGGAAGCATACAATCCATCCGATATGTTTTCAGAGCCCATCGCAGAAATCGTCAAATATGCATTGGAATAAACGGAGCCTGCTTCTTCGGAGTCCCTCGTCCATTCTTGTGGGTTGGGAATGCAGAGGGAGTCGATCCAAAGATATTGAACGTTCAGAGAGCGAGTCACAGATACAGCGTCTTGAAACGTTTTGGGTAGGCTGGACACCTGAATGTTACGGTCCGCAGGCAGAGGATTGTCTTGCCAGAAGTCCTGAATGCCATCTTCAGATGCGTAAGTGAGAACTGTATATTTTTCTCGAGCTGTAGCATCAAAGTCGACCAGTCTCACAGCCCCGCCAGATTTGGAAGCTTGAACGTCTATGAGGCGCGGTGGCATTGACCCTGCTGCTCGGTAACATTCGTGGTCTCGCTCGCACTCGGAATTCCACTTTGCAAGTCGACGCAGAGTCTTGGCATCAGGCTCCTCCGCAACAGGTCGCCCACGGAATGCGTCGGCGAGAACATCATCTGTTTTCACATTTAGCGGCAAGTTATGACGCTGTACTGAACATCGAACTCACCATCTTCTACGACAAAACCAAAGGCAGCAACGGGAACAATCGTATGTGGTCCTCTAAGACTAAGGTCTGATAGTACCCAAAAGCCTTGATCGCCTTCGGGGCGTTTTGTCAACCACAAGTCGAATGTGGGCGGGGGATCAGAAAATCCCCTCGAATAACCCTCCAGGTTATCAAGCTCAGCCAGCATGGCATCTGCCTGCCCTTGGATTAAAAGACAGAGCTCACACCCCTCAGAAGCTGCGCGCCTTAGGTCCTCGATACTATGATGATGTTTGAACCTCGGTGGCGGAGGTGTATGCCGAACTTCAGACTTTCGCACAAGGGTCTGCATGTACTCCAACCCGGTTAAGGTCCTGTAATATTCCTCTTCAGGTAAAGGTGGCAGATCCTGAAAAGGAATAGCCTTGCAAACATCACAGAGAGACATTATGGCCACGGTTTTAGAAACAAAACGCCTTCAGTTGCTTTGAGTGGAACGTTAAGTTGCTACTTGACGCGTTTGTTGGCGACGAAGCTATTCGGCTCGGCCCAGGCAACAACGAACTAATGTGCGGGGTGTTCGCAAAGCATATGTGGCTTGCATCGATCTTTCATATGGAGTGCACTGATAAGTGGCACGACGCGGCAGCCTATCAGGCTGTGGCGCTGCCCAGAGTGGCTTCCTACAGGATTCTTCGGGGCTTTTTGTAACAGAGCACCGGGACCACCTTGGATACAGCCAACTGCACGGACCGTTTTGAGTTCGCTTTGACGGAGTAGCTTTCCTGCAACGCCTGGTGCAAACAGCACCGCTAAAACCAGACCGCGCCAACAGCCAAGCCGCTAGCACTGGGCGACTGATGGCGCAGCCCAGTCTTGCCAGATGAATGCAGACGGGAGTAATCTGGTGCCGTATGATACAGTTTCAAATCAATCACTAGAAGGGAAGTATTGTATCAAAAACAAAGGCATTCTATTACTCTTCTGACTTTTAGATATATGTTAAGTAAAGACAAGATAAGCTAAGCTATTTTGAATATTCATGACTGCGTATAACGTCTTCAACCACAAGCGCCTCTCGCAGGCAGCTTATGTGCGCTGAACACCTCGCTCCTGGCAGTACTTGTCAACCTCCTTGCGGAGAGTATCACGCTGCCGCAGGGCACCGTCCATGACCTCCTCAGCAACCTTGCCCAGGCCCTTGCCGTCGGCCTCGCCGGTCTTGTTGGTCTCAACCATCTCCTCGAGGACGGCAAAGAGCTGGTTAGGCAGCCAGGTGACGATGGGGCTTCCGCCAGTGGCGGTAGGGTGGGAAGTGCGCTTGAGGATGTACTCGCGGGCAAAGCACCAGTGGCGCCAGCGGAAGTCGCGGACCTGGTTGAGGATCTGGAGCCAGAGGCTGCGCGACTCGCGGAGCAGATCAGCCTCCTCCTCAGAGGCGGGAGGGGCAGCGCCCTTGAGACCCAGAGCGTAGGTCTTGAGGTCAAGCTCGAGAGAGCGCTCGCGGGCGTAGAGGAGGAAGGCCTTGTGGTTGCTGGGGCGGTACTCGCGGAAGTCCTTGAGAATCTCCGTTAGAGGGGTTTCGGGCATGGGCACCTGGAGGAAGTTGTCCATCAGGGGCACCATGGAGTCGTTGGCACCGCTCTCACCACGGAAGGAGAGGGGCTTGCCATCGTTCATGCCCTCGTAGACGACGCCGTCGGGGAACATGGACTGCGAGGTGATGCCGAAGATGAAGGTGCGGAAGCTGGTGTACTCTGTCGGCCGCGACTTGCCCCACATGGTCTCCATGACGGAGTTGATCTTCTTCATGGCGCCGAGAATGTCGTTGAGGCCGTCGTTGAGGCCCTTGCGGACCTCGACGGCGTCGGCAGACGTGGTGGACTTGGTGGCGGCGTCGAAGCTCTTGACGACGCCGTCGACGAGAGGGCCAGAGTTCTTGACCATGTCAATGTGGACGAGGACGAAGCCGGCCTCGGACGAGTCGTGGTGCAGACCATGCTCGAAGGCGCGGATCAGACGCAGGTTGTCATACTCGAGGCCCTTGGCAGGGTCGACGAGGTAGTAGTTGTACAGGGCATACGAGCCGGCGTACTCCATGAAGGGCTTGAAGCCACAGCTGTGTAAGTGACGTTGTGTTAGCAAACTGTGGCCCCCCCCAAAAAAATAAAGCTCCAAATGTTGGGGTAAGTGGGCACTTACATCTCAGCGCATCGCGCGATGGGCATGGAGATATTCTTGGGGAGAACCTGGCGACCAAGACCATACTCCTCGCCGCGGACAAAGCGCTCGTGGCAGGGCTCGAGCAGATAGGCAGAGGCCAGGAAGGAGTAGTCACGGTACAAGGCGTTCATGACGGGGAGGTTGTCCTTGTACAGGTCCATGGCCTCGCTGAGGTCAGGGAAGACGGAGTCGACCTCGGGGCCCAGCTTGGACTCGGCCAGCAGACCGGGGGTGCCGTCCGCCTTCTTGACGGGCATGCGCTGGAGGATGGACTCGAGGGCATCAAACTCCTTGGGCAGGGTCTTGACGGGGTCGGCGCGGGGGAGGAAGCCGCGGGTGGTGGAGACCATGAAGGCGGGCATGGAGTTGTCATCTGGACGGGTATCGTCCAGGACGTTGAATGTGGAAGCGCCGAGGGAACCCATTGTGAATGGATGAGTGTTGTGTGTGTGGGTGGGTTGTGGGTAGCAACTGGTGGTGGTGGTGGATGGGGTGGGAGAGAGGGAGAGAGGGAAGCGCGCGTGTAAGTGCGTGTAAGTGAGGTGTAAGTCGAGCTATGAGCTTGTACTTTTTTTTAATAAAGTAAGAAAAGATAGGGCAAGGTAAGCTTTATCCTAATTAGGAAAAGTCTTCTCTTTTTCTCTTGTGGTATAGAAAGTAAAGAGAAGAGTGATGTTCAAAAGTCCAAGAAAACTAAACACCATGGGCAGGTTCTCGCGCCGCCTAAGTAGTCCGTGGCCGGAATGCATTCCGGCCACAGGAGCGGGGGGCTTCACCAAGGCACGAGGAGTTTTCTTCGCCAGGGTTCCAGGCCCTCCACCGCACGCAGGCGCGTTATTGGAGCCGGGCGCATGCTCCTCAACAAATGAATCAGGGAGGAGGCCAGGGGGCAACAGAAAAAAAACCGAACATTCTCCTGCTCAGCGGTTCTCCGAGTTGAGGCTTCTCGTGTCCCGCCACGTAGCACCAGAGAGTGCATCACGACAGGCAGGCCTTCTCGCCCACCGACGCTCGCCGCTGCGTTTACTCGACTAGGGTTGGTAACCGTTGGTTGCCATGTACATTCTAGAACTTGCACTTCTCTCTCGAGTTGCTATACCATACAAACTGTCTAGTAGGTCGTCCTGTATTCCGCCCCTCGCTTCGCCGCGGTCATGCTTTTGAATGTAACTGCTCGCACTGGACCATGATCCTCGTCTACCGCCCCTCTCGCCCCCTCCTCGTTTGCGTCCCCCCCGTGGCCTCAGCGTTGGTTCTGTGGAGTCCCCGGACCCATCTGGTGCATGAAGCCAGGGTCATGCGGCCCACGATTAGCCTGACCTGACCCAAGCTGGCTCACTGCCTCCGACGCTGCCCGGCCATAAAAGCGGGACCCGTGGCCGGAACGATTCCGGCCAACACACCATCACGGCGCCGGGCCTCTCCAGAGTCCGGCCGGCCACATGATTTAGCCCCTCCCTCCCTCTGTTATTACACCGCGTTCTGCGTAATCACGGCGCACATAATAGGCGTTTGTCTTTACCGAACCCCTCTCCACCTCCGATGGTCGGGATTTGCAACGTAATTGAATTGTTATGTCACACAATTGGCCGAACAAGATAGGACACTTGCGACAGCGCCGTCACGGGTGGAGACGCCCGGCATTTAGAGGAAATCAGTTTCGCGCCGCACATAAATTATATTTCTCTCAATAGGCCTCATCCGTAAGGATACTAGACAAAATAAAGGCAAAATTCCTCCCAAACATTTAGTCGTGACAGTCTTTGCCTTTGGTGGCATTATAGTTTAACAGAGCAAAACCCAGAACCCAAAAATTTCCTCCCAAATCTAAACAATCTTGCCGAGGGGTTTGAGCGAGCAGATCAACTGCCTGCTCCGACTCCTGCGGCTACCTGAACCCGTTCCAAACCCAAGAAAATTTGATTTGACAATTTGTGGCAAACCACGCAAAAAAAAAAAGGTAAGCAGATACACATGAAAGAGGTGCGCCGAGACAGAGAGGCGCCAGCAACAAAGGAAAGAGAGAGAGAAAACCGCACAAAGAGAGCCGCTCGTAACAATTCTGGCGGCGAGACTAGATCAATCTGAAACGTACATTGCCTCTGGCATAATTTCCATTGCTTTACTTACTGCGCCTCGGCAACGGGCAGCTCTCGCCTGGTAGTCAGCATAGTCTTGAAGCCGCTGGGACGCGACTTCAAGGCGGTACCATTCATAAAACCTTGCATCATGTGGTGTGTGCTCTTGGACATGGCGGCGGGAGGCGGCGTCACAGTTGGTCGGTTGGCAAACGGGGTTGGGTCCTCGAGCAGGGCGGGCGGGATGCTAATCTGCTCAGCCACAGGAGGGAACTGCTTCACCGGGTCCTTGATTGTCTCGTTCTTCGTCCCGTTCTTGAACAGCTTTTCCTGACCCACAGTCATAGGCTTCTTGGAGACATTTTCTGTAGATTCGGCGTCGGGAGTGGCCGAAGCCTCTTCTGCGGGAGCGCTGGTGGGCTCCATCTCCATGGCGTCGCCGCTAGTCTCAGAGTCCTCAGCATTCTCTGTCTCACCCTCAGAGGCATCCGTGGATGGGGCCGATTTGATGCTCGGGCTGGACGCCTCAGCGGGCGCAGATGATGGCTGGCTGTACTCGGCGTACTTTTCATTCGCCGCATCAGCAGTGGGACTCGACTTGAGGTGGATGGTGCGCGTCTTGGTCTTGGTCAGAGTCATAGTCATGGTGTGATCCAAGGTAGACGTGACCACAACAGTCGTGTATTCTTCTTCCTTGAACATACCCCCGGCGGACAAAGAGGGAGGCGACTTGTCGAGGCTGCCATCATCGCCAGCAGTCACAACGGCAGGAGGCGGGTCGTCGGCCTCGTCAGCCAGCTGCGAGGGCTCAACCGTCTCGACAGGAAGCGTCTTTCCGTCGACGCCGACGGCGGTGGGAAGCGGCTCGTCGTCAGAGTCGTCCTCTCCCGCCGCACCGCCCATTGCCTTCGGGGCCTTGGGGGTGGAGGTAGCGGCAGCCGGTGCTGCGTTCTTGTCTTCGTCTTCGGTGTCGGCACCGGTAGTCTCTTGGCTCTCTGCCGCGGCAGAGGCGATGGGGGTAACGTCGGGGCGGCCGGAATCGACCTTCTTGGCACCTGTAACATTTTCCAATGTGCAGTTAGCGTTTCTACGGAACAAGGGGTGGCCACTTACGGAGTTATCGCGCTTCTGGAGAGAGCCGCCGCCAAGGGAGTAGAGGAGCTTCTCCGGGGCACATTCGTCGTCTTCTTCCTCGCCCTTGTCCTCCTTGAAGACGGCACCGTTGGAGGGCTTAGCCGCGGAGGATTCATCCGAGCTGCCACCTCCGCCAGATGCCATCGGAGACATGGGGCTTCCAGTACTCTGGGCAAGGATACCGCCAGCCGCAGCTCCTCCAGAATCGCTGCCCGCAGCAATGGGTGTCGCAGCTCCAAGGGTGGGCTCGCCGCCAGCAGCAAGACCAGTACCGGCAGGAGAACCACCGGCAGCAAAACCAGCACCGATGGGGGAACCACCGGCGGCAAGATCAGTGCCAGCGGGAGAACCACCAGCAACGAGGCCAGTACCGGCGGGAGAACCGCCAGCAGCGAGACCAGTACCAGCAGGCGAGCCACCCGCAGGAGAAACAGCACCAGCATCCGACATCTCACCGCCAGCGGAGAGAGAAGGCTGCTTGCCATTCATAAGGGCCATCACTTCATCTTCAAGGGCCTTGATCCTGTTGAGGATAGAAACGAGGCCGTCGGTCGAAACCTCGACCATTTCGGCCCGCTTCTGCTCCTCGACAATACCACGGGCAACCTTCAAGGTGGAGTGGAATCGCACGAGGTCAGTGTTCGTCGCGCCGGCGAGAGCAACGTCTCTCTGTGCGAGAAGATGGCCGTTGACAGGCAAGTGCATGCCCAGGGCCAAGCCGACGCGGAGGAGCTTGTCTGGCAGCACCATGATTGCACAGGTAGTTCAATTGAGGTTTTGACAACAAGTAGTAAAAAGTAAAGAAATCTGTTTAAAAAAAGACGATGATGGTTAATTTTTTTTGTCCGGTTTAACTTTTCCGAAAAGATGGTTGAAGCTATGGCTTTTTTGGAAGAGCTCCCGAGCTCGATATAAAAGGCAATCGGCAAGGTCGTGGGCGTCGTGAGGAGCAACGCATTCCAGTCGAGCGGGAGGACAATAGGCGCGCACATCAGCGTTGCCTAGTCGCACGGAGCTAGGGAGAAGCCGATAAGTTGCAGATCGGCATTTAAAACTGTAAAAAGAACTCATTCCAGCGGTATATGTTTCATATAGTGCGCCGCAGCTGCCGTATTTGCCGTCCGCTTGGCCCATTTGCTCCGGCTAGCCTCTATTTTGGCGGTATGTGGTGACGACGACTCCTCTTTGCCCTGAAGCTGTTGTGGGTGTAATTTGGCAGAGCGAATAGATGTCTAAGAATTGGCGTATTGAATTAATTTCTCAAAGCTAATATGGTTGCACAATATAATACAATAAAATGCGATCTCCAGGTCACAAATTATGATGCACTTCGCTGTATAAGTGATCGCCGTTAAACCGTCGGTACGCTGCCGACGCCATTCGCCTGGGTTGTACCTGTTACAAGCGTCGACGTTAACTCTGAGGCGCTGACACTCGCAATTAATCATACAAAAGCTGATGTAATCCGTGATTGGTAATTTTACCCATGGAACTTAGTTCCATTAACGGTCTTAAGCCCCTTAATACCGTATCGCCATGCTAGGGCCGAAAACTCCTCCCGCGAGATACAAACGATGGTCATCGGCGAAGGCTTTCGGGGGTGGGGCCGAAACTACGTACCTTCACAGTCGGCGCCGCCGTTCGATCGGGCCAATCGACATACAGGCTTCGACAACGGTCCTAGCCCCGCTCCAACGTTGTAATACGTGCGTAACTTTATCTGAAGAATCATTATATAAGAAGTCGGTTATCCGTTCCTGTCAATCATTCCTCATCGCCCAGTCTCATCAATCATATCATCGATTAATTCCCCATTACTTCATCGCACACCACTACACAAGCCTACACAATGGCGCCGACTATGAAGACAGTCAATATCCCCAACATTGCCTGGAACATGGCAGCAGACATCCACTACCCAGACAACTTTGACGACAGGAAGAAGTATCCCGCCGTTGTGTCCGCCCACCCCATCGGCTCCTGCAAGGAGCAGACCTCCGGCAACGTCTACGGCAGGGCCATGGTTGCTGCCGGCTTCGTCGTCGTCGCCTTTGACGCCTCGTTCCAGGGCGCTTCCGGGGCCGAGCCGCGCTTCGTTGAGAACCCAGAATTCCGTGTCTCCGATTTCCGCTACGTCGTCGACTTTCTCCAGACGCTCTCCTGTGTGGACGAGCAGCGCATCGGCGTCCTCGGCATCTGTGGAGGCGGCGGCTACGCCCTCAACGCCGCCATGACCGACTACCGCTTTAAGTGCTGCGTCGGCATCACGCCCGTCAACTTTGGCCGCCTTGCGCGCGAGGGCTTTGCGGGCTTTGATCCCGTCGGCACCCTCGAGAAGATTGCTGCGCAGCGCGGGGCTGAGGCGCTGGGTGCCGAGCGCAACTTTACGCAGTACCTGCCGCCAACCGTCGAGGAGGCTAAGAAGATGACGTCGGATCCCGATGTGACCCAGGCAACAGACTATTACAAGACTGATCGTGGCAAGGCCGAAAATGGCTGCACGACGGGCCTGTTCTCGTTCAACAGCGCTGCCATGGCCTGGGATGCGTTTAACCACGCGGAAATGCTGATGACGAAGCCGTTTATGGTGGTTGTTGGTGACATCCCAGGCAGCTTTGGCGCATACCGCGATGCGCATGAGGTCCACGGTCGCGCTGCCTCCAAGGAGAAGCACATTGTTGTGGTCCCGGGCGTTTCGCACTATATGCTCTATGACAAGGATGAGGCGGTCAAGCCTGCGCTGGAGCAGGTGCTTCCTTTCCTTAAAAAGCACCTCGGCGAGGTTGCCTAGCTTCACACGTATAGAGCAAGACGCACATTGTAATATTGATACTGGGTCGGAACACTTGTGATTTATCAAATTATCCCTGAGACTGGCTGCCGCTTTTGGCGCATAGGAATACAGCAGTTTAGCAGCTTCAACTTAAAATTAGCAAATGGCACGTGTAATTCGGGCACTTCAGACGGTGAAATATGACAAACAAAAAAGAACAGATAATTAAAAGCAAGAACCCGCCCCTCATCAGAAAGTTGGCGCCTTAGGAGGCCTCCTCTAAGCTTGCTCAGCCTGGGATCGGCAGCCAAATAGGGCTGGAACAAGCCCAAACCACAAGCCGAGGCGGTCCAGAAACAGCGACCCCCAAAAAGCCACCTCATAAAACCCATCCTCTTACAAAATAACAAAATAAAATGCATCCCATGCCTCAGGGTCCATAAATGTTCTCGGCCGGATCGACTTCCCGTGAGAGGCGCCACCTGCGCGTGATGAAGGGTGGTCTCCATCCTCGATGACGTCCATTGTGGCCATGCCCACGGTTCGGCGACTAATGAAACGGCCCCATTTGCGCATCTGTTGCCTATTTCAGCCATATACCAGCACCCCCTGGTTGCGAAAAAGCGCAGCGGGGGGGGGGGGGGGGGGGGCTTTTTATCCCCCTTCACCCGCCCCCGCCCCTGGACGTTCTCCCCCTCCCTCACCACCTGCGCACCCCACCTCATCTCATCACTCTCCTCCCGCTCTCCTCCCAACCCTAGCCTCCCCCCTTGGCGCCGACTCCCCTCTCCCCGTCCTCATCTTCTTACCACCCACACACCGCTTCCCACACACCTTCTCCTACATACAGTCACC
>PXYN01000284.1:0-119850 GCA_003056585.1 Lecanicillium sp. MT-2017a
TGAAAAAGAAAAAAAAAACAAAAGGAGAACTAAGCAGCGGCAAAGAAGGAGAGGTAGGAAGACGACGAAAGAACAACAGAACAATGCTTGTAGAAAGAATGAGAGAGAAAGGAGGAAGAGCGGTCTCACATAACAAAAGAGGCGCAGAAAAATAAAAAGAAAAATGAAAAAAAAGAAAAGCCAAACCACAAAAGCCCAGAAACTTCAGAAGAGGCGCCCCCCCCTACCACCCCCCCCAAATCACACCCATAAACAAATAAAGGCCCCCCCCCCCCCCCCCCCCAAAAGCCGCCCAATTCTCAATCTGCCAGGAAGACAATGACATCACAGCGCAAGCAAAAACTCTCCAATTTCTACCCCCAAAGCCTTTCAAACCAGCGTCGCTCATATCCGAATGGACATAACGTGCGGATGCGCCTCGCCGCCGGTAGATCTCCCAGTCAGGCAACCGCCGAGTACCCGCATTATCAATCAGATCTGGAGGCACCACGCGCAACGCACGTCTCACACTGGTGCGCCAAGATTTAAAAACTGGTACCTTGGGTAGCGAAATGACGTGAATAAGCTTACTCTTGCCCAGTTATTTATCTTGTCAGCCCGCCCGGAGTCCCCAAGAGAGAGTGTTACACCCGGGCTCAGGCGACGATCATTCAATATTCAAGCGTCGATCATGGTGAGATTAAGTCGAATGTCAGACGGCCTCAGGGCGGCTCTTCAATATGGTTTATGACATGACGTCGGCAGTTGATTTGAAGCGTAAGAATAGGTAAATCAAAACTATAAATAATGCTGCAATTCGCTCCGAAATCAACTTCTCATTCATCCCTAACAACACCTACAATCCACTCCCGATCCCTTACAACCGTCTATAAAATCAAACTATCCTGACACCAAGCCCGACAACCTACTCAAAATGGTCAACTCCCTCACAAAAGCCCTCGCCCTAGCCCTCGCCCTCTCCCCCACCGCCCTCGCAGGCTGGGACCCCGTCACCCGCTCCGACGTAGTCTGCACCAGCTGCACGCCCGGCGACGCCATCTGGGCCCCCGACGACGGCGACTGGCCCGACACCTTTTGCAACGAGCTCCTCGACAAGTGCAAAGGTGACCCGGGCAAGGGCGTGCAAAAGGGCTTTGGCGGCCCCTTTGTCGGCTGGGCGCCCGAGACTGACGACGCCGACAATTGTCCCCAGGATCACCAGACGTGCAAGAATGCCCTCAGCGCGACGTTTGGCGGGTGTGCTGGCAACGTGGTTGGGCGGTCGAGCACGATTAAGAATGGTGGGAAAGAGGTCGGTGCGCTGATTATTACGGGGGTTTGCCTTACGTTGCCTGGACCTCCTTAAGAAGTTACGGTATGGTTATAGAGGAATGTGTCTGTTCGTTTTAGATAGTCATAAGCCATAAACACGTTACTATGCAAGAGTCCCTAATTCGTGACTGCAAAAGCTTCCAGTTCGTCATCAATTGCCATCCATCACTGTTGCGTTCTCCGCTCGTACGTCTCAGCACCACCGCTCCCATGGCTCGCGCCATTCAACCCCCAAAATCTCAAATATCCTCCTCTCACTCGCTCCCTCCACCAACTCCTCGCCAACAGCCTTCATGCCGTCAATCGGCCGCTTATACAACCCTCGCTGGTTCAGGCGCAGGCCCTTCTTGCTGGCCAGCAGCCTCATGCTCCGATTGAAGATGTCGTCGCCCGTAAAGTATATCAGGGCGCCGCCCATTTCGCTCTCCGGGACAAGGAGAAAGTCGATTCTTCTCCAGACGGTGTCAACCTTGCCAACATCGTCTCCATCTTGTGGCAAGACGCAGCATCCATACCATATGCTCCCTCCGCGTGAGGACGCTAACCGCGCGACAAGAACGCCTTGCTCTTCCAGCAACTGCACAAGCTCATCCAGAAACGGTCGCAGCTCGGCTGAGGAAGTTGTCCCTGGTTTCGTAACGATAAAGTCGATATCATTCGACTGGTTGGCTCCTCTCCGATAACTTCCCCCGACAATCAGCTCAACCTCTTCATCAACGCCTTTCGCCACCTTCTTCACCACCTCGCCAAGCTCTCTAACCTCGTCCCTTGGAATCTTTCGGTTCAAATCTTTGTATCTCTCAATACCAATAATCTGACTCGATGTCAACTTGACTTTAGCTCGCAGGTCCTCCAGCGTCCGATGCCCCTGCGCCGCCCACTGCCTAGCAAGCCTCGGTCCGACACCATAGATGCCAAGAAAAAGCTTCAGGACTTCATCGGTATCATCTTGCTCCGCGTACTCCAGTCTCCGCAGCCCATCCGTCATGACAATCTCCTCAATCTTTTGCGCAAGTCGCCGCCCAATACCCGGCAGCCGCACCGCCTCTTCCTCGGTGGTCACCTTCGTAGGCTGCCGCTTCAGCGTCGCCATGGCCTTGCGGTAAGCAATCGTGCGCCACTGGTCGCTCACTCTTTCGTAGTAGGCGTGCATGCGCTGCAATATCGCAATGGTGCGTTCGTTGGGGTTGTCGTCGTGAGACTCCTTGGTGCCGGCGCGGTTACACGCGAAGCGCTCCGCAAAGGCGAGCTCCTTGCGCTGAGACTTTTGTTTCTGGGCATCGTCCTCGTCTGAGCCAAGATTTTCGCCTTCGATGGTGGCTACTGACGCTGTTTCGTCTTCGTCGTCATTGTCCAGCGGGAGGTTCTTGAACTCCTGCATCATGGAAATATACGACGACAATTCATCATTGGCCGCCACTGCACTGCCCTCCCCATCAGCCGCACCATCATCCACTACTTCCAAACCCAGAGATATAAGCTGCGATTCAACATCGGCCGGCGTGGCAACTGGCGTCCCGCCCTGCGCAGAAGGCGGCGCACTCCTATCCGGTGTGCCTTTCGGTGGCACATAATCCCACTTGGCCGGGTTCTTAGGCGGCTCCTTTAGCTTGAGGCTGGCAACAGACCTCTCGTGTCTGGAGACTGCCTCCTGCACTACCTCCTCATTCTTATTCTCATCCTGGTTTTCACTCTCGTTCTTGTCCTCATTCTCGCCGTCATTGTCGTTTTCCCCTCCCTTTACTTCCACAGTCTGTCCCGATATCAAATACCTCTTCTGCCTCGCATCCAAAACCGCTCGAAACTGAATACAATCAACCGGATACTCCTCCCCAACAACCAACAGCCGTCCCTCATCCACGCCCTTCTTCCTCAGCAGCGTCTGGACATCCGCATACCCAATGTCCCTGTCCACAACCACGTGCGTCGCGGCGCCGACATCCCGCGTCCACGTCGCCCCAAACTCTCTCGCTTTCGCAATCCGCAGCCTGCGCGCCGGCGCAATGTCGTTGTCGGGAACGTAGTAAAATGTCAAGCCCTTGAAGATTTGCTCTGCCTCCGGACGAAGGGCTGGTTCGGAGTTGCGCTTGCGCTTCTTCGCCGCCGCCGCCGCCGCCGCGGTCGCGGTGGCACTGCTAACAGAGGGCGAGTCTGTTTGCGCTCTGCTTGTCTTGCGCTTGCTGGCAAACACAGCCAGAGGAGTCTGCGTCTCTTGCGCGCGCTTGGCCGGCGCAAGCGGCGTCTCGCCAACAACGTCACCTTCATCCCCCAGCAGCTCCGTAACCCGATTGCGCATCTTTTTCGCACCGCTCTGCGTCGCCTTGATGGTCCTTTGTCCTCCAGTTGTCTCCTTTGGTTTAGGAGTAGTAGCCACCAAAGTAGAGGCAGGCTCGGCTGGTGCAACGGTAGCAACCTGCACGCCGGCGACTGCACGCTCTTTACCCTCGCCGCGAGGTCGCGCCTCGAAGAAGCGCCGATGGTCGAGACGGCGCCCATCTTCACTTGCAGCCAGCGAGTCATCGCTTTCGGTATCTGATAGCGCCTTGGCCTGTGTGAAATAGGCCACTTTGGCCGCGAGAGGCGGCTGGTCTTGTAAAGTCATGGTGTCCGATGCGGACGGACAAAGAGTGAGACTGCGGGACAAACCGTTGAGCTGCTTGTTTTCCGTGCAGGGTCTCCGCTTGGCTATGTTTTCGGTGACATGGCGATTGTTTCCTGGTTACTGTCCTATAATGTTTCGGTAGGACGTTTCGTGAATACCAGCAAGTGGTTGTTGCGGAAAGCCCGTTTGTAGATGGACAGCGGATTCACGGTGGTTACCTGAATAAGTGGGCTGCTCGTTGGCGCCGCCATTGCACAAGCCTCTAATAGGCGCACAAGCAACACCTCAGCTGGAACTCTAGTTGTTGACCTAAGATCATCTGAATTGAAAATGAATACTTTATTCAATGCATTAAATGCCAATATTCCTGTTAGTCCCAAAATGGAACCCGTCTATCTACCAATCCTTGGTTTTGGTCATCCTCCTCTTGGTATATGTACTATGTAGTTAGACAATACAATTATGCAACATGAATCAAATATATCCGTCGCGCAAGATGCTTCGCATCTCATCGCAACGCCGCCGCCCAATAATATGTGTTACAACACCGTAAAACACGGTCCCGTCAGAAAGTATCAAATAATAAAAGAAGAAACGAACAAAATGCAGTCCCATCAAAAACTCCAAAGGTTTAGGCTTGATTTCAAGCAACCATTTTTTATGCTCCCCGACAAAATTGTGCTGCGCACGTCCTTGTCAAAAGAGATGCAATTCAATTCGCGCAAGATGCGCAGAACCAAAAACTCCAGCTTCTAAATGCATTCGTACCCGTTTGAATCGTAAGGTGCCCGGCTGGTCCGCTTGTCACTCGCTGCCAGCTTCACAGCCAGTCTTCAAGTTTAGGCGCCGACAGCGAGCGCTCGTAGGCGGCCAGCAAAGGGGCTAGTTTGCTCTTGCTTAAGCATACCTTGCAGACGCTTCGTCTCGCGAATGGCAGCTTCTCTCTCCTCCTGGAGGTTCATGACCTCAATCTGGGCGATGCTCATCTTATTGACAACCTCCTGCATTTCGTTTTCGGCGTCAGCAAGCGCAGACTCGAGCTCAGTAAGCTTCTGGCGGAGCTTCTTGATTTCGGCTTCCTCTTCGAAGCTCTTCTTGGGAATGCCGTTGGCGGGGTTCAGCAGTGACGACTTGCGAGGTCCAGTCATGCCAACGCTGCCACCATTCTGAAGGCGGCGGAGCTGCTCATTGTGAGCCTCCTTGAGCTTTGTCACTTCCTCCTCGTGGCGGCCAATGCGATCCTCTGATGCAGTCTGGGCAGAGACCAGGTTGTCTTCGAGGCCACGAAGACGTTCCTGCAGACCGGCAATGCGCTCAGAATTGGTCTTGCGGTCGGTTTCACCACGAGAAACCGCGTCGGCAAGACGCTGGCGCAGTTCAGAGTTGGTGGACAGCTGTGATCGCACCTGCGAAGCCAACTGCTCCACACGAGCAGCGGACTCGGTCAGCTCATCGGCCAGAGCGCGCTCCGAGTCCATGTTCTTCGCGGAACTCGTAGCAAGCGTATCATACTGGCTCTGGAGGCCGGTAGCGTCTTTGCGAGCAATATCACGCTCCGACAGAGCGGCGTTGAGAGAGCTCTCGAGCCGCTTGAGAGCCTTTTTGGTCTTCTCGTCCTGTGGACCACCAATGCCGCTCTCCAGCTTCTTGATGCGCTCGAGCGATTCGTTGTACTGCGTCTGCAGCTCCTTGTAGGCGCTGTCAAGCGCTTGCGAGCTACCTGACTTGCCTGTGCTGGAAGCGTCGCCTGGCACAATGTCATGCTCCTTAAGCAGGGCACGGAGGGAGTTGATTTCCTCTTCGGCTCTATCGAGGTCCATCTTGAGACCACCGAGGCCCTTTTCGACCTGCCATTTTTGCTCCATGGCATCTTCAGCGCGACGCCGCAAGACGTTGACTTCGGTACGCAGGTTGGCAATGTCCTTTTCGAAACCGGCCTTTTTAGGTGATTCGGCCAGCAGTCGTTGGCGGTCGTTTTCGAGGATTTTAATCTTCTTGTTATTTTCGCGATTCTGGAACTCTTGGCGCTCCAGCAAGTTCTTGAGGGCATTGTGGAGGGCATCTCGCTGCGCTTCGACGTCCTTGAGACGCTCCGCCAGTGCCTCTCGTGACTCATTCTGACCGCTCTTGGCAGTGCTATCTGAGCGAGAGACGGGCGCTCTCTGGTTGCGGAACATGGAGTCTGACCTGGCCAGAGCACTTTTGGCAGCGTCATCCGCACCAAAGGTAGAGTTGCGGAGAGATGTGTTTTCCTGTTGCAGGGACTGCAGCTGATGCTGCATCTTGGTAGATTCATATGTCAAGCTGGCATAGCCGGCGGCTTCAGACTCCAAGCCCTCGACGCGGGCGCGGAGCTGTGGCACGACTTCGTCGCGAAGGTTGTCCCGCTCGTTGCAGGCATCGTGCAGCTCACCTTTGAGGGCAGTCAGCAGGTCCTCAAAGTTAGTTTTGGACTGACGCTCCTCAGAGAGCTTCCGGCGCAAGTCTTCGCAGCTATTTTCCAGGTCCTTGACGCGGCCGTTGGCATCGAGGTTGTTCATTTCAGCCAGGTCTATGCGCGAAGCCCTTTCGGCAAGCTCCTTGACCTGCTGGTCGAGGGTTTTTATCTTTGATCGCTCATCTTGTATCTTGTTGGTGAGCTCCAGGCGTATCGACGCCTTTTCTTGTTCGGCTCGCCGTTGAACCTTTTCAATCTCTTCGCGAGACTGGTCATAGTCGCTGACTTTGGCGGAGCTGTAGCCCGAATCGGAGAAGTAGTCGCTTGTTCTCTTGCTCGGGGCTTGGGGGTTGTTGACCTGATCTTGTAAGCGGTCCACGAGATCTTCCAGGTCGATCTCGCGACGGATCGAGGCCGCCAGCTCAGAGCTGATGGCCTTGAGCTCGTCCTCCATCTCTTCTAAGTGGATGGAGGTTGCGGACGCTAGAGGCGGTGGTGTAGATAAGTATGATTCACAGTAGCCCAGGGCGTTTGCTACGGCGGCATTGGAATTTGGATGTTGAGAAAATGTAGCCTTGGCGGAGGGTCGCGGGGAATCATTGGCAAGCCCACCGCGTGTCGGAGTAGAAGGAGAGGGCAGAGAGGATACGTCGGTGGCGCCGGAAGACTGTATGTTCTGCTGGTTGTTGGTGCCCCAGCTGAACAAGGTAGCAAACGGAGAGGTTTGGCCACCTGGTGATTTCGGCAAAGGCTTGTTGAGCTTTGCGTCGGGCAGGGCTGAGGGGTCTGGCGAAGGAGAGCCAGGTTCTATATCGGCTTCCAAGTCGTGATTGCCGACAGAGGTGTCCACTTTTTGTAATCTGAGATGCGGTGGTGTAGGCTTTGGCGCGTACATGGGCGAAGCCGCTTGGTCGTCGGCGGTGTCAGTGGGAGTGGCCGAGGCCGTGGAGGTTGTATAATGATGCAAATTCTTGGACGTGACGTCGTCGGGGCGTGACTGGCTTGTTAGGCGGCGCTCGGAGGTGCTGGCAGCTGGCGAAGCATTGGGGGTTGATTCAGACGCGACCTCGTCGTAGACGGACAGGACGTCGGACAGTTCGACCGAGGAGCTCTCGTCGTGCAGTCCGTATTGGTCCAGAGTGGGCGGCGGAATGCTTCGCGACTCTGAACGAAGCGCCAGTGCGTCGTGAGCGGGCGCTTGGTCAAGATCCAGCGGCCTGTTTGGGAAGAGACAATACCAGTCAGCGATTTTGGCTGGCTCGAGAAATTTAGAGTGTCTAGCCTAGGGGACGCCACGGCCAAACTGGACGAAAGCTGCGGCGCCGAGACCGGGTACGCCGCCATGTATGGAGCGAAGAGTGGGAAGAGAGTACAGAGCAGGACTTACTGGAATGCGGATAGACGTTGGAGAGACTCGAGCGAAGCGCCGGGGGAGGAAGCGCCGGCTTGATAGTCGTAGTCGTACAGAGTGGGACTATCGAGCGAGGGAGGTCTAGCGAATCTGGTATCGGGCTTGGGAAGCTCGACAAACGAGGGAGCGGTTTGAAACGCCGTGGCAATGGATGAAGCAGTAGCGGAGAGAGGTTTCCTCTTGATGGGGCTAGCGATCGAGGAGGAAGAGACGCGAGGAGGGATGGCGTTGGGTGTAGTCGAGGGAGGGGGACGAGGAGGAGCAGCAGGTGGTAGCGGTGCGTGAGCTTGCGCTTGATCCTGGAGGTCCGGTTGTGTTTCTGGCCGTGCTTGATCGGCTAGGGCTGGCGGAGCTCCGAGTATCGAGCTCGACGACTGGCGGTTGTGATGGTGGTGGATAGGAGATGTCGCACTATGGGTGGACTGGTGACGTGAAGCGTGGGAGGACGGAATGTCTTGGTCGGGGTCAAGGTCCAAGCTTGCGTGCCGGGAGGTCGAGAGCGAGTGCGATCGAGACGGACGGGTACGAGTGGTACTAGACGTAGCAGAGTTTCTGAGGCTGGCAGGATGCTGATGCGGTGAAGGGGGTTCAAGGGGCAGGTCAGACGAAGAAGCAGCGACAGTAGATGTATCAGCGTCAGCGTCAGGGTTTGGCACGATCGACGCCACGGAGGCCGGAGTCGATTCAAGCGCCATGACGGGGGATTGGCCAGGTTAGGCAAGAATAGGATAGTAAAGCAACAAGAGCGGTGGTGGTACTTGGCAGCGCGTGCAACGCTGGACGGCGATACAAGTGTCTCAACGCCGGGGGATAGTTAAATTGGCCATGGGAAAGGGCTTCGACAAGGCGTAAGTTGGCGGCGGTTACGAGAGAGAGGAGGTGTGAGTTTGGGGGGAGGAGGAGTGCGTGACCATGTGGTTAGCGGTGGGTGGTGCCGTGCCCTTGGGACTCAGGGAGAGAGACACGAGGGAAAAAAAAAGAGGAGCAGGCTGGGGCCGGGTACCTTGGGTAGCGTAAAACGTTCAATTGGCAGCGCACCGAGAGAGACTGTCCGGTGCGGTCGGGATCCAGTGGCGGAGGGGGCAGGGGGGTGGGTGATGGAGGACCCCTGGATCGCGTCACCGCCAAAGAGCGCCAGGAATCATGACGAGTCCTCGAGCCAGCATGGGCAGAGTCGTATTACGGTTCGGGGGTTGACCAACTACGACTTAGTCCGTGGTTCATCACCGTCAATAACCATGTAAATTACAGCGCAGGTTGGCACCGCAAACAGGGACAAAGAGCGAGGCTAGCCTGGCCAGCCTGCAGATTGGCTTGGCCATGGGCGCTAGGTTGAGCCATCATGACCATATTCGGCTTTAGTACGGAGGGGTGGTTATCAAAATACAAATCACGGCCGATGTACACACGCAAGTACCGTTACTCGTACCACTGTACGGAGTACCACGGGATACCAAATCTGTAATAACCTCAATGACATGCGCATAGCCTGTACGAGTACCCTAAGCGCCAGAGGCTACTCGTACAGGAAAAGAAAAAAGGGGGGGATGGATGGATGGATGGATGGATGGATGGAGGACCAGGGGTGGATGGGTGACGGCAAGTGGGCAGCTCATAGGCTCATCTGGCCAGGAACCACTGTAGTTGACGATATTCCCACCCGGGCCCGGGCTTGCAGTACCTAGCCTGTCGCCAGGGGGAAGAGATATGGGATTCGTGACCCAATAAAGGGACGATACGATGATTTCGTAAACGCCCTTTTTAGCCAACTGTTCGTGCCTCTCAATACATCATCCCTTTATTGCCTTCTATGGCATCTCCAGGTCCCCGAGTCTTCCGCCGGGAGCCACCACTTCCCCCCCTTTTTCCCACTGGGTGCCATTGGATATGACCACCGCCAGGCGCCAAGCGGTGCCGCCACGGCCCAGGTGGCTCCAGGTACCGTTCTGGTGCCTGCACTAGCGCCAGGGGTACAGAAAGCATCGTCCCCACGCGGCCCCCCGAGCGAAGGTACCACCCACGCAAAAATGAGGGGAGGATACAGCCGACTTTTGGTGGTGCTGTGGTGCTGTGTGGCGCGGGACACACACAGCATGGGGAGGGTACGGTGACGGTGCGGCACTCGGAGGCGACAGACGTGATTGGTTGCCGGCCGGCGCACGAGGACAGCGCCCGGTACGGTGCACCTGAAGCTGGCCATGGGTTGCTGCATATCCCCTGCAGACGACAAAATCAAATCTCATGTGCTCAAAGGAACAATAACAACCAGAAAAAAACCCACTGAACAAGAGCTCGTAGGCGTAATCTTCCCCCTGCACATTGATGGCCCAAAAAAGCACGGCCGTATCGTCAGTGGAGGCCGTGCATAAGCCCCAAGCTGTCACCCACGGGGCGCCAGTTCCGGGACCAGGTGTCGCCAAAAGAAAACAAGAGATTTGACAAGTGGGCATTTTACTCTTACTATGGTGGTAAATGAGATTTCGAGAAGGAAGCAAAAGCAAAAATGCATGCTATCGCTCTACCAAAGCTTGGTCATATCTGCGAGACCATGTCTAATTCAAACGAGATGGTGTCTCACATCCCCCTTGTCGTTGCCCACGCGCCCTACGTTTTACCCCGTCACCCATGACGTTTGGTGACCGTTTTCGATGGGAAACACGATTTCGGGTTTCGTCTCTTTGACAGTGGCTGTTACATAATGGCATGAATGTTTCGAACCATGAAAACACGCTTTTTTTTTTTTTGTTGATTGGGCTTTGCCCGATCTGAAGCAGCATGACACGGCATATGGAACCAATGCACGATGCCTGTGTGTGACACCGTATCGCAACCTTACCTATCCAGCAGCAACCACTCAGATCTCTACTACGGAGTGGACGTGTATCGCAGGGACCAAAAAAAATGCTCTGTGCACGGAGAGTTTCTCAAGCCCGGACCGCCTAGCTGCCGAGTCGATCCGGAGCCTGGTTCCCTACCTTAGTCGTCGCGATTGCGCCTCCCATAATTTCGTCACTCGTATCTGTTGAAATTATGAATGTCGTTGCGTCGACGTCTGGACCGGGGGCGGTGTAATTTGCCACGCCTTGGTTATCAAGGGCTGGGCCACCCACGTTAACTACTTAGGCCGGTACTAGTACGGGCGTGAATGGGACATGTCGCAGCGCGAGGCATGGCAGAAAAGTACCCATACATGGCTCTGCCATACGGCCAGACCCAGGCAGCATCGGTACCTGCCTGCCAGTACCAACAACAGCGATTTTGCACGGCATTTGTGTACCTGTTCGCAGCCATGGTCCCGTACAAGTACATACAACACCCGACACGAGACGTCTCCAGTTCATGGCAGCATGTTTCTGCACGTCTCAAAGAAAGCATGTCCAAACGTCCCAATGCGTGGTGAGAAGAAAAAAAAAAAGTCAAAACACGAGAGACGCGTCTCGCAAAAAGGTCCTTTCCTTACACCGACTATCGTCTTCTCAGACGGGCTGCTACAGTACACCTCCTACCATGATACGAGTACTTTTGAGTTTGGCATCGTCCTCGGACCACCTGTACATCTTGTACATCTCTGCAGTTCACAATAATTAGGCTCTCGCTTCCCCTTCCCTTCCCTTCCTGTCCCAATAATACCATCCCTGCCGCTCTTCCCATCCTTCCCCCCTTTCGCTCTCACTCTCCCCCCCCAAGGCCCCAGCTTCTCTCCACCCCATCGCACTCCATTTCTTGTTCTCTTTTTGGCCGAAATTGCTCTGCCCCCACTTCCCAAATTGGGCCACCGCACCAAAACTGGCTGTACCTGGCGAGCGCGGGCCGCGACCGAGGACTGGAATTGTCCTTTGCTCCACCGTGTGCCAGCCTGGCCACCAAGGCGGGCTGCTTCTCCCAACCTACCATGCGAGTGTGTGTGTTATGTCCCGCGTGCCCGTGTTTTGTGCCGTTGGGGAGAGAGCGGCTCGGTAGATGGAAACGAGAACCAAAAAAAATATCCCGATGAACAATCACCAACCCATTGTTCTTCATGGTGGCGTGGTACGATGCACCCCTGACCCTGTTACATTCAACTCTGTGACGAGCCGTCCAATCAAGGCGGGCACTCCCGCTACCGTCTTATTCTATACTTGTCACAAGAGCGTTCATTCAGTCACTGTACAGATCTACTGTACTCGTATTCATTCATACAGCTCGCAAACTATGGTATTTCACAACACTTCGTAGTCCATACTTTGTCATAGTCATGTAAACAAAAACTCATACACGACGCGCTCTCTCGCCACCGGTAGCGCCGCTCCAGCACCCAATCGCACGCGCCAGCGCCAGACGCCTTACAAGACTGGTACGCAGCTCTCGGTCTCACTCTTCAGCCAGCCAGGGTCTTGCTGATGCTTTTAGCGCTGGTGGCATGCCTCGCTACAGAACTTCACAAACGACTAAAGTAATCAAGAAAAAGGACGCAGGTGAGTTGTTTTTCCTTTGTCATTTGCCTCTCTTCTGGTCTAGTGAAAAACAATGAAGTAGCGCCGTTTTTGCTTGTTGATCAACAGCTTCCTCTTTGTGTTTGCGCCTGCCACATTGTTGATATGTCCGGCATGCGTTGCTAGTTCTTAGTCTGAAAGACATCAAAACAACATCTGGGGCACTCATGCAGTCGCATGTGCATGTACAGACTTCCAACTGTGTGAACTCAGTCATAATACTCGTATAGCTAGCTTGCCAAAACTTATGCAAGTCTTCATATACCTATCCCATACAAGTCAAAGATGCCATCTATACCCTCTATACCAAATGGCTGCAATATCAGAAAACCAGCAGTAATTATACAGTGTCCCATTACATACTAGTAGTACTCTGCCCATGAACAGCCGCTCCTCTCCCAAATAGTGAAAACGCCGCATCTACATAGTCCCAAAGCCCTTACAGCACCAGTCTATCCTTTTGCAAAAGCGCCCATTGCCCGCCGCAAGAGCACTTCCTCTGCTGGCCGAGCACAAACGTATATCCCGGCTTATTCCCAAACACATCCTCCATGATCGATGTGCACCGGACGCACCGCCGCCACTGCTTGCCCGTGCCCGCCCGCAGCTCAACCCTCTTAAACACGTCGTAGTACACGCCGCCCCTGGCCGCCCGCGCCGCGAGGCTCCTCTTGTCGTCCTGCACGCCCAGCGGGCTAAAGTCGGCAAAGAACAGGTTCGCCGGGTCCGTGTGCGCCCGAAACGCCTTCAGGTCCCGCGCAAACAGCTTCTTGATGACGGGCAGGAACGCCGGCGGCGGCGACTTAGCCAGCAGCATAAACAGCTCCAGCTGCACCTGCGCCGCCTTCATCGCCAGGTCAATCTGCTTCCCCTGCGGCGGGTTCGAGCTCTGCTTCACCAGGTTGGGCAGGAACGCCTGGTACGTCTGCTTGATGTCGGCCCCCATGACGTTGAGCAGCTTCTCAAACTCTGTCACCTTGATCAGGCTCGAGCTCGTCACCTGCTGCATCCTCTGGTACGCCTGCTGCAGCTGGCTGCTCGGCAGCTTCGCCGTACCCGACTGCTCAGCTTGGGCTGCTTGCCTCCGATAAAAGTCATTCGCCTTGGTGCTGACGCTGTCCAGGTGCGCGATGCGCCGGCACAGCGCCGACAAGAAGCTGCGACTGCACGAGCAGAGCAGCAGGTGCAGCGCAATGTCGTTTCTCTCGTGTAGGTATGCCGTCATTTCTGAAAACTTTTGCGGCACGAGGAACTCTTGAAACTTTTCATCCCCCATCAGCTCAAATAGGCTGTCTGCTATCCATGCCAAAAGGTCCAGCGACCACTTGGCACATCCAGCAAGTGCGTCAACCACCTCTGTATACATGTTAGACCAGTCTTGCCATACCAAAGCGTCACCCTCTTTGGAACTGCCACGTACCGTGCTCGTCAAGCGGATGCATCTTTTCTCGAACCGACATAGGTGTGTTGCTCGCCAGTGTGATGAGAATAACCACTATCCTGACATTCAGATCAATGTATGCAAATTTGCTCTGGAATGACCGAGGCTGAAGCTCGCCCTTGAAGCCCAGGCTGTTCATGATGCTCAGGCAAGCCTGCAGTGGCGAGTTTCGCATCAGGGAGTCGTGATGAAGTTCTTCTGAGTAGTCCACTTGAATCTTAAGTATCCGAACCAACTCGCTTATCCAGTCCTGTATGAATCCTGCTTCCAGTTAGCGTCCAGTATTCAGCGTATCATATATATCCTTAACGTACTCTTTTTATCTACAAGCGTGCATGCAATTGCAAACAAATCGTCAAAGTTGTTCTGATACCAGATAGCTGACGCTGCGGCCATGGTCAGGCCTGCAATTGAAGCCGCATAGTTTGCTATTACGAGTTAGCATGGATAAATCCGGTTCCTCAGCAGTCCTGGTCACTCACAATCCTGCATTGAGTCGCCCACATCTCCAGCCAAGCGCCTTAGTTTGCTCCACCGCAGCTTCCCATCGTCGCCTAGGACAATCATGGAGCAACATGTCGGCGATAGAGCGACTTGCTGGCCTAGGAAGTGTTAATATCATCTGGCTAGAAGTGGGTGGTGCATGGAACTTACAAGGGCCCTCTTCAGAAAATGACCAACCAACTTGCTTCAGATTCATCACCTTCTCTGTATCTTCTCCAGCATACAGCTCTTCAAATGTGAAGCGGTCACGGTATTCGACCGATCCATCTGCCATAGTCAGAAGTAGAACCTTGCCAAACTGAACCGCATGGCACCCAATGGCTACCTTGGTAATTACCACTGGGTCCAGCCTCTTAAGTCGGTTTGAAAGTGGTAGTTCGGTCGAGACACTATTGCGGCGGCTCCCAATCTGCTCAAAGGCATTTTGAAGATTTTGTCGCTGCTCAACGCACTCCCAGCGATCAATTACCGTCTGGGCCATCTGGAACGATTCGCCTCCGGGGGCGCGGGATCGTATTCCCAATATCAGTGGCGGTGCCGTGCTCTTGCCTGAGTTATCCAGGATAGACGGTAGTGCGAGCAAGTTCGACAGCTCAGACATGGACTGATCCTCCACATTCTGTAGCCAGTCTATGGTTGCCAGATAGTTCTCGACCAGCGATGGATTCAGCCTGGCGGTTTGCGGAAGCTGCGTCTTCTCCTGGACTGCACCGGGGCCCGCCCATTGAATCTCGATTTTAACGATTTTAAGCTTCTTGGTCGCAGTTGTGAGGGCGATGATGAGGTATTCTGTCCATTATTAGTATTTCGCAAGGCGATGGCAGAAGAAAATACTACATACTCTTGTCTGATGCCAGCGAAGCGTGAGTCACCAGGTCATTAGTCGATGAAACGGATTCTAGCTCAATGGTCGTCTCTTCCATCCTGTTATTGTTTTGCGACCAGTACATTTTCAGCATGCCACTCATTGTGACGCAAAACAGGGCGCTCTTTGCGTTATGGGGATGATGTGGCCCCGACGCGTGCACAAAAGCGCTTTCGTATTGATAGCTATGCCCTTGCTTCACAGCCGGGCCGTACAGGATGTTGAATGGCCGCTGACATAGAGTTAGTGATGCCTTTCTCAGAATCCGGCATAATACCTACCTGTTGATTTGGCGGTGCAACTGGGAGCCAGTGGCAGCCGACGACCGTGTTGATATCATCAACGCTGTCGGAGTCCCATGTTCTCGAGACAAACGGGCTGTTTAGTGAAATCGAAAAGTTCATCAACGTCACTCGACCAACGGAGTCGATGACGGCCAGCTCAGGGACACTGGTGCCGCTCCATTCCAAATGGACCAACGGGTTCGTTGGCGTGCCCTTGACAATGTCAGTCGTCGTCTTCTCACTCAGCCCCCAGCTGCCATTGTCAGGATGGCACCGAAGTGCGCGAAACTCAAGGCTCAGTCCATCAGGCCTTATCGAAGCAATTGTGCCCCCTCTTGACCATGCCACGGTCCTATATACTGTCAGTCGGTGCGCGACACGCAGGCGCATTGTGCGGGTACGTACTGGCAGCACCCGCGAGATCTCAGCTCATCCAGCCGCTGAAAGAGCTGCTTTCCTTGTATTGGGGGCTGTAAGGACAGAGGCTCATCGCCAAACAAATCGTCCACGCCATTGAGGTCAACGGGCATGGTGTTGTCCAGCATGAGAGGCATCTTGTCTGCCGTGGTCATTGTGGGCGTTGACTACCGGTACGTGCTATGCGCCAAGTCTCGCATCCTCCAACCAACGCCAGTTCTAGCCTTTGCTGTGGTTCCCGGGCGGTTGACAGATCATGCGCTGATGGATTAGTACAGGTTTGTGGGATATTGCTCTGTATGATGTCAAGTTGAGTTTAATCTCGTTCCCGCTTGTGGTACGGTCGCGCGAGACGCGGCGCAGGGCGTTGGTCGGCAAAACCACGGGCGAGCACGTCTCGCAACGACCCAAACGCAGCTACCCTACATCAGATTTCCGACATTGCAGTGAATGTAAGTCAAGAGCTAGGTGAACAGGACGCGGACTTTTAAATGGTTTGAATGTTTCCTTAAAAACAAACTATGTATTATGTTGTCATGGAATTTCAAAAGAAAGTATGCGGATAGTTATGCCTCTTTAATGCCCTTGTAAAACTCTGGAGAGCAAATGTGTGTGAAATTGAACTGGTGCACCGCTCACGACCATCGCATTGATACTGGCGCATGAGCAAAAACATGCTAAGTCATATTATTTAAACTGTCCAGCCTCAGCGGTATAATATTTCTCCCGCTCTGTTACATGTATCTTCATTCCCCTGCATGTGCAGCCAGGGCCGCCAATGTGTCGACGACACACCGAGGCCATATTCATGCGTATGCGTGCACCTCAGATATTGATACTCTCATAATTATCTTCTTCGTGTCCCTGGAAATTGTTTAATGAGAAAAAAAGTTTCGATCTGCGTGTTAACCGGGGTTTGTGGGCATGACAAGGATGTAAAGCACCGGTCTACTGCTACCGTAGTACCAGGCAAGCGGATATTGAGAAACCTTTGGCCAGGGTAGCAAGCAGCCGGTTATGCAGCATGGTTGAATTACGAGTACAGTGCACAAGATAGTCATGGTGTGGCCCCGTATATAACATGGATAGACATAAAGGGCTTATTTAGGGCAATATAAATATATTGCGACTCTCTCTGCCAAGATCGTGGGAGATGCATCCGGAGATCGAAGCGAATGCTACATCCGAGTACAGAGTACTCGTACATTCAAGTCAACCACGCACGCGAGTGAACTCTCATTGCTCCGTGAGACTCCTGTCGTCAGGGGCAAGACGGAACTTTGTGACACCGCATACGTTACGAGCAAGGCGGGAGCATGCCGTGAATGAAACCGAGTGGGCGACCCAGACTATAGGCAATAGTGTGGACAATGGCGCACGCGCTTGGCCACCAGCAAAGCCACGCACGGGCGGTGGCTGCGGAAAATGCTTGGCTAGTGACTGGCAACAAATGACACTAATCGAACGACACAGCATGTCACATTGGAAAACGGTCGCGCCAGAACATTCCAAGAATGCTTCCATGGAGGGATGTTGCCTCGAGAAATTGGCTGAACTTAGTCAAGATTGAGTAATTGCAGGGTTGGTCCTGGACGGGTACCCGCAAGTGGACTAGGTCATATTAGGTTGGAGAGACGACGATAGAACCGTTGCCCACCCAATTACCCGCAGTTTCGATAGATGTTTATTTTCTCTTCTTTCCTGGAACATGATTACTCTACTCGTAAAGGGGTGCATGAAATGTTGCCGTGTGCCACGTGCTCGGATATCGAACCAGTAACGCAAACTCAATGGCTTCAAGGCGGTATCAACAGCGTTTGGTGGCACACAGCTCTGCAAACTGAAACGGCGGAGAGCTCCGTACATGAGCCGAGCGCCCGGTTACACAGGCACGGCAGTTTGAAACTCGAACAATTCAGTGCTGAGGACGGTATCAACACAGTACGGAGTGATTTCAATCTTAAATTGCCCCCACCTACGAGTAGTGCCCTCAACCTAAGCTACTGATCCAAAGTCAAGCAAAATGTCCCGAATCACTGGCATCAATGGAGCATAACGGACGATAGCGCCCGGTCTATTTTTAGTAACCAAGCTTGAGAGATGCTCAACCAAACCCTGGCTGAAGCTGAAGAGACACGATGATCTAAAACAGCAGCCAGTGTCGTCTGTACCTTTTCATCAAAGAGCGACAAACAGAAAGACGCATCTCGGATGCTTCATGGTGCCATGGGCCATGCACGGAGTACGGCGAACCGGTGACGAGTACGGACTAATTACTCGTACATCCTCGTCGTGCCCCTTGCCCTGTGGGCTGTGCCTGGTCCCGGCAAGGTTATTTGCCTGTAGCAACAGGCTTTCCCCGGGTAAAATGCCCACTCTAGAGCAAATGATCATCATGGCTTTGATGACTGTCGAAACGCCACGTTTCTACAGCTCCCTGCAACTCCTGTCGCTGCCGGAGAGGATGGAGCATTTCCTCAAATTCTTTGACAGCTTCCACCCACTTTTTGTTCCGCTGGACTGCCTAGCTTACTGCCATCCGTAGCTTGGAAAGCCTCTGGCGCGTAAGCTAGCGCTCTACTGGGACAAGTTCAGGCCAGGGCCCCCCTGCGCCCGCTAATTCATGGCTGCGCAAATAGGGGAGTTTGCAGGTCTGCGAGCACTCGTATGTGCCAATTATCATGTTGGCGCCCCGGTGAAGGTCATCTCGGCGCTCCGCTGAGCTCATCCCATCCTGCCTGCAGCACAGATTAAGCAGGTGCTCCGACAATCAGGACTCTCCTGCAGACACAAACTTGTGCCACAGAGGCAATCCTTGAAATCTCCCTGCTGGTTAGGCAGGCGGTGGCTCTTTGCTGGAGCCGAGAGGTCACCAACGGGGCAAGGGCCCAACGCCAGGACCACGAGCAAGCATGGCCTTGGCCACCAGGAGCTGGAGCTGGGCGATGGCAGGTTGGCTTGGCCAGGTTGGTCCGCCCACATGGAGAATGATGGAGTAGCTACGGGAACCAGTGCCATGGAGAAATATCTTGTTGCGACAGTGTACCGTAGAGCCTTTGTAGACTTGCTCGATCGACACTCAGCTTCGAAGCTACGTGCAGCATTTGACGTTGTCCTTTGGTTCAGGCTGTCCTCGAGACAAACCGATAGACAGGCCTGCCAGCTGTCCGCTGCCCGACAAGCCTGCCATTACCTACGTGCCTTACAAACGCCCACCAACGCAATCCCGCTGTTGCTATTTTTGTCCCCAGCGAGGAGACCACGAAATCGCGGCAGAGAATACGGCCGCGTGTCGTTGCTGCAGGCAGCCGGCGGTGCCACCAAGGAAGAAACGGTCGATAAGGCAACCTGTCTCGTGGTGAAATAAGCGAACGGTGGAAGAAAGAAATTGCCCGCACTCGCAGGTGTTCCCGAGAGGCGCATGAATGCACACACGAACGAACGAACAGTCGATCGATCGACCGACAACAATGTCGACAATGGCCCCCGAAGGCACCTCGGCGTTTGCCTCCAATAGGACCGGCACAGTCACGACAATTACGAGCGATCACACTAGCAAGAGGGCCAACAAGCATAGCAGATACTCCTCCCTGCTCCAGCTGCGACATGGCCAGCACGAGACCATTTCGAGCGACGACGACTTGTCTTCTGGCTGCGCCAGTGCTAGCAGCAGCGGCCTTTCCCATCGCCAGAGTCGACTGTTTCAGAATGGCTTGAAGCTTTTGGATCACCGCCTCTGGTCCGAGCCGCGACACCAGCTCACCACTGGCCGCTCACCTGGCATACCTCACAGCCAAAGCCCAGGCGCAAAGAGGTCGATGAGCCCACAGGCTTCGACAACGTCGGTTTCCTCGACCTCTCAGGACAATACCTCTAGTGGCGCAGGATCCACGAGCTCCTCAAGCACATGCGTACCCTTGACCAAGGACGAATTTGAGTCACTTCCACCGACGATACAACGCAAGGTAAGCAATCACGTCTCCGATATGTCTCGCACCCCAGCCTTTTCATATGCCTTTGCCTCCCGGACACTTTGCGCGCTCGTACTGGCCCGCCTATTTGCTTTTATGCCATGGTCATGGTATGAAACGAAACGAAACACGGCCAATCAGAAAGAATGCCCAGTGGCATTATCCGCAGAAGATCGTCAAAGGCTGTAGCGAAACCGTCCAAAGATGACGGAAAGAGAGCGAGCGACGAAAGCGACAGCAGGCTTGGAATAAGCAAGAATAAAAAAGAAAACCATGGTTTTCCGTCATGTCTCACCGTGCCGTGGGTTTCACCTTGGTAATGCTCCAGCAAGGCGTGGCAGCCACCACTGTTGCATTAGACGGGCACACAGACACACACGCCCCGCGCTCCCGCAGGTGGCTTGTCTACGAAAATGCGACAGGCGGCATCGAGCTTCCTATTCACCTCTTTCTTGTTCATCGTGGCCCGGTAGTGCTGGAACCTCCATGACTCGAAACAGGATGCGCCGAATTCTGTTGCAATTCTTTGTGAGCTCCGACGAGTGTCGCGATGCTACGTTTCTATTATACGGCTGCCGCATTTATATCAAGCTTGCTAGACATGTTCTCTTCCGTCGCACATGCTGCGTCTCCTGTTACCTTTTTACGTCAAGTTTTTGAATGGCATTGTTTTCGGTTTGCTGTACAAGTTTCTTTACCGGCAAGCATGAAGAACGGACATGAGTCGTATCATGTACGAGTAGTCTATTCTGCATCCGAGCGCCTTCTTGTACATGCTCGTATATCGGCACCGAACATGACGTGGAATCCTGCAGTAAGCAATAAGGAAGCAGCCGTGGGGCCATGGCACAAGGAGCTTGAACTAAAAGGCTGCAATCGCAAGCTTTAAGGAAGGAAGGAAGACTCAACGGCGGCCCAAAAAGCAATGACAAGCGTCGAACTTCTCCAGTGTGGCCGCAACCCATTGCTTCTTCCTGCGCGGCGTTGACTGCCAGCGGGTGCCAAAGCTACCTAGTGAGTGGGCGTGCGAAGTCCAAAGCGAGTAATTGACCGTTGAATGGGGTAAGCTCTACCAATTGCGCCCAAGATGCGGGCAATCTATGAGCAACTATCGTCATGCCCACTCCGCCCGCGCGGCGGGAAGTTCGTGCCCCGTTGATGTACTAGCCGCCGCCGTCAAGTCACAGCCTCCTGCTGTCACGGGCATTATCATCAAACAATAGCGTGGAGATGCACAGCCAATGTACTATGCTACACGCGTGAAGGTGCAGACCACAGCCAGTTCTGAAACTGCAGTTTACACCTATGATGATCGAGCAGCTCTACAACGGAGACCGGACAATAGCGCGATATACCGTCCGTCGTCGCTATAACGATCCTGGTATCTGCTCAGTGCCCGGTGGTACGCACCCATTGTGACAGCGAGGCGCACCGACGCCACTCGTCACATCCTAGCTCCATTGAGCTCCGCAGCTCCATATCACCCATACCTTCCACCATGCGGAAAAAGACCGGGGCTCGCGCTCATCACATTCTGACCGCAGCGTGCGAATGCTGGTGGCGGCGGTGACGGCAACATTGATTGAAGGGTCCGCCTGTCTGCGTCTTGACCCTTGACTCGGAGTACTAAAGCTCCGTAGACTGTGCGCAACTGCGAGCAGGTACGGCGTATTACTGGTGCTCTGTATCCAGAGTACATAGTACCGTGCAGAAGTCTGCAGCCTGCAGGGGGTACGCCCACTGGCCGACTTAGAGTACTCGCATGGTACCTACCCATGGGAATGGAAGCGAGTGCATCTGTGAGCATGGGGAACACTCCGGACTGCGGAGCATGCAGTGGTTCAGAATTAGCAGGGTTTTGCCGCATTAAGAGAGGGGAGAAGATGCCCAGGCCTCTCTGCCTGCTATCTCGTCTGGTACGAAGATGTACGTACTATGGATAAACCCCTTGCGGCGAATATTACCATATGGATCTCGCGCAGCCCTGGACCAGCACGCCGTACTACGAGTATCGCTATCCCTTTGCTTCTTTGGGTGTCGACACCCCCTTCTCCCCTCTTAGCTATCCTCCTGCAGAACCAGTAGTTCAGTTGTTGCTACACACGGAAGAATAGCGCAAAAGGAACATGCATGTACATGACCAAAAGTCTGTCGTAAAAAGCAACGACAGACCACGGGCGAACACAAAAAAAAAAAAAAAACCTAGCTGCAGCTAGGCGCTTGGTCAGCGCCGTCGCGCCGGGAGTCGGACGCTAGCGCATCACCCGGTGTGGTGCTCAAGCGTAGCCCTGCTCCAGCTCCATGCCACTGCTCCAGCCCGCTCCCCGCCCACGTCTGCTTGGCCCGGCCAGGGTGGGATCGCCTAGTGGCCACATCCACTTAAACAAAGAGCCGTCCGCGACTTTTCGTTCCTGCGTTGAGACATGCCATTCCACTTGCACCAACGTGCTCGCGGTACCTCTGCGGCCTTGTCCTAGGAGCGCTAAAACTGTCGCCATAATACGTGGTATTATACACGAAGTACTCGTACGAGTAGCTGCGCGATCTTCCTCATATACCTGCAGTACCTGTTAGTACTCGAATGGCAGGCAGTCATCGCGGCTACTAAGCACGCCTGCATACCACTTACTTCCTAATACGCCGTCCTTCCCTTCTATATACAATCTTCATATCCCTGCTGCCCAGGAGTCTATCCTCCCCCCTCCCTTCGGCCAAAGCCACCTCTGTCTCTGCCACCTGTCTGGCTTCCTCACCTCTTCAAATTTCCTCTGTCTCGAACATTCACCGTGTTTTCGTTGTTGTTGCCGTGGTCGACTCTCCGGCGCGAGACGCTACACTCCGAGTACAAGCTTCAGTTATACTAATGCTCCGCGGCTGCCTCCCCCGACGATAGTATTTTTCCACCCTCGAACGACTCCGTTTTGCTCAAGACTCTTCCAACGTCGACATAGAAGACATTCTTTCGACATCGGCCGCATCCCTGGACTCACTACCGAGACCTTATAATACTACACCTGCCACGTCTGCAGCACACGGCAGCAAACCACCTCAAGGTCCTCAATACACTCGACGTCTGACTGTACAGTCAAGACTTCCTTCCGACTCTGCCTCCCCAGCTGTACCTCGCCGCACTCGCTCGGCACTCGTCCGACAGCGGACCAGCCCTGCTGCCAGGCTATCCCAGCACCACGGTGACGACGCTTCCTCGAACCATACTTTTCGGCAGAGTGTCATCTTGGACGCGACCGACGAGGCGTTTATCAAACGCGGTAAACGGCAGACAATTGCTCTCGGACGCAGCAGTGGCAAGTTGTATAGGCCAGCCTCTGCAGACCACCTAGCTCTCAGCATGCATTCACATCTCAATGACCAGGCCTGGATGGACGGCCGTCTGAAAGCTACTGAAGATTCGCTACTTGACAGCTTCAAGTGGCTCGAAGATGACGGCGATTTGGATTTGAGTCTCAACCTGGATGACTACCATGTCGGTCTTCGACAGGACGCCAGTTCCCATCGCAAGAGCCACTCTTCATCCTTCCGCCGAAACCTTTCCATTTCCTCTAAGCTTGCCTTTGGCCGCACGTCGTCCACATTGAGCCGTCCCTCAACCAGAGACGCAACGACAACCCCGCCGCCCTTTGGAGGATCGGTCGTATCTCTCCAAAGTCCCAGCGGCCATGTTCGACGACGCTCTCGTGCTCTTTCACTCATGTCCACGCACAAGCAACCGGTGCCTGTCGCTGAGACGCCGGCGTCGCCAAAGGTCATGGACCCTGCCGCCCACTATCAAGACCCCGATGCTCGTATGAAGCTGCGCGTTTATCTTGGTTCGCCGCACAAGTTTGACGAGGCTGTCGAGTTCGGCTTCCCCTCGACTGATCAGTCGCCTCCTCCGACTCAGGAGACTGTGTCCACACCGCCCCGCGTCGATTCTTTGGCTCGCAACGCTGAGCGAACTCCCTTGCGCATGCAAACGCTAGTGGAAGATAAGAGATGCTCTCTCTATAGTGATGGTGCTACGGCGACTGAGTCTGACTCACCGCGCACCCCTGACACGCTCGAGAAGCCCGTGCCAGCCGAATCGGTTGAGCAGTTTAACGATGAGCCCGAGATTCCGACTCCCAAGATGGCACCAGTGCCAAAGGTCGACTACGCTCAGGGGTCACCGTCATCTCGAGAAATGACGCTGCGCATGACGCTTACCCGACCGGACCTCCGCGCCAACGAAGATCAGCTGTACGGCTGGCAAAAGGGCCGCCCCGCCACGCAAGACGGCCCTCGCTCGCCTACTGTCGCCAAGACGGAAGACGAGATGAAGAAGGACAGCATTGAGCGAGAGCTGGCTGCCATAGACCAGGAGAATATGCTCTCTCAGGAGCGAAGCACCATGAAGCGTTTCTGGAACCGCGTCCGTCGGGCGTAGGATCTACGACAATCAATCAGCAAGCGGACATACCGTGGTACACGCCTATCCACGAACACTGATCTCTTCACTATTCATTTTCCACATCATCATCTCATTTACAAAGGAGGCATTAATGTCATTTTTTTTATAGCCAGGAGTACATGTTTCAAATTTTGGTTTACATCCTGACGGTACACTCATTACGGATATGGGAGGCAACCTTTTTTTTTCTTTTCAGTTATTATTATACCTCCGGCGGCGTGGCACTTTTGGTTTTACCGTGTCTCCTTTTCACCTCTTATTATCGCTGGGTTTGGTTTCTCTTCCAAGATTTTACCTCTTTGGCTTTGTTCGTCTTTTTCATGGACAATATATACCCCCTACAGTTTTATATAATCGCTTCTAGCAATCCATTCATTTTATTCAACTACTTTGCGTCTTTAAATGTCATTGCAAGCTTTTGCAGTAACGCATCGCTACTTGTGCTGCTTCTCCTCTTGGTGCATGACGCCGTCTTGCAGCTAAAATAGATTATCTCCTTAAGCAACTAACTAACTGGTTACGACGTCGACCACTTCGGGTCCCCGTACTAGTCTAGCCCACTAATCGACACCCGCCAGCCCGAGCAAAGCCGGCCGCGCCGAAATTATTCACCGCGTTCACCTGACGTGACACGGACACTTTCTTCAGCATCGTTGCAAGTGACCGACGGTGGCTGTGTGTGGCTTGTTTGTGAAGGTTCTCTTGGCCTCGTATAGTAAAAAACCATGCCTTACAAAAAATGATTTCTTCTATATCTAGACATTCCATACATGCAGCCAAGCAAGCAGTCTAAGCCGCTCTCTTGCCCCTGTGAAACCCAGAAACAAACTCCCATGTATACAAGATTTCCTCGGCCTGTGTATGCCTCGTCCAACTAAATATTCTGCTTTTTCTCCCCAATATTCATCATCATCTAGACACTATTACAACTATACCTCTTCGTCGCTATCCTCACCGAGCAGCTCGCCTTCCACATCATCCACAATGCTGTAGTCTCCACGCCCACGTGCAAAGCTCTGCCTCGTGGTGAAGCGTCGCGTACCGCCATTGAGCCAGCTGCGACCGCCGCCGCCGCCGCCCACTCTCGAGTAGGTTCCGCTGACGGATCGCCACAGACTGGCAGCCACGAGGGGCAGCGCTGCCACCACGGCTGCGGCGGCGGAGATGGCGATTACGGGGTACTTGATCCATGGCTGGTCGCTGTCAAATGTCGAAGAGTGCTCACCGAGGCGGATCTGGCCAAACTTGCCGCTCCAGTTTCGGTACACGTACCAGCCGATGGCGGCGGCGAGACCGATGGGGATGACGACGGCGAAGAAGATGGCGACGCCTGATTTGGAGTGTTTGCGTTCAAACTCCTCCTCCTTATCAGGGCATGCGTGCTCAGTGGATGTCTTGTCCATCTCCTTGCCGCCTTCGCAGGTCGACAATGGCACCTTTCGGTAGCCGGTGGGGTCGAACCACGATGTTGCATTAGGATTCTTCTTGCACCACTCTTCGCCCGACATGGGGTCGAGACCCTGCACGAGTTGGCACTGGCCCGATCCATCTAACTCAAAGTTGTAGGCGCTGGAGAAAGTTGTCAGCATCTAGTGCGAATAACTACACTTTTGTAAAAACACAACGAATCGTTACTCACCATTCATAATCCCGGCGGCTGCAAGGGCAGTTTTCAAAGTCGTAGAGTCGCTTGATGTTCTGTTCGTTGTAGCATTTTGCGTCGGGCTTCTTGCGAAGGTATTTGGCAATGTGACCAAACAAGCAGTCATCATTCTGCAGTGGATGCCTTGGCGACCACAAGTAGTAGTCAGAGTCTCCATTCTCCTCAAACTTGCAGGGCTTGTCAGCCAGGCCAGTGAAGTCGAGGTTGACAGAGAAGAGTTTGTCATTGCCAGTTTTGCACCACAGCAGAAAGTTACGTGAGGTTCCAGAGGTAACTGTTGTGAGGTCCAAAATCGTCACCTTGTCTTCCGAAAACTGATAGTCCTTCCACGTTTTGCCCTCATCGACAGAGTACGATATTGAGTTTGTAGTAACGTCACGGCCATGGGTAGCTCGTTCAGCGAGTACAAGAACACCTCCCTGATCTCCGTACTGCCAGGTCCAAGGTCCCTTCTTGACATTCGTCCAGGTGATGCCTCCATCTGCTGTCATAAACGTGTCTGCTTCCTTGATGTCCCCAAGGATAGAGCCAACATTTCCAACGACAAACAAGAGGCCGACCGCAGTCTCGGCAGCAAAAGTCCTGCGCTTATCGTCGCGCTCAGTATAGTGGTGGATATGCAGAGCACATGAGCTATCGCCAGAGGAGCTGCTGCATTTGTAAGAATTGCCTTCCACATCCTTCGACGGCGGGTTTAAGTATGCCCACTCAGCCCCGTCGTTATGTGAAATCTTTGTCTGCAGTTGTTTCTTTTCATCCTTTCCGCTGTTCGCTACGACGTTGATCAAGGTAAGGCCCTCAAGCCCATGTACTCTTTCAAAATCGGCGTAAGAGTTCTCGTCACAGTTGACATAGTCAGCACTAACGACATAGCTGGTTCCATTCGAATTGCTCTTGATGATGGTGCCGTGTTCCCGCCCCGCCTTGGCCTCGCGTCGCACAAAGAGGTTCACGGCATGCGTGGAACTGTCGAGAGCCGTGTACTCATTTTGATGGTCTTTGTCAAAGTCATGAGGAAAGTGAGCCGTTTCAAATTGCTTACCATCAAGGCTGATCATTGCAAGCAATTTGCCCGAGCCGTCGTCTTCACCTCTAGTAATGATAAACTCGCTCATCGTGGCAAACTCTGACACGTTGCCATTGTAGGTTGTCTTATCCTCGTCGAAGAAGTCGTTGCTCGTAAGAATTGTCCATGATGCATCAGCCTTCTCTTCTTGGCGAGCTAAGCAAACAATCTGCCTCTTATCACGGAAATTGTAGGCCGAATCGCCAGTAAACTCGCAGTGTTGGGCATATCGCTTAATGACTTCCCAACGGTCTCCACGATCAGTCGAATAGCGAGCTTCATGGAAACATTCCTTGTTTCCACCAACCTCATCGCATTGCTTTCCCATCCAAATGAGCCAATCCTTTTTGTCGGGGTGAAAACCGAGAGGAGCCTGCGTGTCGACATCGCTGGGAGCAGTGAAGCTGTGGAATGTCTCGCCACGGTCCATTGTGTATATAACTTTCTTGCTCTTCTCTGTTGTGAAGTATACAGCATCCTTGAAATAGTGGTGAGGAAAGATGCCGTCAATCTTCTCATCCTTCAGGATTCGTTTCCACTCTTTGCCATGGTCCGAAGAGAGCCACAGCTTGTTCTCGATCTTCAGCTTCCCGCCACCTATGTCCTCTGCAGGCCGAACAATGACTGTCTCATCCTTGGAAGAGCTTGCCTCGCCACGTTCAAGGTAGATGATTTGGAAGCCCTTCAAGTCCGTTTCGAATTCGTTTTGCTTGTGCGATACTTCGCCGCTGGCTGGTGGAGAGGGCTTAGAGCCACCACCTCCTCCTCCGCCCCCGCTTTCACCACCGTCCTTGCACTTGCGATCAACCAGGTCGTCCTTTTGCGCACCGTCTGGCCTCTTGCAGGTATTGCCGGGAATGAGTCTCCAGCCAGAGGAGCCTTTGAAGCTCTCTTCGCCTTCCTTGCAAGCACCTTCGGGAACAACGAGAGGCCCAATAGCTTTGCATTCATCCTTGCTATCGGGGTCTCGTTGGAAGTTGTAGTCGCACTCAAAATCGGCATCGGTGCACTCGCATTGCTCATTTTTGACCTCGGGGTCCTTAAAGTCACTCTTGATAAAGCAGTCGGCAGTCTTCTTTCGTCGCGAGTACGACTGCTTGTGGCCCATGACACAGCGAGGTTTGCCATCGCTATCAACGCGTGCGTGCCATTCTTCCATGTCGTCGTCACCACACTTGCGTTCATGAAGACCTTCAAAGTCAATGGCAATTCCGTAGTACTTGCCCTTTTTCTGTCCCACGGCGAAGAATTTAAGGCTGGTAGCGTCTTGGGTCGTCGTCAAGAACTCGGGACGGATGCTAAGGTCATCCGGGAGGTCAACTTCTTCCCACTTCTCGCCATGGTCAAGAGAATATGATATTTTCTTGACATCCGCATCTTCAGAATCCTTAATCGCCAGCAGAATGGAGCCGGAGTCACCAAACTCATACTTGTGAGGCCCGTCCAGAGTCTTTTTCCAGCTGACACCTGCATCATCGGAAACAAAGAGATTGGCCTTGTCAAGGTCCTCAAGAAACTTTCCCGTATTGCCGTTGCCCATAACCAAGCCCGGTGCAGGACCGGAATAAACTCGGCCAATGTTGTCGAGTTGTGTAACCGAGTGAAGGTGAACGTTGTCGTCGCCTGCCTTTAACGGCTCAAATGACCTGCCATCGTCGAAGGTAATTTTGCTCACAACCTCTCGAGGCTTACCGTCCTTTTCAACATCTGCACCATTGCCGACGACGTTGACCAGGTAGACACCCTGTATGCCGTTGATTTGTTCGAAGTCGACGTGGCCCTTGACATTGCGGTTCGTGTACGGGATATTCTCGGTGAAGTATGTGCCATTCGAGTTGCTAGTAAATAGAATACCCATTGGCTTAGAAGGATGCGACGTCATAACATCGATTTGGATACTGTAATTTGTGCTCTCGAGGACGGTGTAGGCTCCCTGGTTGATGCGGTGGGAATGGTCGTGTTCGTCGGAGCTTGGAAAGACGGCCCGGTGCCAGGTCTTTGTATCGTCAGTTACATACAAGGCCATTTCATCGCTGTTAAACGAAGATGTGGCAACAAGAAGGAACTTCTTGACAACAGCCAGGTTCACCACCCCGGCCACGCCCTTGTTCATGTCCAAGTTTGGCTCAAACTCTTGCACATCATCGCCATCGCGGGCGAAGAACTCGTCAGAAACGACCAAGCGCTGATCCTCCTTGCGAGGAGACAGGTCATCCTTTATGATGCACATGACTCTCTTGTTATCCAAGTCTTTGTCGCCCGTTGTGAACTCGTGTGACGACTTCGCCCACCAACAACCCGAGGTAAGCCCTCGGAGCAGCTTGGACGACTCGAAGCCATCTGTAGTGTACACAGCCTGCTCATCGCAGAAAATTCCTTCGCAGTCCATGCCATTGAATATGATTCGCTTCGGGTCGTCCGCGTGGAAGCTCAGAATGTCGGGCTGGAAGCGACTAGGAATGGATTTAGTGTTGAAATCGTCCCAGTCGTCGCCGCGGTTGTTCGTTTTGTAGTGCTTGCCACTTTCGGTCAAGATGAATGCTGATTTGCTGTCAAAAGGATGCATCGTAAGGACGACGGCCTTGCCTTCGGGCACAGCCTTTACCCGCTCCCACTTGACACCGGCATCCTTGGAGTAATGGATGTTGCCGTTCTGTATGTCGTGGAACAGCATAACATCGCTGTCCTCAAAGTAATTGAGGTTGATTGGTGCATTTTCGAATTCGGAGACGGAAATGGCTGGTTTATCCTTGGCGAGTGCCAATGTGCCCAGCATGGACAACAGCAGCATGCGCCATGCTGGCGCAGCCTTGCCCCCGAGTCTCATTGCGCGAGAGGTCTGGGGCGTTTGTTGATCATGAAGTATGAGCCTAGAGTAGAAGCCTCGGCTGAATGGGGCTCGCTCTGCGCCAGGAGTCGGAAAGGTCGTAGTATTTCGGTCGAATAGTTCGCAGAGGTGGGTGGTTGCGCGTCTCTGCAGACGTGGTCTTGATATGGAGCAAGTGGTTGCGTGTCTGGATGCTTCTCAGGCTGAGGCTGGTTGCGTCAGAAGCATGCAGGGTTGCTCAGCTGTGACTGTGGCAAGGTCGGGTGTGGGCGCCACACTTTCCCTGTTTTAGGGGAGGGTTGATCCGCGTGTGGCTGGTGCATCCACTACAGCTCCAGCCTATCATGGCCTTTCAAGCGTCTGAGTTACTCTACTATGGCAACAGTAAGTTAAGTAGCAGTATGTTTTGTTTGGGTACAGTATAATACTATGGATTACTATGTATGCAATTTCAGGCTATTTAGATTTTGCTATCCCCGTTAAATTGTCCTCCCTACTTCTCGCGCGTATGCTATATTACCTGCACTGGTGCGTTGCCGGCCCCGAAGTGGTGGAGCGGGATATGGACTCCGAGTATGCCGCCCAAAAGGTAGCTTTCGCAACTACACACGACTGGATTAGATGCAATAGGAAACGACCAAGCCGTTCAATACGACCCCCAAACATATCTAATAAGGGTCGTCACTGTCCTAGGAATTGAACTGGACGTGGCTGCCAGCCTTACAGTGACGCGGCCTTACAGGCTAACCTTCCCCGGCCTACACATGGCTCGCAGGCCATTGGTCAGACGGCAATAAAGGCAAGCTAAAAGCCACAAAATATATAAAAGTAGACTGGCCATGGGCGAGCAACGCATAACACGTCGCCAGAGTGGCTGTTCGCTTAAAGAAGGCGCGCTTCTTTAAGCGATATCTGCAGGACAACGAAGTCTCTCCCAATGCCGAGGTCTAGAGATGCACAGGGTGGTCAGCAGTTTGGATAATGCATAGTTGGCCCGTCTGTTTTTTTTTCTCCCTGGGGGCCTGCGCTGAAGTAGAAATTTACGCATAATTACAACTCTTCATGTGCTCTCCTGGGTTTAACAGGTTGATAGATGAAAGTTACTTTGGTATAAGCCGCAAGTCCACATGCTGCCCGATTCGGCTACCGTGGCAACGGGGCAGTGACGCGACCCAAACAAAGCGGCCATGCGCGCCTCAGCAAAAGCATGAGAGCCACCAACCCACAAGGGAGAAGTGTAATAGACGGGGGCGCAAAAGAGGCATCGTCAACTCGGTACGGACTACAGAGGGACAATCAAGCGTACAAGACAAAGGGCTGAGGTGGTCAGCTGCAAGTGGCCTCCAGAATAGCACTGTAATTCTCCGTGGCACTCCAACGTGTAGAGCACATGGTCATCCGCTTCCTGTGTCCAGGGCAATTTCCTGGCCCAGCAGGGGTAACTGCGCTAACAAACCACAGATGCAACCGCCCCCATCCATATTCGCTACAGTGGACAAAGAAGGTTCCATTCCTATCAACAGGGTAAAAGAAGGGGCCAGCAACCTTGCTATTGGCGCAGTCTGGAGCCCACGGTGGCCGAATCTAGGCCTACCAGTCCCCTTTCATTTACCGTCCACGCGTTTGTGCCGCAACCCCGCCTGGCCCTGCACACCAGATGGATTGGCAAGGGGGTCGCTATGGCTGCCCCTCAAGCGCCTTTCCAGGTACCTGTAGTGGGGACTTCACCCTGCCAGCACCACCACCGCCCGTCAAGAGGCCCTCGGTCCCTGCAGGCGCAGTGTTTTGATCCTTGTTTTCCCCTACCCACCCCGTTCGCCGTGGCATTTGTCTTCCTGCAACTCTCAACTTGCTTGATCTTTCTTCCTTTCTACAAGTGTTTGATCACAGGTCAAGCAGCCAGCACCACCCAACGAGAAGCGACTCGGTGCTCGACAACGGGACTTACAACCACTTACAACAGCGCCCCGCCGTTGCCCCTCGCATTCGCCCACCTCCGTACACAACAAACAAACCCTCTCTCTCCCCCTTTCTCTCGGTCTCGCGACTTTGCTTCACACAATGGCTGCCACATACAAGCAGTTCCTGGCGTCGCCAAATCCGTCATTGCTGGCCGAGGATGCCTCGCTGCACTACCTCACGACCTTGGTCAATGTTGCCGGTGCCCCTGAGATCATCAAGCACCTGACCGTCCAGCGCAAGCAGGTGTCCAAGAAGAAGGAGGACATCCTCAATGTCGTCGAAGGTACCGGCGCTGCCGTTTTCGAGATTGAGACTGCTCTCGAATTCATCACCAGTGGCGGCTCTTACCTTCCTGGTCTCGACGACAACTTTCTATCAGACCACGTCGCTTACATGGCCATTGTACGCTTTACCCTCCCCACTCAACAACCCGCCAGAACTTTCTCACATGCTAACCCGTCGCCTGCTCGTATAGACGCATTTTGTTTCTTTCAACAGCGAGGGAAAGATTGCGCAAATTCGTCTTCAATGGGACCAAGGCGCGCTGCTGAAGCAGCTCGAGATTATCGGTCGATCGGGCCGCAACTGGCCCATCCACGACAACCGCGAGCAGCTTAGACAGATCCAGACATGCATCAAGTCCGCCGGCAAGGGTGCCCAGGGCCCGAGCCAAAACGACGTTGTCATCCGCACTCGCCACGGCTCTGGCAATGCTCTCCGTGACCCGCATGCTAGCCTTCAGCTCTTTGGCAACAGGGAAGAAATTGAGTCTGCCGAGATGTCGTCGGCGCCAGCCCCATACGCTGGACACCGTCCCAAGCAGCGCTCGTTTGCTGATATCCTGGGCGATGAGCCCGAGGAACCCGTGCACAACCGCGAGCGCTCCGCCTCCCCCAGCAAAGCTGGTCAAGGCAAGAACGTTCAGCCCATGCGCATCTTTGATGGCTCAGAGGAAGTCGAAGACGTCGAGACCCCTAAGGGCAAACCCGCCAACAAGCACATCAAGCCACACCCGACCAAGTACAACCATTTCGATTTCGCTGACGGCTCCGACCCGAGTGACGCACCAAACAAGGGCGTTGATTATGATGCACGAGCCAGGGGCAAGCACGACAGCCAGTGGTCGTTTGACGATTTCGTTACCCCCGCCAAGCCCCGCGCTGGAAAGAGCATGCGCTCCGAGGACGTTCACCACTGGGACACCGAGTCTCAGTTCCAGAACGACCCCAGCCAACGCGCCTCTGGAAAGGGCCGACGTGATGCGGAAACTCACTTTGAGCTTCAGGATGACGGAGAGCGTGTAGGTGGCCAGCAGCGCACTGGACGGCCCCGTGGTGCCATGCAGAACGAGGGTATGGGACTATACAAGAACCAGCTGTTTGACGAGGTCGAACCGTCCACCGGCCGGGCTTTGGGTAACATCACCAACGTCAAGGACCGCGGCAAGGACTTTGATGCCCACTTCACCATGACCGATGCCTCCCCAGCGCCCGTCGAGCGGAACCAGCATGTCCCCGAGGCCCGCATGAAGGTGGTCAAGATGATGGACCATAACTGGGAGGTCTATGATGAGTCGCCCCAGAAGGAGAATAAGCCGCGCCCGGCTCCCAAGCAGGAGGGAGGCGGTGACTCCAAGATTCATATTGCGGGAGATGGCATGGGTGGACGAAAGGGCACCGACAGGAACTGGCTCTATGGCAACGACGAGGAGGAGCAGCCAGCTCCCAAGCCTACTCGCAAAGCGACAGCTAATCAAAAGAGCAGCTTCTGGGATTTCTAAAAGAAAGAGAACAAAAAAAGCCACCAATACTTGTCATTTTATATATCCCTTTATACCCACGATGGCATGGCGGCGAGCGCGATATTTCATTCATGTCTGTTGATGATTAATACTGCTTTATTTGTTCGTTTGTCGTATTGCTTCTTTTTTGCTTGCTCTGAACGATGATAATGTCTAGACGTCTGCGTCACGTTTGATACCAGGAAACAGAATGTACTAGTCACTGTTACATGCAGTTTATTTTATGCTTGTCCTTGTGCATCCTCAACTTGTTTTGTATGTTTACTTGTCGAGTAAGCGGGTATCGTAATGGTGTCAAGCCGCGTAATAGTTGTAACAAGAAAAAAGTATCATAAGCTATATTATCTCCGCTAAAACGCTGTAATGTACCAAAAATCCTTATCCAAAAGCGCCTTGCACATCCTATGCAACTAAATACAGAATTAAATAGAAAAGAAAGCATGCTCTTATTCCAAATACCGCCCAACATACATCATCAGTTTCTTGTCGCCTTGTTGGTTCCCATTATTCATAATCCCATCATAGCCTACTCCGTTCTGGTCCATCAGCATACAAACTTGTACCACTTCTTCCACTTGGGCCACGTCGCCCACTCCTCCTTTTCCTGCTGCACCAGGATAGGCAGGTTCCAATCCCGCCTGCCCGTGTCAACGTCCATGTCCCTGATGCGGATATAGGACGTTCTGTAAAAGAGCTTGTGCGCAATATAAAACGCGGCAATAATCGGGGCGCCCATAAACTTGAGGAAGAAGTTTTGCGCCACAGAGGTATTGGACATGTCGTTCCAGCCAATGGGGAACGCGCCGACCCAAAACTGCGCGACAAGGACGAGGATGTTGAGCGTCAGCCCGACGTAGGAGCCCAGCACGCCCACCTGCGACTGGAAGGGCAGCTCGCTGACCTTGCGGCCGTGGTGGCGCCACGCGCGCCGGAAGCGGATGTGGCAGAGGCAGATGGAGCTCCAGGTGAAAATACTCGAGAGGCCAGACAGGGCGAGAAGCCAGTCGAGGACGCTGTTCTGGCTGCTCGCGTCGGCGAGGTACGAGAGGAGGCCGACCGCGGCAGCGACGAGGATGGCGACGAGCGGACGGCCCTTTCGGTCGACGTAGCCGAGGATCTTGGGTGCCTGGTTGAGGTTTGCGAGAGCCGCGAGTGTACGCGATGAACCAAAGACGGCCGAGTTTCCGACGGAGAGGACGGCGACCAGGATGACGGTGTTCATGACGGATGGGAGGATTTGGATGCCTGCTTCTTCAATGGCGATGACAAAGGGAGAAGCCGAGGCGTCAGCCTTGCTGTCGCCGCCGAGAAGTCTGGGGTCGTCGTATGGCACGAGGAGGCCGACCAGCGTGAGCGCGACAATGTAGAAGAGCGTGATGCGCCAGAACACCTGCTTGATTGCGGTGGGAAGGGACTTGCGGGGGTTGGCAGTCTCAGCAGCTGCAAGACCGACGAGCTCGGTTCCGGTAAACGCGAATGCCGCCGTTACAAATACGCTGCAGAGGCCTTTGAAGCCGTTGTTAAAGGCACCCGGGTCCCGCCAGAATTCGCCTCCTATGTAACCTCTGTCTGGCGTCCCGCCGCAATTGAGTACTATGCCCAATAGGCTTACAGGTTGTCTGTGTTAGTTCTGTGGAAAGAAGGTCGGGAAACCAGCGTGACTCACATAAAGCCTATAACGGCAATGACCTTGATAAGTGAAAATGTAAATTCTGCTTCACCGTATCCTTTTACTCCAAACATGTTGATAAGTATAATGACGGTAAGAAATATGGTGACGAATATGGCTCTCGTGAGCTCGTTGTCCCAGTAGCCTATCGTTAATGATGCTGCTATAATCTCCAGCGGGAGCACAGAAAGCCATTGTAGAGCATAGCTATAAACCCCAGTTAGTAAAGACTTGAGCTTCGATACTTGAGTTTGGCAGTACATACTTCCAGCCCATCGCGAATCCCCACGAGGGATCCAGGAATCTTGTGGCCCATGATGAGAAGGAGCCAGCAAGGGGGAAAATGACGGCCAGTTCACCGAGCGCCTGACAAGTGCAGTACAGCATAGCACCGATAATTGAAAAGGCCAGCAAAAGCGACGCCGGCCCACCGGCATTCAGCGCCTTGCCAGACACGACAAACAGACCTGTTCCTATCGATCCTCCAATAGCAATCATCTGTAGGTGCCTCCCTTTGAGTTTTCTCGACAGGCCAATATGTGCGTTCTCGAGTGTCGCGAGATGTAAGTCGTAGTAGTGCGAGCCATTATGCTGCTGCCGTACGGGCCCGTCGAGATGGACGGCGCTCAGCAAAAAGGTCGAGTTGGGGTCCCGTCGAAAGGTGTCGAGGAAGCGGTCGATCCGCGGCGGCGGCTCGGCCTCGTACTCTGGTTCGCGCATGCTGTAGGAGCTGCCGTGGGTCAGGGAATCTTCCTTGATCTCGTTTGCGTTGAAGTCGTTGCGCTCGACGTCTCGCGGCGGTGCCATGGCTCAGCGGCGCTGCGAGACAGCTGGGCAGTTGCGGGATGGTTATGTGGGCGCGTGCCGCTATTCGTACGCCGTTAACCCGTCCGATGTCTGCAGCGACGTGTCTTGGTGCTGTGTCACCGCGAACGGCGCAGCTGATATTGGGAACGAGATCGCTCAGAGACCAGCTGATAGCCGTTGTTTGCCGCTTGGTGTTTCGTTATCGCCGGTCAGCAGCGAATCAGGTGGTGCGACTGCGTCGTGCAACAGCCGCTATCCCGTACGGTTGTCTTGTATAGGATGCGGCAGCTCGGATCAGTCTAAAGGCTGCGCGCTCTCGTTTTGTAGCAAGTGCCCAGCCAGTTTAGCTGCTGCTGCTCAAAACAAACAGCGCTTCTGCCAACCATGTGTCGGGTGACGTTGAGGAGAAGTAGTTGCAAGAGCTAAAGTTCACCGTTGGCCGCTAAAGCCGGGATTGAACCTGCACGACTCGGGGCGTGGGGCGGGGAGGCTTGGGTCGAGGTCGAGCCACACGCGGACAATCCAAGGCCAGTTCGGTTACGAGTAGACCGTAGCAAGGTCGCCAACGGAAAACGATGGGCTTGGGAGACGGCAAAGCGGCCAAAGGCAAAAAGCCTCGCCTGGATGGGCTGGGCTGGGGGAGGGGGCCTGCAGGCGGCGGAGGTGGAGTGTTTTACGGAGTTGGCCTCGTGGCTGGGTGGCGGATTTGGGGCAGAGAGGCGCCCGCCCCGGTCCACTAACACCGGCCTAGCGCTGCTGCGTTGGGGGGAGCGTTGGCGCATGACTTGCGGCCGCTGCGGGAGAATGGCCTGAGCTGCGAGGAGAACCAAGGCTTTGTGGCGTCCTGGTGAGCAAAATTGCGAATGAAGCGCGGGGCGCCGAGCTTTCTGGACGCTCTTGGTGAGACGGCATGACTAGAAGGAAATGAAATCCGCAGGTGTTGTTTGAGGTACGTCGGTTTCTTCAAGCGCTTGGGTTTCAACCCGCTCCCGTTACAGCACTACCACCATACAGTAGAGCCGCAACGGTCGGCGACGGTAACTGACGATCTGCCTCCACTTTCAGGGTAACGCTATCGCCTCAGGTCGACCAGGGGTGGTACCAATTGCACACATACACATGCTCGATGGGATCCACCTGGGATAGGCAATGGGTGTATTGGTCGAAAAATTTTTGCCATTTGCTTTTGTTCGAGTTGTATTTCCACTCATTCGTGCTAAGATATCTCACTATATACACAGAAATTACACGCAATAGAGATACCTTATACGACCGAATCGACGGCGTGCTTGACGGCTCCATTCAAACGTCTTTAGCGTTTTACCGCCTCCTCCACCAGATCATGTCTTGTTTGGCCAATTATCTTGCCGCTGGCATCCCTGGGCTTGCGAGTCCATCCCGTCGAGAACAGGCGGCCCATGTCGAACCTCGGCAGCGGATGCGCCTCGGTATTGAGCACAACTTTGTCCAGCGGCAGTAGGTCGTCGGGCGAGAACAGGAGATACAAATACTTGAGTGTCTCGGCCTGCGCAAAGAGTTAGCATTGAACATTGTTTTCATCTCTTCCCAGATTGTCAAACTCACCAGCCAGAAGCTCTCCATGTTGTCCTTGACGAGTGGCGGAATCTGGTTGGCGTCTCTCAAACTCGTGAAGCCACCTTTTTCTTCAACAGCAGTGTAGTTCATAAATGACGTAAACATGTCCCAGCCCCATTCTCTGTACTTTACATCGCCGGTAATTCGCCACATGTAAAAGAGACTCTCGACAGTTTCGGGACGCTGGAGGTTGTGCACGTCATTGCTGTGCACGTCGAAATCCTTGCGCCACTGCGCATTGGGATCCGGATCAAACTCTTCAGGAGGAGCATGATGTGCAGTCGGAGGCGCAGGAGGATCCGCAATGTTGAAGTACGTAATCTCTGCTGCCAGACCAGTGGCCATGTACTTGTACATTCCCCAACAGGTCTGCATGAGCTCTCTGGCAAGTTTCATGTCCTCGTCGTGCTGCTTGGTCCATGTAGGCAGCTTGCGTGCCTCGGCCTCAGAAAGACCATCTGTTGCCGCAAGCGCAATGGTACCTGGCAGGAAACAAACGAGGTGATCCATTTTCGGAGACAGCTTGCCCTCCAAACCATTCGGCCGCTCGCCAACAATGGTGTAACCAGATGGCTCAGTGTAAGTTAACAAGTGTTTTCGGATCCCCTGCAAAGCCTCTTTCCACATATCATGGTAAACCTCTTCCTTCTTGTTTGTCTGCAAGTACTGCTTGATCAGGTACTCATAATATGAGTCTCCTCTGCTCCCCAAACGAATATTATGCCCACGGAAGTTTCCGTTGGTAGCAAAGACGTAAATCGGCACCAAGCCGTCCTCAGCATTGTTTTCGTCGATAATCTCCATGACTTTTTCGACACTGTCCCAGTAGTTCTTCTCACCTGTGAGCTTGGCTAGGTACTTGAATTCAAGCTGCAAGGTTGTAGCCTCTGCTGTTGAGCTAGCTCCCATGTCGTCGTGGGATGGAATGCCCTTTGAGTCGTCCAGTTTCACACTAGCATACGGAACACCAGAATCTGAGTCAAATGCACCCAATAGCCTATCCGCAAGATCTGTAGCCTTCTCTAGGTAGAGATCCTCGCCAGGCTTTCCTGGGTCATCATCGCTTATGGGCGCGAGCTCGGGAAACTCGGTCGAGAGATAGTGGGCAGAGAGCAGGCCACCGAGCATTCGAATAGTAGTTTCAAAGGTATTAACGTCTTGCGGCTGGTCATACGTCAGGGACGTTGACAGCCACTCTCTTGCATGCTCTAGGCGCGACGTCAAGTTCATTAGCATCAGCGTGTCCAACGCGTCAACTATGATCCACCCCATGCCTTGAGGTGCCATGTTCTTGCCCGTTCTCGATATGGGATGAAACTCGTCGTAACCTGAAGTAGACCCTTTGTTAGCGCCGTCTCGTCTCAAATATCGAATCTGGACAACATACCCCATCCGTAGCGTTCGTAAGCGTCCCAGCTCAACTCAAACGCCTCGACGACCTGCTCCCGTCGATGGCCCCAGTCTACATTTTCTCTTTCTTTCGATATCCCCAGAAAATTCCACGCGGACCCAACAGATCGCGTCTCCTTATGTTGCCACGGGAGCCAGCCGAGTAGGTACAGGACAAAGACCAGGCCGAGGGCCAAGGAAGCCATGCCCTTTTTCGTGCGGTACCACCCACGACGCCGGCGGCCATGCCCGTAGGGCTTATCCTTGTACATTGGCAGCTCATCATCGTCAAAGAAGTCGTTTACACGATCTTGCATGCCGGTAAAGATGCCCTTGGCGCCCCTCGCGTTCGGCAGTGCCGCCCACGCCCTGTCTTCCAGCGCGCGGTGCGGATCCTGGAAGTTTGGCACATTTTTCGGGACGTTGAATGGCATTTTCAAGGCATTGGCGCCCACCTCGGCAGCTGCGTTGCGTATATGATCGGCCGCGCGTAGGGCTGTGTTCTTGAAGGCGTTCTTTCGGTGGATGTCGAATGGATCGCGAATCATTGGCACTGCTCGCTCATGTCGGTGCAAGGGCCGGGCGAGTCTTGTGCGCGTCTAAAGCTTGAAAAGCCGATGGCTCGTAACGCGCAACAAGAAATGACCCAGAGAAATAAACTCCAAGTCTTTCCGCCGCTGATCGTGTGTGTGCGTAAAGGGATGGAGAGAAGCGCTCGTGACAATTGCCGGCTAGCGGGAGTCTTGGCCTGCCGAGCTTTAAGGCCATGTAAGCCACTCTGCTCGACCACCAGCGCTGTGGGGAAGGCACCACAAATGTCCACACCAAATGCGACATCAAAATGGTAGCAATTATCCGCCTTTCTTCATTTACGATCATATCCCCTTGACTGTTCCTGAGCCAATAGCCATTTCGGCCCGAAATACTGGATAGTCAGGCCGATAGGATAATAGTATAGCACAACGGCGGCTTCATTGCATGCACGGTAGGCTTCTCGCCTACAAAGCGGCCCCTGTGTCTAGCTGAGACGTGAGCCGGAGAACAGGCGCGAGCCATGGACATATCAGAATTTCCAAACCTCAGCCAGGAAGAGTTTGCAGAGGCATGTCATTATCTGGACAGCACGTACCGCCAAGCAACATTAGGGCCGTTGCGGCGGCGATGGAAGCTCAACATGTGCTCTGCGTTGAGCACTACCTTTTCCTTGGACGGTTCAGGCTACACCAACTACATACAAATCATAAAGCCCCTTGAAGATGGCAGTGACCTTCCTTTGGATTTAGAGGGTTTCTCGATATCGGGAAATGTCAAAGAAGAATCTGGGATTTCCGCAGACCCTGAGATGATGGAAACAGAAGATTCTGACATGGTAAGACTTTAATGTATCTTGTTGCGTTTGTTTTCAACACGGCTCTAACCGGGGTATATAGCACACCATCCAAAAGCAAAATTCATATCCAGATGTCGGGTATGCGACATATGAGATCCATCTCCATCCAACATACCGATTGCCCTGTCTTTGGTTTACGCTTCACAACCTTCCCGCCGATGAGACGGCCTTCAACATTGATACAGTATTTCGCCGCCTCGTGCCGGACGAATATAAAACGACCCTACGCCAAGGGATTGGCGGTATTGGGGGCATTTCCGCAGACGTGAGTGCAAACTAATTGGAACACGTAGTGCAATCCAGGAACCTGTACCAAGAGCTAACAGACCAACAGCATCACCCAGTCACCGGTCTCCCTTCCTTCTTCATTCACCCTTGCTTGGTCGGTGAAGCCATGTCTGGCTTTTCCTGCTCTCGACAAAATTATCTCATGATATGGCTCGGTCTCGTAGGCGGCTGTGTAGGCCTCTGGGTACCGAAAGAAATGGCAATCGAGCCATAGCTTTGTAAGCCCCCCTCTAGCGCATTCAATTTCGAGAGTCTCGTTGCGTTTAATCAGCATCGCTGTCTTCCTCCATGGCCATATCCTCCCCGCTATCCTCTTCTTCGTCTTCATCTTCGTCGTCTCGGGTTCGCTTCTGGCCGCGGCTCTCGGGCGACCCCGTGGCCGCATCCCGCATTGCGTGGTCGGCGGCCGTGGGAGGCTTCTCGGAGGCAGTGCCTGGTGGCGGCGCGTTGAAGATGCTTTGTTGCAGCTCGGTGTGTGTAACATTGGCAGCGCCGGCATCTGATCCAGGTATTTTAAACGTGCCATCGAGCTTGGCCACAAAGTGCGACTTTGATTTGGCATATTGCACCTTCTGTTCGACATTGTCAGCGTCGCGCCCACAGCAGATCAACTACATGCGCGGACTCACCAATTTCCTCCCGAGGAACTCTTCACCATCCATTGCACGCATAGCTTGCGTCGCGGCTTGTATATCTCGGAAAACAATGTGCGCCTGCCCACGCATGGACATGGTTTTCAACGCCACAACGTCGAGGACAGGGCCGTATGTGGAGAAGAGCATATAGAGTGATGTTCGCAGGTCGGCTTTCTGGATCTTCGCTGACGGCAGATTTGTAACGTAGAGTCTATAATCGTCAGTGCAAGCAACCCTGGCAGGAAAAGGGCAAGGACTTACGTCTGGTTGGGAGGAATGGGTTGGACTTTGGCCGGAAGGGAAGCATTGGGTGGCAACCCGCGCGTTGCCAACGTTGTCATTCTGACCGAATCCGCCTTTAAAGGACTCTATATATATTTATAACGATACTCGTCTTTGATTATTTGCGCTTTCGTGAGTGCGCTGTGCGTCGTGGTGCGTCGCGTCTGGGAATTTCGTTGTCACGGTCGGTTGGATTGGCGGAGAATTTCGAATTGGCCAGCCTCGCCAGAAAAGGCTACCACCACAGCAAAGTGGGTCAAGCTCCCAAACCACCACGACGGATGGATACGTAATGCAGCTCAGCACCAACCCCGCCATCAGCCAAGCTCCCTACCTACCCATCTCGCTCCTCAACCGCCTCACTTACAAATCACACTGATCAGGCGATAGTAGAGAGCTACTCCTATCGCAACCTCTCCTCCGTCAAAATGGCCTCCCCAGAAGTACACCACCTGTTCCATAACCCCATCGCCGACCACTCGTTCTCGGCCGACCACAAAACCCTCGCCGTGGCGCGAGACACCACCGTCGATATCTATGGCAGAGTTGGCAATGCCTTCAAGCTCAAGGATGAGCTAAAGGGCCATGACAAGACTGTGACCAGCGTCGATATTGCGCCCAGCAGCGGCCGCATTGTCACCTGCTCACAAGGTAAGCCGATTGCCGAGAAGCAAAGGCAGCCTCGAATCGGAGAGCTAATCGCCATCTTTTTGCAGACCGAAATGCCTTGGTGTGGGAGCCTTCGCCGACCGGATACAAGCCCACGCTCGTCCTTTTGCGAATCAGCCGAGCCGCTACTTTTGTGCGCTGGTCACCCTCTGAGACCAAGTTTGCCGTGGGATCCGGCGACCGCGTCATTGCCGTTTGCTACTTTGAAGAAGAGAACGACTGGTGGGTGTCGAAGCATCTGAAGAAGCCGATCCGCAGCACTATTACCAGCGTCGCCTGGCACCCGAACTCTGTCCTCCTTGCGGCCGGTTCGACCGATGCGCACGCCAGAGTCTTCTCCGGCTTCATCAAGGGCATGGACGAGCGCCCGGAGCCCGGCGTCTGGGGCGAAAGACTGCCGTTCAACACAGTCTGTGGCGAGTACATGAACAACTCCGCCGGATGGGTTCACTCGGTTGCCTTTTCGCCCAGCGGAGACAGCCTTGCCTTTGCTGCCCAGGACAGCAGCATCACCGTCGTCTACCCTAGTGGCCCTGATCAGCCACCCAAGGCCATCTTGACCGTCTCTACACAGCTTCTGCCCTTTAAGAGCCTGCTCTGGAAGGCCGAGGACGAGATTATCGCGGCTGGCTACGACTGTGAGGCTTTCCGCTTCAAGGGCGGCGAGTCTGGCTGGCAGCTCGCCGGCACTGTTGCCGAAAAGGGCTCTGGCGGCGGCGGCGCTCAGCGCGAGGAGTCGGCGCTTAACATGTTTAGGCAGATGGATCTTAAGGGCAAGGTCAAGGATGACACGCAGCTGCAGACTGTCCACCAAAACACCGTCACTGCCATCCGCGCTTACGAGAGTTCCGGTGGTCGCGTCAGCAAGTTCAGCTGTAAGTGTTACATGCCCACTGTCGCATTAACTGTACTAACAAACCTGCAGCTAGCGGTGTTGACGGAAGAGTTGTTATTTGGAATGCTTAGGGGCTGGGCCAAGCATAGCGTAGACTTTAGACAGCAATATAAAATCACAATTAACGTCTTCAACCATGTTCACTTCTGTCGTTTGGGGTGATGCCCCGTTTGTGAGGTACAATTGCGTTGCCATTGAACAAGTCAATTAATTTTTCGATTTCTATTTCCTACCCCATTTTTAAATTGCCAAGTGCATTTATGGGAGGGCAATAGCCTCGATCTCGACGTCGACGTTCTTGGGGAGAGTCTTGACGGCGACGCAGCTGCGGGCGGGCTTGTGGCTGAAGTACTTCTCGTACTCGGCGTTCATCTCCTGTTGGCGCATTGTCAGTTTCCACGCTTTTGCGATCTAGTACAGGAAATTGCTTACAGCGAAGTGGGACATGTCGGAGATGAAGATCATGGTCTTGACGACCTTGGGGATGGAGGAGCCGGCCTCGGTGAGGACAGCCTTGAGGTTCTCGCAGCACTGGGTGGTCTGGGCAGTGATGTTGCTGCCGACAAAGGTGCCGTCAGCAGTCAGGGGAATGGCGCCAGAGCAGTAGATGGCGAAGGGGGTCTTGATGGCCTGGGACTGTAGAAATTGTTAGGATAACCAGGAAGCAGAGCTGAGGGGTTTTTGCATCTCGCTGAGCGAAGAGAAACGTACGTAAGGACCGACGGCTAGAGGAGCAGCGGGTTAGCAAAGACGATCAAGTGAGCAGCTCCCGAAGCGGGGCAGGCAGTAGGTAGACTTACGGAAAGGAGCGTCCTTGGTGTAGATGATGGTCTGGTCAGACATTGTTGCGTTTGTTCGGCGTTGAGCTGGTCTATGTGTGAACGACTGTCGCGCGGAAGAGGAGAGAAACAAAGGCCGCGCCGTCGAGGACGAAGCGCCGTAGCTGGCAGCGAAGCGTCTGGGGGCGAGGCGGGCAATTGTCGACGACATACCTGCTGGAAGAGAAGAATTGGTGTGTGAGCGTGGTGTCAGAATCAAGTAGGGAAGCGGTAGGTTCCTACAGGAAGACGAATTGAGCGAGTAGATGTACTTTTTAATCGGGGATTTCTCTGCGAGTGACGGCGCTGTTCTTTTTTGTTTGGCAGGCAGCACCTGGTGCAGGCGCTGGCGGAGGAGGGGACGGGCACGGCATGGTGGCCTCCGAACGCCGGGCCACCCCGCCTTGGAGCCCCGCGATGGGCGGTTTCTGCCGGCCCAATTGGCCGTGTGCCCACTGCGGTTGTTTCTCGTACCACACTATTACTTCACAGAATCCAAGCTGGCTGGCTGGCGATTGGGTGTCGGGTGCGGCTTTGCAGGTGTGCTTACATGTTGCTAATACGTGGTAGTCATGCTTCTTGGGCGGCACTCCATAGTACAGACTACGAGGGGCAGTTGTTAAAGAGTAGAGAGACAGCTACTGCCTGGCGTTGCGACGCAAGATCTGTAAAGCTCGTTTTCATCTGGCAGCAGCTCAGATTTGCTACCTACAGTACGGAGTACCTCCATGGGCATGGGTGGGATGACGGAGATTCCAAGGCATTCGCCATTGCCCGGGCGAAAACGTAGAATTATCTGGAATCGGTGCAGGTGGTCTTGCGAAATCGGTACGGTGCGAACGGCACTGCCCTCCGAACCACCGAGTTGGGGATGAAAGAGAGCTCCAGCTGCCTTGTACCAGCGCGGGGCAGACGCCATTGAGCTACGAGTATGGGCTTGTCACCTTGATGAAACAAATGGTGCCAGTTTCGCGCTGCGGCATTTGTACGGGCAAAGCACTCGCGGGACACGTCCCTACTCGTACGCGCGCATGATAGTGACGTAGCCCTCGTAAAGAATTGGGTGTCCGTGGCAATGCAGAACGTCGTGCCGGATATGCGCTGATGCCGATCCTGGCTTCACGGGCACGAGAGAAAGAAAACAACACCCTCATAACGGCTAAATCGGCTACGGTTTTGGATTTGGACAGTACCAGCGGAGGGGCAGCTTGAATCAAAGATTGGCAGGGAGCTGCGAGACTCGATAATATGTCGTAGTGCGCTAGGAGTGGTCCTGCAGAGGGCGATTGAATCCCTGTCGTAGGGAATGCTGTATGGTGCTTTATTGAGGTGCAAGTGGAATGACAGGCAATGACGGCTGGCGGCCCGCAAAATGGTGCAGACCACTCGCACTATGGGCACAGAGTTCAACTGGTGCTTGTAGGTAAGTACCCCTTTGCCCTTGAGTTCAAGGCAGCCCCACACCCCTGCAGCATGGCAGCTCCAATGAAGCTCCCGCTGGCAGACGTGGACACGGTCTCAACTTCGCGGCGTGGCGTGGCACAAGCAGCTCAGCCGAAGAACCGACTGCGAGCCCAGAAAAAAAAAGGAGGCAGCTCAGCGAGAGTCTCTTCCATTTGCGACAATCAGCGTGTCTGAGTCTCTTCTACAGCGCGTTGCTACACGCGTCTTTTTCGTCTTCTTGTTCCTCATTCTTTTCTTCCTTTTAATTTATATCCTTCTCGACATTCATTCGCCTTTCCTAGTGTCACCTTATCCGTTATCGTCCTCTTACATCTCGAGGGAATCAACACGCAGGTACGTCAGCGACACCACGACGCTCGAAAATCGTGTCACGCATCGACGTGGTCTTTTATACGCACGACGACAAGCTCAAACACGGGCTCGAGCTGGCCATAGAAAACAGTCTCCATCATAATACTAATATTTCAGCTCTCAGCACAATCATGGCTCGATCCTCGACGCCGCAGGGCTCTCTGCGGCAGAGAAATGTGCCTGCTTCGAAAAAGGGCACCGACAGCCCCAGCGCCGCCATCGAACACGAGGTCGACAAGCTCGCCAAGGCTGTGTCGCAAAATCAGTCCAAGGACAATGAGCTCGACCACAAGATTGCCTTGTCAGTCATAACCGTGCTGGCCTTTGTCACCCGTTTCTGGGGCATCAGCCATCCCAACGAAGTCGTCTTTGACGAGGTGCATTTCGGCAAGGTAGGCAGCATTGCCATAATTAACATCGATCTACCCAATCTAACCGATTAATGCGCGCAGTTTGCCTCCTACTACCTCGAGAGAACCTACTTCTTCGATGTCCACCCTCCATTTGCGAAGCTCCTCTTTGCCTTTATGGGCTGGCTCGTCGGCTACGATGGACACTTCCACTTCGAAAACATTGGCGACTCCTACATTGCCAACAAGGTCCCCTACGTCGCGTTCCGTGCGCTCCCTGCCATCCTGGGAGCTCTGACCGTCTCCGTTACGTACCTCATCATGTGGGAATCTGGCTACAGCGTTCCGGCGGCCATTATTGCGGCCACGTTGGTGCTCCTCGACAACGCCCACATTGGACAGACTCGCCTCATTCTCCTCGACGCCACTCTTGTCCTCGCCATGGCCTGCTGCTTGCTGTTCTACATCAAGTTCTACAAGCGCCGCCATGAGCCCTTCAGCCGCAAGTGGTGGAAGTGGCTGATCCTCACCGGCTTCGCCTTGTCCTGCGACATCTCCACCAAGTACGTCGGCCTCTTCGCCTTTGTTACCATTGGCTCCGCCGTTGCCATTGATCTTTGGGACCTGCTGGATGTCAAGCGACGCGCTGGCGCCATTAGCCTCCCCCAGTTCGGCAAGCACTTCACCGCGCGTGCCGTCGGCCTCATCGCCTTGCCGTTCTGCTTCTACCTCTTCTGGTTCCAGGTCCACTTTGCCGTCCTCACCCGCTCTGGCCCTGGCGACGACTTCATGACTCCTACGTTCCAGGAGACCTTGAGCGACAATGTCATGCTGGCCAACTCCGTGGATATTCAGTACTACGATGTCATTACCATCCGCCACAAGGAGACCAAGTCCTATCTCCACAGCCACACGGATCACTACCCGCTACGCTACGATGATGGACGTGTCTCCAGCCAAGGACAGCAGGTTACCGGTTACCCCTTCAACGACACCAACAACTACTGGCAAATCCTGCCTTCCAGCGACGACAAGCAGACTGGAGTAAACATCAAGAACAACGCCGTCGTTCGCCTCAAGCACGTGGGCACCGACACTTTCCTGCTCTCGCACGATGTTGCGTCGCCTTACTACCCTACCAACCAGGAATTCACCACAGTCTCTTCCGAGGATGCCTATGGCACCCGCCAGAATGATACCCTCTTTGAGATACGTGTTGAGCATGGCAAGTCCGACCAGGACTTCAAGTCCATTGCTAGCCACTTCAAGCTCATTCACTTCCCTAGCAAGGTTGCCATGTGGACTCACACCAAGCCTCTGCCTGAATGGGGCCACAAGCAGCAGGAAATCAACGGAAACAAGCAGCTTCCCCCAAGCTCCAACGTTTGGATCGTTGAGGACATTCCCTCTCTGGATGCTGCTGATACCCGTCGCGAGAAGCCCGAGAAGCAGGTCAAGCACATGCCCTTCCTGTCCAAGTGGTGGGAGCTGCAGAGCGCCATGTTCTACCACAACAACAAGCTCACGAGCAGCCACCCCTACGCCAGCCACCCGTACCAGTGGCCCTTCCTGCTGCGCGGTGTCAGCTTCTGGACCCAGAATGATACCCGCCAGCAGATTTACTTTGTTGGTAACCCTCTCGGCTGGTGGCTCGCCAGTGCTCTCTTGGCCGTGTATGCCGGTGTCATCCTGGCTGACCAGATTTCCCTCCGCCGTGGTGTTGACGCCTTGGACCACCGTAAGTATTGTGTTTTAATACACCATGTTCTGAACCACGACATGGCTAACTCCTTGGACAGGCACTCGCTCCAAGCTTTACAACTCTACAGGATTCTTCTGGCTGGCGTGGGCCACGCATTACTTCCCATTCTATCTGATGGGCCGCCAGCTCTTCTTGCACCACTATCTCCCCGCCCACCTCGCTTCTAGTCTTGTCGCCGGAGCCCTGATGGAGTTCATCTTCACGACTGGAGCTACCGACGAAGCCAAGTCTGGCCGGGGCAAGGCTGGGAAGCATTTGACTGCCCGCGAGCGCCTCGCTGGTCAGAGCCTTTTTGGCGTCTGGGTCGCATGTGGTGTTATTTGCACTATTCTTGCTGGAGGATGGTACTTCTTCTTGCCTCTTACCTATGGCTACCCCGGACTTTCTGTTGAAGAGGTCCAGAGGAGGAAGTGGCTGGGCTACGACCTCCACTTTGCCAAATAAACTCCCTTTGGGACAGCTCTAGAACAGAACATCTGAAGAGATGCCAGCTGTTGTGTTGCGTTCGGGAACTGAAGCCCCCGCTGCCAACCATTCATGACGTCCAATTTGGTGGGCTTGAAGCCCCCTCTGGGCAAGACTGTATTACTAGGGATGGGCGTCTACATGAAAAATGCTATATGGGAGAATTTAGAAGGAGACGTGGAAAAATGAAAAATGAAAATCTCATAATTGTAATAAAATCAATCGCTCAAGAATTAATCTCGCGCCGTGTGATGCACGTGTAGCACATGTTCGTATATGCCCTGTCCGGGGTCCCGCAGCCTTGCTTATAGCGAGGGTCCACCCACGCGTGTCAATCTGTCATGACGTCCCCAGGGGCACTACACGCTAGCAAGCCCGGCCAGATACCTGTCGACGCTGCCACAAGAGGACAGCTCCATGAGCTACACCTACAACCATTGAGGACGCCAGACGCGACATCGACAAAGAGAAGACGTACCCAGGCTTCCCCCATGTTGAACTCCGGTTCTTGAACCGCGCAGCATCGAGGCCGAATGCCGCCAACCGCCATCCCGTCCATCCTGAGCTTCCGCCCCAACGCTCATTCATGATGCCGTCCAGCTACCACGCAATGTACGTGCGGCGCATGTGCCGCACGCGAACGCTACGAGTTTTCCTCTTTGCCTTTATCCTCTTCAACATCTTCGACGTCCTCCGAATCCACCACAACCTCTCGCGCGAGCCGACACACACAAAGACGACGGCAGCCGCCGCGCGCAGACAGCTGACGAGCCGGCCGCGCGAGCGCATCTACATTGCGGGTATGCACTTCAACAATGGCGACATTCTCAAGAAGCACTGGAACAATGCCGTCATTGAGCTGACGGAGCTGTTTGGGCCGGAAAACGTCTTTGTGAGCATCTATGAGAGCGGCAGCTGGGACGACACCAAGCAGGTGCTGTTTGACCTCGACAGGCAGCTCGAGAGCAGGGGCGTGCCGCGGCGTGTCGAGGTATCAGACGTTACGCACAAGGATGAGATGTCGCGCCATGACAAGGGCGAGGGGTGGATAGACACGCCGCGCAATAGGAGGGAGCTGCGGCGCATTCCGTACTTGGCCAAGATTCGGAATAAGACGTTACAGGACCTCTTTGAGCTGCATAAGAATGGTACCACGTTTGACAAGGTTCTGTTCCTGAATGATGTCGTTTTTACGGTGAGTTTACCAATTGAAAGGAAGGGTTGCTGCGTTGTAGAGAATATACACCTAACAGGAGTTGGCTGGATAGACGGACGATGTTCTCAATCTCTTGGATACAAACGATGGTGAATATGCTGCCGCGTGCTCACTTGATTTTTCGAAACCGCCGCTGTACTATGATACATTTGCGCTGAGAGACGCCGAGGGCAGCCCGCATATTATGCAGACCTGGCCGTATTTCCAGGCTCGCGCGTCACGATCGCCGCTGGTGAACAACCGCGACGCCGTCCCTGTAACTAGCTGCTGGAACGGGATTGGTAAGCCCAAACACTCAGCCTACGTTACTTTGTCATCATAATGCTAATCATGGTCACAGTTGCCATGCCAGCGGACCCATTCGTGTCGTCCACAAAGCTGCGCTTCCGCGGCGTGCCCGACTCGCTGGCCAAATACCACCTAGAAGGCTCAGAATGCTGCCTCATCCACGCGGACAACCCGCTATCGAAGACGAGGGGCGTCTACATGAACCCGCGGGTGCGCGTGGGCTACAACATCCCCGCGTACGACAAGACGCACCCGCAGTCGTCGTGGGTGACGGCGTGGGAGATTTTCGCGGGGCTGTGGAAGAACCGCATCCGCCGCTGGACGCAGGTGACGTTTGAGCGCATGGTTGTGCGGTCGCGGGTGAAGAACTGGAAAAAGGAACAGATGGGCAACAATGAGCCTGGCGTTTTTTGCTTGATTAACGAGATGCAGGTTCTGGCTGAGAATGGCTGGGCGCACGTATAGAGAGCCGTATTTGCTAGGGCAGCGATACAATATACAATATAAATATACAGCATTTTATGAAAAAAAAAAAAAAAACAAGAAAAAATTGAACGTAGCAAGGTGAATTGATTAATCAAAATTTATTAAAAATTAAGGCGCTGGGCTTTTAGTATGAAGGAACAGACGTGGAGAAACTTACCTCTGCAGCATAAGCATCCCTCAAACTCCCTACTCCTCCTCCTCAGCAGAAATAACATCCCGCAAGAGACTATTCGGGCGCAGTTCCCTCTTCCGTCTCGTCTCGCGCTTCTCCTCGTCGACACTACGAGCATACTCCGAGTCCTCGGCGCGTCTACGCAGCAAGGCATGCAGCGAGGCGTTGCCGCGGTACATCTTGCGCAGCTCCTCGCGCACAAACACGCCCGCCTCACGGTCTCCGGCGCCGAGGATAAAGAGGCCCTCCCTGAGAAGGTCCTCCGTCCAGTCCACGTCGGCAATGTCGAAGAGGAGGTTCTTGGCCCGGCGCGCGGCCCGGCGGCTGAGGCGCTGCTCGTACAGCCGGCCGTGCTGGTCCGTCACCTACTGGCCGGGGTGGGCGACGGTGCCGTACTGGAGGTGCCTCAAGATGGATATGTTGCTCGCGAGGTGGTTCTGGACGGCCTCTGCCGTGGATGACTCTGGGAGGCTGAGGCGCTGGCGGATGCGCTTGAGGAGGATGCCGCCCAGCGGGGAATCCATGGGATACGGCGCGGTGAGGTTTCGGGACACGGAGATCTCTGCGCTGGTCAGAGCATTTAGCTCGTCATCGATTTCATTGTCGGATGACTCGGCATCTATGTCTGCTTCGGACTGGGATATTGAGTCTAGGTTGCTGTCAATGTCGTTGTCTGCTTCGTGGGCAGCTGCCCAGGCTTCGAGCTGGCTTACCGTGCCGCTAATGTCAGTGAGATCGAGTTCGGGATACTCCTCTCTACTAGTAGCATTGTCCCCGTCGCGGTCGGTGTAGTATGGGGAGTTTCGGTTGTGTGAAGACGACATTTTGGTGGTGGGTTGTATAATAGTTAGGTGTGTAAATAGGCGTCTTTAAAGGTGTAAGTAATGAAGGGCTATTGCTAGATGGATGTAATGGAGAAGGACGGGTGGTTAAATATCTACGGCTCTACTTGGATGTTCTCGTTGGATACAAAGAGTTTAAGAACAATCGCATCGTGTCGGAACGATGCTGCAGCGCGTAGCTGCCAAAGGCTTGTGGTGGACCTCTTCTCTGCTGTTCTTTCTTTGTTGGCTGGCAGCCCACAAGTACACATGTATGCAACATTGTTCGCTTCGCACAGCCTGACAAAGTGACACAAGTAACTTCTTAGTTGTATTGAGTAAATGAATGTAGAGAAGTAAAACAAAACATGGATATTGTACTAGCAATGACAAGCTTCCCAGCCCGACAAACAGTGACGACCACCATTCACTCTTCACGTTCAATCCGAGAATCCCAAACCGCAGTCGGTGCAGTGGCAGGTACTTCCATCACAGTCCCACGTCGGGCCACCATTCTCCTTAATGCAGCGTTCCTTGTCATACGCAGGGCATCCCACCAAGGTGCAAGTCGGACCACCCTTGTCGTTGCACTTGCAGGTGTTGCAGCCGTCGTCGTCCAAACCGCCCTCGTTTCCGTTAAAGACGGCGATGCACTTTTCCTTTGTATACTCGCCGCAGATATTGCGCGTCAGGGCGACGACCTTGCCGTTGGCCATGACGCACTTGTTGCAGTCGCCGATGGCCTCGGGGCAGGGCACGGACTGGCAGCACTGCGCGGCGGCGAGCGTGGCGATGGCGAGGAGGGTGGCGAAGGTCTTCATGATTGGTGGGGTGAAAACTTTTGTATGTAGTTTATTGTCTTTTTAGGAATGGTGTTTAATATTTTTATGTTGATGGGGTTTGTTTAGATGGTTTAGTTGAGGATTAAATGGCCGACACAAGGGACGTCTTTATAGTTATAGTTGGGACTTGGCTTGCTGCTACAAACGGTTTATGGCTGCAGCAGCTGAATGGCCAGGAGCAGATACGAGCATATGTCTCATTTACTATACATTCACCGTGCGGGGGCCGATTTTCCCACCCTAACTGGTGATATTCGGGACCGGCCCTGTCAAGTGCTTGGCAAACAATGGGAATACGAGGGGGATGTCTGACCTGTCAGGGCAGGGAGTGCGAGTGCGAGATAGACTAAACTTAAGCTTGTTTTGTTTTGTTTTGTTTTTGTCGTATAAAACACTGCCGGAAGAAACTATGTAACACAGAGATGGGAGTTAGTTCATCGCACTGCTATCTTCTTCTGGCAATGTAGTTAGAGGCGGGAGTGTCTCTCTCTTATGTAGGGCGAAGTGCGAGATGAAGGCCGTCGCAACACTACCGTCCCTTGGGCATGGATGCTGCGAGGTAAGCGGTTTTTGGTTTTCTTTTGAGCCCGTTTAAGCAATCTCTCCTTAGGCCTCGGGAAATATTGCCATGTGTCAATGGCTCTGGGCATTGGGATCGCTGCTTCAATACGAGTGGGCTGGTCGGCCGATGACGCTGTTCCCCGTGTCAGCCGTTTCAGCCGCGCCAAGAATAGAACATGAGCGTCTTGGCCGGTGATGGGTAATTTCCGGACAGGACACTCCGTTGATACCTCAGTCTCCGAGGCATAAGCCAAAACCAAAAAGGAGAAAGGTCTTGTTTAAGGAAATAAAAGTCGATCGTGTTAGGCTAAGTATATCCACCCTGCACCGGCCATTATACATGTTTCCATCGTGGGATTGTTGTCCGATCGTCCGCTGTCCCGCAGGCCGTGGGGCTACCTCATTGGGTAGGTGAAGCAGTGTGAAAGCTCTCCACTGGTTGCGCAGGCAGCGATTTAAGAAACCTTGCTTTTCGTATTGTATTTAGCATCTAATTTTAAATACATTCTCATTATGGCAACTGGAAACAATTGTTTATTTTGCAGCCTGCGATACGGTCCACTTTGCTGCCGGGCCGCAGCAAGAAAGAATGTCGGTGCCTTGCGCCGAGGGAGCCACTACCCTAGGCTTCACGATTTCCTGTGCTCTCATTGGCCGCAGCGGAGGGGGTGGCACCGCTCTTGGGGGGAGTTAATGAGGGAGCGTCACCTGCGTCACAAGTTTTGGCGGCGCCAGCGAACGGCCTTTTAGTGTGTCGCGAGGACTCGTAATGGGCTCGGCGAGATTCATGGGGAAGCGTGCCGCATCACCCTGCGTACGTGGCCCCTTCCGGAAAAGAGTTGGCCGAATTTCAATTTTCTTTCGGTGAGAGAGAATGGACTTGGAGGATGCTTGGCCGTTACAGTGTAACCAACCGACCGTCAAAGTGGACAAAAGGGACAACAGAAAGCGTTTCACAAGTACGAGTAGACATCGCCATTGGTGAAGGGACATTCGCGCAGACAGGATGCAGTCTAGGTGACTCAGGACACTCGACCGTCGCCTCCCATCTGCCGACCAGCCAGCCCTATTACATACTAGTACATGCGATACAAGACCGGTTTCTGGGGCGCAACATTCACTACTAAGGTAGGTACCTAGCAGCATGCAGCGTGTCCATGCAGCAGCATTTTCTGGTTGGTGTGTGGTCCAGCGACTCCAATATGCATCCACTGTATCAGGCCGGTACAGACAAGCCAAATGCAGGAATCACCACTCGTCACGAGCCACGACGGAATCGATATAATGATTGGCCCCATTCTTCTCATCTGGAAGGAGGCGCAAGCAAAGCCGTCATGGCGGGCTTGTGGGCGACGATGATGTGGGCTAGAGTCCCGGGTTCAGTTCGCGTCAGGTCCAGACAAAAACGCCATACCGTCGGACCCCTGCTCTACCATGCCCAGGGCTAGCTGGCACCATCACACCTTCTGGTGCACTCTGGTCTGGGACCCGGGAGCAGGGACAGTGTCCAAAGTACGAATAGCTACCTTGCACTGGTCTGATCCCGGCGGTCATTGCTGACGGGCGACGTGTTGATTTAACAGGACGGAGCACGTAGCAAACAAAGTCCCAGTCCCATGTGGATCACGGAGAGCGCTGTCTCTTCGTAGGTAGTGCAACTGTCGCTGTTGCTGATTAATTTTGTTACCCGTCGATGTCGATTATCTCATCGTACGGAGCAGGCTGGCAGTAGTTGAGCCTTTGAGTGGTACTGTGGTAGTAAAGGGACAGTGTGGCTGCGCAAGGCGCATCGCCCAATTAGTAAGATTTCCGTTGGTTTGCTGGCGCTAGCGGATGAAGCGCCCCAAAGCCCCGGCCCCGTGTCACCTCTGTCTGGTCTAGGGCCTCGCAAGGCAGTATGATAGGCTCAATGTGGTGACTGGACTGGCCATACTGTTGGGCAGGGCTGGTCGGCGTTCCAGCGTGTTACGTCGTTGGGGGTACTCGAATGGAAGTGCATTGAGACGCTGATTTTGCTACACTGATTGGTTTCTCAGCAGCGAACAGTAAGGGGCAGCTTGTTGAAGTTGCATCAATTAAAGTCCACTGGCTTGTGACGTCCCTTTGTCCCGGCTGGCAGCGAGTGCCATAGGCTTTTGTCTGCCCGTGCGAATAATGGCAGAGTCAACCGAACATGGCCGAGGGTGGTCGGCTGTGACAGACAGCTGGGACGATTTTCGCTGGCGAGGACAGAGCACCCACGCGGCGGTGGAAAGATCGTGGCCGTACATGTCTCGGATAAATGTACTAGTACCTACTGCACTATCTGGGCTGGAGGAAGTCGGTCGCAAGGTGCGGAGGAGCCGGCTGCTAAGTCCGCCTGCAAAATGCCGCCCGACTAGCGGAGAATGCTATGGAAAAGACGGCGCGGTGGTGGTGGGAGAGTGACGCGCGGACGGGCCATGGCAAACGTCCGGCCGTTAGCGCGACGCGTACAGTGTACCTCCGGGACAGCCAGTGTCAACGCCCAGTTTGCTGACATGGATGGCCCCTTTGCGCTCTGGTGCGGGTGGTGGCTCTGCGGTGCGGAGTCCTCCCAACGCCGCGCTGGCGCCAACACTTTCGCCCCTGCAAAGCGCGCTAGTCCTAATGGGTCGATAGCTCCAGGCAGCAGCCTGCCTTGGGCTGAGGGCACCCACTTTGTTGTCGTTTCCCACGCACCCACCCCTTCCGAGTACATCATCACCTCGTCCTCTTCTCTCCGTCCGTCTCCTCCCCTTCCATACAAGTATTGCGCCTCGTCGCTCGTCCTCAGGCCACCTTGCTTTCTGCTCCTCGTCCCGGCTTGCAACTTCGCTGTCGCATTGCTTTTCGTCCGACGCACGCCCCCTTGCCCGCTGCATTTTCTGGTGCCGCTGTGCCGTCCTCGCAGTTTACTATATATCTGTTTGTCATCCATTGTCCGCGTCGTCGCCTCTCGCCTCCGCACTCTGCGTCTCGCGTCCGCTACGTCCGAAATCGTCTCGCTCGCAACCTTTTCATCGATCGGTTACTTCGCGACGACTATACATCGTTGACAGACGAACCAGCAATCACTCCATCGATTTTTTTATTGCACCCCCGTCGCATTTCCTATCCGATTCCGACCCAAGAAAGGGCCGGCTGTTGGTTGGCGCTGCACAGCCGCAGTCTCACACAGAGTAAGGAAGACCACTCCCATCATCTCGCCCGGCGAGAGACTCTGCCACCGCACCCCCCTCCCCTCTACATTATTTACATTTCCGGACTGGCACTTCGCCTCTTCGGAGCCCTGTCTCCATTCATCCATTTATCCATTTGCTCCCCTCCCGTCGACAGATCCGTCGATTGTCGCGGCTGTGACTCACACACCATCTTCCTTGATCCTGCCACACACCACCACACCATCTCAGTTACCCACTTGGGCTAACATTTCCTGCTGCAAAAGGTTTCTGGACACTGGAAGCGATTCCTCTTTTAATCTGTCGTCTTCCCCGCCCGCCATATTCCTTTCAAAATGTCCCTGGCAAACCCACGTCACACGATGACTCGTTCGGCCGCTGAGCCCGAGTCTGCCCTGGCACTTAAGACCACCATGGCCCTCCGTAAGGGTGCCACGTTTCACTCTCCTGCATCACCTTCTTCTTCTTCTGACGAGGACTATCTTCCTCCTCGTCTCACTCGCGCTCAGTCCCAGCTTGACGGCAACATCCACGCTCGCCGTCGCCGCATCGCTCTCACGCTTGCCGACATCGACGAGACTCTTGCAAAGACCGAGGCTCTCTCCCTCTCGGACTCTGAGCCCAAGAAGAAGACCAAGACTGCGCTCCGCGACAGCAGCGTGCCCATTCCTCGCGGCCTCTTGGGCCTTCCTCCCGTCGTCGACCCAGCGATGGCCAAGGACGAGACTGGGCGTCGGGTTCTTCGCCCTCGCTCGGTTCGCCGCACAAGACAACATGACTCTGACAGCGGGCTCGGGAGCTCACTTGCGTCGACAAACGACAAGTGCTCCGCCGCTGACAAGAAGAACACAAAGACGGCGTCAGTCACTCGGACTGCCGTCTCAAACGGAAGCACTCTGCTTCCTAACCTCAGCCGTCGGGCCGTCAACCGTATTCACGAGCATACGCTTGGCCCGCTGCTAGAGAAGTCCACCCTCAAGGACTTTGAGCCCATCGTGCTCGACATTCCCCGACGCATCCGCTCAAAGGAGATCATCTGCCTTCGCGACGTCGAGAAGCACCTCTACTTTATGGCTCCGGTAAGTCAACTTTTATCTGGTAATGGTGTTTGGAGTGATACTTATCGGAAATTGCGCCTAAAGGAGAAGGCAAAGACTGCCGCCCTCTACCTGGATTTCTGCCTCACTTCGATTCGATGTGTGCAAGCGACCGTGGAATACCTCAGCGACCGCGAGCAAGTCCGACCCGGCGACCGCCCTTACACTAACGGCTATTTTATCGACTTGAAGGAACAAATTTATGAATACGGCAGACAACTGGCCGCCAAGGACAAGGGAGACCTTGCCGACAACATGAACCTGGACATGTATGTACCACGCTTTGTGCCGCTCACGCACGAGACTAATGCCCCATTCAGTGGCGACGAGATTCGCCTGCACGGTGGCATTGCCGAGAATGGCCGCCCCGCCGAACTGGTCCGTGTCAAGAAGGACGGCACTGCCATTTCCATGGCTACCGGTAAGGTTGTCGACCTCGATGAGATGCCCATCAAGTTCAAGCGCTCCCTCAGCGAGCAGCTTGATGACGAAGAGGAAATCATGCGCTCCATGGCCCGCCGCAAGAAGAATGCCACTCCCGAGGAGCTGGCACCCAAGAGATGCCGTGAGCCCGGCTGCACCAAGGAGTTCAAGCGTCCCTGCGACCTCACCAAGCACGAGAAGACTCACTCTCGCCCGTGGAAGTGCCCCATCCCGACCTGCAAGTACCACTCGTATGGCTGGCCAACCGAAAAGGAGATGGACCGCCACGTGAACGACAAGCACTCCGATGCCCCTGCCATGTACGAGTGCCTTTTCAAGCCTTGCCCGTACAAGTCCAAGCGTGAATCCAACTGCAAACAGCACATGGAAAAGGCTCATGGTTGGACATATGTGCGAACCAAGAGCACTGGCAAGAATCTGCCTATGAAGCCAACCATCCAGCACACCCCGCAGCAGGCCAACCTGTCTACGCCGTCGTCAACTCCGCTGTATATGCCCACCCCACCAGAGGATAACATGGCCCAGCCTCAGCAGCTCATGGGTGACTTCCCTCTCTACCCGAGCGACTCTGACTGGATGGAGGCTGTGGGCCTCCAAGCCGAGCCCATGCCGGAGACACTGGACGTCATGGATCTCGTTCAAGAGAATGAGAACCATTCTCCTTCCTCGTCTGCCTCGTATGAACAGTACCCCCCCTACCAGAATGGGTCGGCATTTGTCATCAACGACGAGGACCTGTACGCTGCTACCGTCCAGCTGCCTTCGCAGATGCCTATCGCCGAGCAGATGTATAACAGCAACAAGATGATGATGCAGCAGATGCATACATTCCCAACGCAGCAGCAATGCACCGCGCCTCAGATGGAGGTTCCCGTGCATTTCTCTCCGTCCGGACAGGAAAACGCAATGCTCTACACTCCCACCTCCCTTCGCGAGGTAGACGAGGGTTTCGATGACGCCCTTGCTGCCGAAGGTGGCGCTGACTTCCAGCTCTTTGACGCTGGCGCCAGCAAAGGCGTTGACTTTCAGCTCTTTGGCGACATGCCCAGCGCAGACATGGGCTTTTCTCAAAACACGCAGCCCGACATTTTCCAGCACATGGACATGTCCAACCTCGACTACACCACTTTCCAGGAGTAAAGCAGAAGAACTGCAAATTAGACGTTGAGAGGACAGTGGCTGGTCATGCTTTTTTACACTTGAAAGCTTTTTCGTTTTTCTCTTGTCGACCTGCGATGAACGCACAACAGAGATTGCCACTTTTTATGAAGGATGAATAATGTAACACCACTTAGCGACAGAAATTTTGCTATTAGATAGCTGACGAACGCAGCAATGGATACACTTTGCGTTAATATCTTACATGCCTCGCCCTACCTCGCCCTATTACCGTGACATGCGTAGCATCAAAGAATCGTGACCCTACTTGCGCACCGCGGAGAGTCCCTACGACTAGTCTTACTTCAACTTAGTTTTTTAAACTGTAGCTCCTACTTACTACCTTACCAAATTTGTATTTTGTCCTCCTTGGTTGGAGAAGCGCTGCAGCAGCAATCTAGTACCAGTCGGAGCATTCTGTAATGCAGCCCAACAGTCCCTGACCAAGCCCCGCTACAGCCCCGTGGCCACTCCCTGAACGGGAATCAACCGGCGCCCATCAGTGGAGCCTTGTTCCATACGCCAGCGAGGATCGTTGCAAGGAAAATAGGGAACCGGCTCAAACAACGACCGTTCTTACGAGGGGCCTATTTATTAGCGGCCTCGTTTTTGCTTTGTCGTTCTTCTCTCTCCCGAGCATTAAACCCCCCTAACCACGCCAAAAATGTTGGACCAAGCAGTGTCAATGGCAGCACAGGCTGCAACCTGCCTCGTCCACTTCCTCGGCGTGTGCGGGCTCACCGCGTACCTCGTGGTGAGCACACCGAGGCGCTCCGTGGTGCGCCTCGGTGCCTTGCCGGCGCTGGGATACCTCGCGCACCGCCTGTTGCTGGAGCTCGGCCGCGTGTCGAACAGCATCATCTTTGGGAGCGTGTACATTGGCAACACGATGATTGTCCTGCTGCAGTGCATCAACTTTCTCATTGTGCGGAGCTACGACGAGCAGGACCTGGTGTGGGCGGGCATCTACACGGCCGCAGATCCCATCTCGGTCAGGACGTGGCGTGCGCTCGTCTTGCTGCTCAACTTGCGCGGGAGGGACACCGTTTGGCAGGACAGGAACATGCACGAGTTTCCGGAATATTGCCTCACCACGACTACCAAGGCTGGCGAGAAGGACGGCACGGCAGCCAAGACGACGCAAAAGCCGGCTGTCCACCGGGGCCGGTTCGTCACCCGCCAGCTCGTCGTTTTCGCATGGCAGTACCTGTTTGCTGACCTTGCGTACTCTATGGGCGCCGTGGCCGACCCGGAAATGGACGAGAAGATGTTTGGCGCCGGCTCGGAGTTTGCGTATGCGTCGGCTACGCCCGAGCAGTGGGTGGCCAAGCTGGTGGTGGGCGTGTTTGGCGGCTTTGGGCCGGGCAGGACGTCGATTGATATGTGGTATCGTGCCCTGGCGATTATGTTTGTCGCCTCCGGGGCGAATGAGCCTGAGCACTGGCCGCCGCTGTTTGGGAGTGTTGGTGAGGCGTATACCCTGCGCCGAGTATGGAGGTAAGTCCCGTGTCCCTATGTGAATATCTACCAGAACCAAATAATAGTGTGCTGACTTGGGGTGTTGAATAGTCAATTCTGGCATCAGCTTACGCGGTGGCCGCTTTCGTCCATTAGCAACTTGCTTGCGAGGGATGTCCTCTGCCTGAAAAGGGAGACATATGTCGAAAGGGCCGTCAACACGTTCTTGGCGTTTCTGTGTTCCGGGGCCATGCACGTCGTCATTGACCTGTACCGAGGCATTGCGCTGGAGGACTCCCCGTCGATGATGTTCTTTACCTTTTCGGCTATTGGTATATGGGTTGAAGATGTGGCGCTGATGCTGTGGCGGCGTGTTGTGGGCACAAGGTTTGCGTCGAAGCCTGCCGCGTGGCAGAAGACGGTAGGATTCGTCTGGGTTATTTTCTGGCTCATGCTTACGGCACCATGGTTTGTATTTCCGCAGGCTAGGATGCCGCTAGAGAATCGGTGGCCGGTCCCCGTTGGTGTGTGCGAGCATATCGGACTCCCTGCCGCGCAGGCACTGCTTGTCAGCGGTGGGATTGGCATCAAGTTTTACTTTGGTGGGCAAGTATAGAAGGTCGTTATTTTCTTGAAAGCTTTAATATTATGTAATAGATGATTTATATAATTAGTCTTAGACCGTCATTAATACCGTTAATACCGTTACTTCCCCAACCGCATCAGTTCTTTGGGCCCTTGATGCACTTGATCTCCCGTGCATGCTCATGGCTAGCGATGGAGCCGGACGGCAGCTCCTCCAGCTCCGTGCACAGCGGCACCAGCTTGATTTCCACACACTCATCAGGCACGGGCACGTCCTTGTAGTAGCGCTGCTTGAGGATATTGAAGTGCTTGTCCTGGTAGTACTTGAGGGGTTCGTCGCACGCCATCCAGTTCATCGGGGCCAGCTCCGGGGCGCCCTCCTCACCGGTCACGAAAATACCGGGTGAGCCCTCGCCCGCATCGAGATGCGCCGTGCGGACGTACTTGTTGAGGGTGTCCTCGGATACAAGCGAGAGGCCAAACGGCACGGGCGGCGTGGCGCCGTCGGAGATGGTGGTCCACTTCTCGGAGCCCTCGTCGTCGGTGCCGTTGACGTAAAAGGTGCGGGCTCGCGAGATGTCGTCTGTGTTGCCGACCAGCGCCAGGCCGGCGCCGACGTGGATCGAGGTGAGATATGTGTTGGCCACGGGCGTGGGAAGGTCCTTTTTCGGATCGGCCAGACGGAGTTGCAGGTTGAAGCCCTTGGAGGTGGAATCTGATGGCGGCTTGGTCGGGCAGGCTGTGGTAGTGCCTGTGAGAGAGAGGAGGGCGACGGCGGAGAGTGAGAGGAGCATGGTGGCGGTGGGTTGGTTTTGGAGATTATGTACGAGGGGAGTGAATGCTGATGAAGAAAGAGTATAGACGAGAAGAAAAAGAAAAGTCAATTGAAGAAATGGTGTTGCGAACTATCGAGAGTTTATACGTTCATGAAGGGATTTCGCAGTGTAGTATGACGGCATAAGTTGGGGGTTGGGTGCGGGGTGCTTTAGTGGAGGGGCAGACAAAACTCGGCAGCCGCAATACGAGGTGGTTGCACCGACGCCTTGGACCTGCACACCGAGCGGAACCCACTATTGGTGGGAAGCCGGCGGCGTTTGGTTCAAACTGCGCAACTGGGAGGGACGGATTTAAGTTCAAGGCTGAAGGTGGTCCCTCGTATCCAACCCCCCTAAGCGGATCGTTTACGCTGGCGTTGGAGCACGTCCAGTGCTGAATGAGTTTAGCGCCAAGACGGGATGCCCGCCGTGACGGCCGACATGGGTGGCGTGGTGGATTCCGGAGGAAAAGGCAGACGCCATTTTGGCCCATCGCGGCTGGATAGTGCCTTGGTATTTCTCTGTATAGAGTGATGGCGGTTGGAGTAATCATGGAGGTTGGACGGAGAATGACGTTGTTTCCATCGGCTAAAGGATGGAAGTGTCCGAGAGAAGTGTATAGTATTTACATGTATGGAGTACAGATAGGTAGTATACAGAAAGGCTGAAGAGTAAGTTGATCGTTTAGCTGACGGCGCCGGTCATTTGGTGCTCCCACTCTACCGTGCCAGTAAATGGCTCTTTTGCCGCAATATGGTCCAACACTGCTGCATACCGCATCCCATTGGGGGAAATTCGGCTGTATAGCAAGTAGTCACAAAGACGCAGCGGAAATACATAACAGGCCATGATTCGATAAAACACAGTTGCCCAACTAAACAGACGAGCAATGGTTGCCGACACCACCTCGTCGGCCCTGGCGTACGGTGTTCGCAGCGTCTGATAGCTTTCAAACGCCGCTTTTAGTTCCTGAGCCGTGGGATTCCCCTCAGGCGAGGAAGCGATTGCCTGACGGAGCAGGTTGGTCAACACAACGGCATCCTGCACGCCGCAATTGAAGCCTTGACCGGCATGGGGCGTAAACTTGTGACAAGAGTCCCCAGCGAGCACCACGCGGCCCCAGCTCCACTGCTTTGCGGAGCCTTCTTCCAAGTTGACCATGCTAGACGACTGCGCGAGCGGATACACGTCCTTGACTTTGAGGGTGTTGGTCAAGGGAAATTCGGCAAACTTTGCCGCAAACTCGGCCGCGTCGTCTGCGGAATACACGGCGCGCTCCGTCGTCGGCTGCGGCAACGTCTCGCATAAAAACACCCACGCTCGTTCCTGGCCAACCAAGTAAAAGATGCAGCGACCTTTACTTTCCGTGTCGACAAAGTGGCCCTTTGGGGAGAGCAGTGGCGTGCTGAAGAAGAGGCATTTGTACGTGGCCGGGAAGGGCTTCTCGGCGGCCCATTCTGGACCTGCGTTGGCTTGCAGGGCCAGCTCGCACATTAATGTGCGTGTTTGGCTGTGTACGCCGTCTGCGCCGAGGATTACGGATCCTGTGTAGGTGGTTCCGTCTGCACAGATGGCTTGCACGCCGTGGTCTTTGTGAATGATGTTGGTGAGCTGTTTCCCGACCAGAATCCTGTGGTGGTCCTCGTGCAGTGCATCGTAGAGGAATTGGACGAGCTCCGCGCGGTGGTAGCCGTATAGAGAGCAGCCGTGGCTAGAAACGTTTGTAAGCAAAAGTGATACCAAGCAAATTCTGTGACCGTCAGCTTACCTCTTCTTCATGTAAGTAAAAGCATCGCTGTCAAATAGATGCCCGCGCAGTGTAAACGTGGATCTCTCGCGTAGCTCACAGCCCAGAGGAAGCAGCTTCTCTAGTAGGCCCAACTGGTGAAATATTCGCAGTGTAGGTGGCTTCAGCGTAATTCCTGCGCCGACATCCGCGACGATGCTTGGTCGTCGTTCCAGTATGACAAAGTCTATACCAGCTGAGCGGAGGGTGAGCGCTGCCAGTAGCCCGACAGGCCCGCCGCCAACGATTATTACTTTGAAGCTGTTTGGTGTCATGTCTACATATCTATGCGCTGACAGAAAAGGTTGCTACGAAGGCTCCATGGAAAGCGTTGAGTAAATATCGAAAGCGATTCTTTAATGTTATTCTGCTGCCTGGGGCGAGGCCGCCGTGATGGGGTTTTACCGCCTTGGATGAGGCTGGCTCACATGACGACGAGAATAAGCCCAGCGAGTATAAGCCTTGGCATAACCACTTGGGAGTTAATATTCGAGAAAGAGAATGAAATGCTTAATTTATAGTTATAAATATCCCCGAGGTCTGGTAGGAAAGGTTTGGCGACAACGTCAAATATCGCGAGCTACCATGCTTCAGTGCAGCAGCGCTGTGCGCGATGTCCAGTTTCGCAGCTACTTGGGGATAGATTGCGAAATAAATGCCAATATTCCAAGACGAGAAAATCTCTTGAGCCCTGACTACTTTCCATATTCTGTCATCGGATCTGGGTTATCGTCCTTGGCTAGCTTGGCTAGCAGTCATGTCGCGGAGGAATGTAAACGTACTCTTGGCGTTGGTGTTCCTCTCGTTTATATGGTGTTTAGAACACAAGTATGCGCGTAAAAAGTATAAGTTGCATTGGAAATCTCTCTCCCGTTTACCTGATCCTGGGTCTGCCCATATACCGGAAAGTACCAGCGTCGTCCTTACAGGCCGCGGCAAGCATCGGAAGTTCACCGCGCCGCTACCACAAAAGCGCTGCTTTCAACATGTTATCTTATTTCCGCCAATTCAAAGCCCATCTTCCAGCCAATACCCCACAGACTACTGGCCCAGGCGGACCATCTTGGGCGAGATGCTCCCGCGCGACCGGCTAACAAGGTGACGTGATCGGCCCGCTCCACGACGCCATACCAGCGAAAGCCAGCAATCAGCATTACGAATCATCCACGGTGTGGAAGCAGCGCAAGCAAAAAATTGATTTTGCTTGGACAGATAGGCACCGTGGTATTCCGATGTATTGGATCTACGACTTTACTGGCGTTTTGGACACGGCGAGCAGCTTAGACAGGGATGAGATGGCATCATCGCTTGCCGCTGCGGAGAGTAGATAGAGCTGTAGGATAGAGATTGATGTATAAATGAGATGCGTTACATTTCATGAAAATGTTGAAAAAGGGATTATTTTCAAGTAATTATCTGACCGGCTTTCTTCTCCTTCTTCTGTAGCTTTTCGTGGCAAAAATGGCACAGCCTGTTGAGGTATCAAACCTCAAGAGGCAGGATCAGTCTACAAGTGGCTCAGACACGGACCGCTTATCTGAAATCTCGAGCAAGAACTACGTCTCATCTAGTGTCTATGCTTCTGGTGTTTCAGCAGACTTTTATGAACCTATTCCAGAGTATGAAGGGCGCCATAGGTACGATCCCTCTGCGGAGTGGACGGACAAGGAAGAGAAGCGTCTGGTTCGAAAGGTACATTGCATATTCTTGGCGCTTTTGTGCCTGGCTACCGATGCTAATTGGATCATGTCTTCTTTAGTTGGATATACGCATTTGCTCATGGGTTTGCGTCATGTTCTTCGCCCTGCAGCTCGACCGGGGCAACATCTCCAACGCCTTGGCAGACAGCCTCCTCCAGGACCTCGGCCTGTCCACGAATGAATATAATCTCGGCATGACAATCTTTTACCTATGCTTCCTCTTTGCAGAGCTGCCCTCGCAAGCCATCTCCAAGAAGCTCGGTCCAGACGTCTGGATCCCCATCCAAATGGTTGCGTGGAGTCTCGTCGCCATGACGCAGTGCGCCATCAAGGGCAGAACCGGCTTCTTCATCACCAGGGCATTTCTGGGTGCCTTTGAAGGCGGCTTCATCCCGGATGCCATTCTGTACCTGTCGTACTTTTATAACAGCAGGGAGCTGCCTATCCGGGTGAGCTACTTTTATACCGCGTCGCACTTGACGCCCATTATATCTGCGTTTCTGGCGTACGGTATCCTACACATGCGCGGCATTGGCGGGTGGGAAGGATGGAGGTGGCTTTTTGTGCTGGAAGGCGGTCTGACTGCGCTCATTGGCGTGTTTTCGTGGTTTTATCTGCCGCCCAGTCCGACGCAGACGGCGAGTTGGTTCCGAGGCAAGGATGGGTGGTTTGATGAGCGGGAGGAAGTCATCATGGTGAATCGCATCCTACGAGATGACCCAAGCAAGGTCAGTAACTATACTGTTGTAACGGGCAAAGCCAGAGTACTAACTCGATCCATAACTGCAGGGCGGAATGCACAACAGACAAGGCTTGACAATGCCGCTGCTGTGGCAAGCGTTGTGCGACTGGGACATGTGGCCGATATATCTCCTCGGCCTCACACTCTTACAGCCCGTTAATCCAGTCCTGAACTATCTCACTCTGAACCTGAGACAGCTTGGCTTTGACACATTTGAGACGAATCTGCTGACCATTCCGGGGTATGTGCTCTTTGCCGTGCAGCTGCTTGTGTGGACGCGGGTGTCGGAGAAGATTAACAACCGGTTCCTGATCGTCTTGTTTTATTCCGTATGGGTGTTCCCTCTGATGATGGCACTGCGCCTGCTTCCGGACCACGCCAATACGTGGGTGCGGTATAGCCTGACAGTGCTGATGGTCGGGTATCCCTATGTGCACTCTATTTTGGGTAAGTGGCTCTCGTGATTTTCATGATTCGACCAGAGTAGATGGAGCCGTTCCAATATGCGGATTACGCTGACTGCTATTGTTACAGTGTCGCTTACATCAAGGAATGCCGGTTCCGTGGCGACAAGAACCGTCGGCAGCGCAGTCTACAACATGACGGTGCAAATAAGTAGCATCATTGCCTCCAACGTAAGTGCCCCATCGTCCACCATCAGGTATCCAAATGCAAGTTTCTGACAGAAAGGCGCCATGGGGTACAGATATATCGCGAAGATGACAAGCCGTATTATAGACGCGGAAACTCGGCCATTCTCGGCATCATTGCCTGGAACGCCGTCTTCACCGTGCTCATCAAGTTCTACTACATTTGGCGCAACAAGCAGCGTGAGAGGGTCTGGGAGACCATGACGCCGGAAGAAAAGAAGACGTACGCGCAAACCACTACGGATAAGGGCAGCAAGAGGCTGGATTTTCGGTTTGCCCACTGAGTGGTTGGAAAGTGAATAATACGGCGAATAGGATCTTCAACGTCATGAAAGCTGCAGTAGAGCAGCTACGGGAAATGGTTGGCATTCTGGGCGCGCATGGACGCCAAGCTCGCATACGAATAAAAGCCAATTTTGCTCTTCTGCTACTCCGTATAAGCTCCGTGTTTCGTAACCACGCAATCGTTGGGTCTTGGGTGGACTCTCGGCCAGGGGTTGGCGGCGGAGCTCTGGTAGCAGGGGTTTGTATACGATGCGATTACGAGTAGAGGGCTGTAACGTGGATTTCTGAGTTTGTTAATGATGCGAAGATGGGCTTTCGGCGATTGTCAGTGGTGTGTTTGATTGTCGCTTGTCTCCTGAAGATCGTGGCGATGCTACGTGGCGGCTGGACCGAGTACGAGGCTGGAACTGGGTCTCGCGGCCGGGTGCTGACGCATGACGCCCGTATATGGTCGCAACCCGACGTGAGACATGGGAGATGGGCCTGCTTAATTCTATGGATGGCCGTGAGACGAGTATACGAGTATCTTTTCATGCAACAGAGACAATACATTGTTTAATCGTATAGTACAATAGGACCATAGTAGGCATTGGTCCATGGAGATCCAGGGTCCTGGAGAAAGAAGACTGGGTCGGCGCAATAGCCTCAACTCTACGCCAATGTTGACAGGCACGCAAATGTCGTCATCACCACCACCAGCCCACTAGCGCCCGCGCCTCAGCAGGCGCTAACACCGGATGCAACAGTGGGAATACGCACCCGCTGCCCAGTGACGTCCAGTGGGCTGGGCTGCTAGTGGTCACTAGCGCTATTAATAAATCTCAATACGAATCACAGTTCAGGAGTGCGCCTGTCGGATCGTTGCCCCCCCGCTGATGCCCCCCACCACGTCACCACCTTGGGTGCGCAGCCTGCTGGAGCCACCCGTAAAAAATGCGAAAAGCCCAAGCCCTGGCAGGTGTATTAGGGGAGACACGAGGCCTCGGCCGGGGGCTGGGGTGGGTTCCGTGTATGGAGCACCTTCGTACAGTAAGCCCGCGACCTCACCCGCTGCGAAGCCTCGTCCAGCTTCGGATTCTTTCTTTTGCTGCTACAAAAACCCTGTCGCGAGAGGCAAAGGGACAAAAAAAGAACGCGTGCCCCGTCGCTGTTTGGCTAATTTTGCGTTTGAAACAAAACCCTCCAGCATGCGCTGCTTCTCGACGCAATAGATCTCTGCTTCTCGCTTCAGTCTGTCAGTCCGTTCGTTCCGGCCTTGGCCTCTACTCTCCGCCTCGCCTTTCGCTTGGCGATTCTCTTTGACGCTCGTCGAACCGCTTCCGATACGCTCCTTCGCGCTCTCTCGCTTGGCGTGCTTGTTTCCTTGGCTGCATAGTGTCTGTCTTTCACGGATTCAAAACGACTTACTTCCCGCTACGCCGTTTGACCCCGATACTTGCGCCTGCGGCCACACTCCCTCCTGGCTTTCTTCGAACCCGAAAACCCGACCAGACGCCACCTCATTGCTCTGCTGAGCACACATAACAAGACCCCTTGTTTCCGACTACACAATGCACGCTGTTGCTCGCCTAGCGCCGTTTATGGCCATGGCGGCCGGCGCGCTGGCAGAGATGGAATATCTCGTGCGTATTTCCTGAAGAGACGTACAAGGTCAAGCACCTCCAAGCTAACAGATTGACTTTGTAGGGTGTTGCCATGTCGGGGATTGACTTTGGCTGCGACATTGCTGTACGTTGGCCAGGCCAGCCCCTTTCCCAGGCCCATATGCTTGACCGAAATCTAATCCTTCCAACAGGGAAACTGTCCGTTGAACACGGTCGCGTTACCTCTCAAAGAGTATGGCGGCGGCGATGGCAAGGCTCAGATGGAGCACTTTGTCAAGGATGACAAGCTCAACATTTTCCGACTGCGTACGTGTACAATGCCCGCGTTGCGAAGCGCCAGCCTCTGCAGCACGTGAACAAATGGATTGCTGACTCGCAAACTGCAGCCGCCTCATGGCAATATCTTGTCAATGACAAGCTCGGCGGGACCCTCGATGACACCAACTTTGGCAACTATGACTTACTCATGCAGACCTGCCTCGACACCGGCGCCTACTGCATGATTGACGTCCATAATTTTGCTCGCTGGAACGGCAAAATCATTGGCCAAGGTGGCCCTCCCGACGAGGACTTTGTTGACTTGTGGGTTAGCCTCGCCAAGCAGTACGCCGACAACGACAAGATTGTCTTTGGTCTCATGAACGAGCCGCACGACCTCGACATTGACATTTGGGCCCAGACCTGCCAAAAGGTTGTTACCGGTATCCGCAACGCTGGCGCCACCTCGCAAATCATCCTGCTCCCAGGCACCAATTTTGCCAGCGCAGAGACATTTGTCTCTACCGGCAGCGCCGAAGCTCTGGCCAACATTACGAACCCCGACGGCAGCTACGATGGCTTGCTTATGGACCTTCACAAGTACCTCGACATTAACAACTCGGGCACGCACCGCGAGTGCACAACCAACAATGTCAAGGGCTTCGAGACCATTGCCAAGTGGCTCAAGGAAAACAACAGAACCGCCATGGTCTCCGAGACTGGCGCATCCATGGAGGACACCGTAAGCCTTATCTTCACCCTGCTCTGATCTGCCTCGACAGCCTGAACTAACTTTGTCTCTTTCACCAGTGCATGACCATGTTCTGCGAGCAAAACGAATTCATCGCCAAGCACACAGACGTCTTTATTGGCTTCGTCGGCTGGTCAGCCGGCAGCTTCGACGACACCTACATCCTGACCCTCACCCCCGAGGGTTCGCCGGGTTCTTACACCGACAACAAGCTCATGCAAAAGTGCATCCTGGACATCTTCAACGACCCTTCCAAGGCTGTTTCTACCCCGACCACCACCAAGTCCAAGACTTCAGGGGCGCCCAAAACCTCCACTGGTCCCATTTTCCACGAGACTACCGAAGACACAACCCCGTCGCCGAGTCCCTCGGACAGCTCAGCTAGCATGGCCATGGTCACAACTGGCGGCTGTGCTGTTCTGCTCCTGTCCGCTATTTCACAGGCTTGGTTTGGCATCATTTGAGCAGCGTTTTTGTTTGATAAGAATCTTTCGGACATGTACTTGGTACATATACATACACGGCATTGACAGCGTACATGTTTGTAATTTTTTGGCTGAATGTGGAGGAATATGGGATACATGATTTGACTTGTTATGCATTCGAACATTGGCGTTGGCGCTATAAGATGGGAATAGATAGATGTTTGGCTGCATAAACCTGCACGGCACTTTGCCATAGATATAGAAGTTGGCATATAGAACAAGGTTAGATTAATTATTTCAGTACCTATACCTTGTATTCATTCTTTACCATGACCTTAACAAAATATGGGGAAACATATTCGCTCGTAAATGTAACAGCACTAGCACTCTGGATACAAGACCATGCCAATCCCAACGTCCTCTTTCCTCATCCGCCTCCACCACCACCGGCAGCAAATCCTCCCATAGCCCCAGTCCTTTTCCACATCTTCCCGTCGCCTTGCCCCTGCGGCTGCGCGGGCGTCAACTTTTCCAGGGCCTCCCGCTTGACATCTTTATGCTCTGCCATCTCGCGCCACAGACACAGCGCCCAGAACGCGACCAGGCTGTCTCGAACACTTTCCTCCAGCTTGACCGAAGCAATCAGCCTGGACTTGTCGTCGCTATTCTGGACAGCGACTTCCTGGCCCTTGGCGTCTGTCCACGTCTGCGTGCTGCCGTTCCAGTTGCTCTTAATCGTGAAGAGGAGCTCCTCTTCTGCAGCAAAGAGCTCGGAATCGTCTGCGCTCTTGTTGCGGCTCAGATGGGCTGTGAGCTGTGGTGCCTTTTTGACTGCTGGGAATGAAGGCTTGGAGGCCTCGAGGCGGATGTTGCCCGCTCCGCCTCGGGAGATGCTGGTCATGTAGTAGGCTGGCTTGTCGGTGCGGTAGTCTGCGTGGAGCGGGTGGACTAGATAGAATAAAGGCTTGCCGCCGGCCGCGGCTGGGTCGGAATCATCAGGCTTGCCGTCATTTTCGGCCACGCGGTGAAATTTTATGGATGATATGTCGCCTTTGGGGAGGGAGGTGAGGCTTTGGCTTGCTGTGTAGAGGGCGACGGGAGGCTGTGTATCGTCGTATATGGTATTGTCTCGTACCACGAGAGTCGTGGGCTCAATGATGTCGCTACTCATGTTGCTTTTAATTTGGGAGTTTAATGTATAATGAAAACTGAAACTATTGCTTCGTTGAAATGTGAACTGGACATGTGGTGTATTGACCGTGTGAGAGGGCGAGTGACGTCACAAGCTGAGGACCTCTGCTGATACCTTCCATATACGACTCTTGGCAAGGATAACAGTTCGTGTATAACGACAATAGGCCAGCGACAGTGAACATTCACATCTTAGGTAATATCAATGTACAAATACCTGTCTCTTTATTTTACAGGGCTTTTGAGGTTGTACAACGGGTCGTGATTGTATGGTGGTGCCGAAACCACGCTAACTGACTGCGACTAACACACCACCAATCTTCACCAGCATCAATTTGCGCCTCACCCCGGTGAGAGCATTAGCGATATCCGGCAAATATTACCGAGAGCTCCATCCCGTGAATTCGAAACTCCGCATCAAAGACCGATCAAGGCATCCCATAAGACGGAAGCCGTCAGCGTGCCTGCCCCTGGCACCTTGCATATGAGCTGAAACTAATGACAAGGCCGTTGAAGACGCTAGTAACGGGGAGCGGACCACGCAAACCGTCCTGTTCAACGGGCGGCCGACTAGAATGTGGAGGGAAAACGCGGCCTTTGTTGCGCGGACTGTGTCGAGGCAGCAAAAATACATCTGGTCTTTGCGAGTATGGGTCTCGCTATGGAACGCGATTGGGACTTGCGAGGTGAGCTAAATGTTCAGCGCTTACACGGACCCCTGGTAGCTGATGTGCTCTCTTGTGGATACCACCTGCGCAATAACACGGCACAGGGGTTCGCTTTGCTTGCCTGAATTGAATCTATGGCTTTTTAATCCACCATTGCGGCTGGTGATGAGCCGTCCGGAGCTTGTCCGAGTGTATGTATGTATACTCGTAGCTGCCCTGAGATTGCCCACTACTCAAAGGCTCACCTGGGGAAGCGCACTCGGCGCCGCCCCCTTCAATGCGTCAGCCCAACGGAAAGCAAACAGGAGGCACAACCAAAATAGAAAAGGGGGCTGATGTGACTGGAACAAACTTATGTTTGTCTTCAGCGGCTAGCTCCAGGCGAGTACGGCGGAGCAGTTCAGCTGGTGAAGCCACCTTCCGAAAGTGGTAATATCAGTACAAGTCCCCAAGGGAATATTGTGCACCGTAATCTTCATCCGGATCTGTCACGTACAAGCCCATATGTCTGGAAGGAACATTTCCCTCATATGAGGTATTTTATATGCCTGCCTGCCATATACGTGACAACCATCTGTAGCTTGCCTCCTCATCGCGGTGCCGAGCTTATAGTGTAAGGGAGTTGCTTTGCCAAGTAGACGCGTAATATGCACATATGAGCAACTCAGAATCGCTAACCTCTTCACCATGAACAAGTCAAAGTTTGCAATCTAATCTCCCAGCAGCATATACGAGATACGTCGCAGCGCTTACTGATGTTGGTCATGCAGCCCGCACACCATTGCACTAACTCGCCAGCTCATTTCCTCGTTTGCTGCCTGGCAGCACTGCCGTCCGCGCTCGGGAAGGTAACTATTTTGCTCACCTTTGCTTCCTGGAGGGCATATCATCTCGTGGTACCTGACGCTAAACCTGTTTAGACCAAGTCTTGCAGGGTTTATCATTGACACTGCCCGCCCTGCTCCTCGTGTTATCCATAAGTCCCCATGGCGAATCCTTGCTCGCAAGGCGTCTTTTATGCAATGGGCTAGAGTCTAGGCGGCAGGAAACCCACAGCAGTCAGCCCAGACAAGACGGGTTTGGATATAGTCAGCCGGCTGTGCGAGGCATGTAGAACAGTATATAGAAGCCATGTCTACTGGGCTGTTGTCAACGAGTCTTTCTCTTGCAGCACTTTGTCCGTCACTCTTTCAGACAACCAACTAACTACAGTCTTTTCCTTCAACGTTACGCTTCGGCGTAAATAGTCACTCTTTTTATTTCTTATCCAACAGAGACGACTCCTTGCTCGTCTTCGTCATGCGTTCCCTCGCGCTCTCCGTGGCTGCGCTGCCCTTGGCAGCCCAGGCCATTGACATTGCCAACCAGCTTGCCTTTGTTGACGACAACCGCATGGTTCAGCTTCCTGGCATCCTTCGTTTCCCAGTTGAGGGAAAGCAGCACCAGCCTACTCACAAGGCCAAGCGTCAGAACGAAGTCGGCCTCGACAATGAGCGTCTTGGCGTCTCGTACTTGATTGACATTGAGATTGGTACCCCCGGCCAGACTGTCAAGGTCGCTTTCGACACGGGCTCTGATGAGCTCTGGGTCAACCCTGACTGCAGAACCTCGGGTGACCCGGAGTACTGTGCCTCCTTTGGCCAGTTTACCAAGTCTGATACCCTCGTGTACCTCGACAAGAAGGGCCGCATTGAGTATGGCAAGGGTGAAGTGGACTTTGAGTATGCACAAGACTTTATCGGCATCGGATGTAAGTCAAACTCGCCACAACCCAAAAGTTTGAACTACAGTCCGGACACTAATGCCTTCAATAGCCGCCAAGCTTGCCAACCAGACCTTCGGTGTCGGCTACCAGAGCCACGACCTCAAGAACGGCATCATGGGAGCCGGCCCCAGCCTGCAGGGCTGGGACGCACCCTACCCTCTCGTCATCGACTCTCTCGCCCAGCAGGGCAAGACCAACAGCCGCGCCTTTAGCATCGATCTTCGCGGCGTGGAGAGCCCCCGTGGCGCCGTCATCTTTGGTGGCATCGACAAGAAGAAGTTCAAGGGCACCCTCGAGAAGCTGCCCATTGTCCCTGCCACGCAGAGCCCCGACAGCCTCACCCGCTACTGGGTCAACCTGAACGGCATCGAAGTCGAAAAGGCAGACGGCACCAACCACGTTGCCGCCACCGAGAACCAGGCTTACTTCTTCGACACTGGCGCTACCCTCAGCTACTTCCCCGAGAACGTTGTCGAGAGCATCGCTGCTGGCTTTGAGACCGATTACGACGCCGAGAGCAAGTTTTACTTTGTCGACTGCGGTCTCACCAAGCTGGACAAGTCTGTCAACTTCAAGTTTGGCAAGACCACCATCCAGGTTCCCTACAAGGACTTCATCTGGCACATCTTCGATACTGAGTTCTGCGTTCTTGGCATGCAGGCCCAGCCGGCTTCCACACCGATGTATATCCTTGGTGATTCTTTCCTTCGTGGTGCCTATGTCGTCGTTGACCAGGATAACCGCAACATCTGGGTTGCCCAGGCTGCTGACTGCGGTACGCACCTTGTCGCTATTGGAAGCGGCCCTGATGCCATCACAGCGTTGGAGGGCGAGTGCGGTGCCACCACCACGACCACGACCACGTCTGTCGCTCCTACTTCCACCAAGACCTCCTCGACGGTGCCTACTCTCACGACGACCTCTTCGACGGTGCCTACCATCACCACGACTCCCGGTCCCAGCGGAACTGCTCCCACCAGCTCTGGCGTCGTCAGCTCGTCCAAGTGGAGCAACTCGACCACCACGGCCAAGCCCACTTACACGTCGACCTTGACCACCACGTCGATTTACACCATCACGTCCTGCCCGCCGGTTGTGACCAAGTGCCCCATTGGCCAGATCACCACCGAAATCATCACCTCGACTACCACCTACTGCCCCGGAGATGATGGCTACCCGCCCGAGACCTCTGCTCACGACAACTGCCCTGGCGGCCACAACTGCCCCAAGCCTACTCACACTGGTGGTAACCAGTGCCCAGGTGGTCCCGACTGCCCCAAGCCTACTGATGGTAGCCAGTGCCCTGGCCCTGACTGCCCCAAGCCGTCGAAGCCTATTGGACATGATATCTGCCCTGGTGGCCCTGAGTGCCCCGTGCCCACCGGTGGCAACCAGTGCCCTGGTCCTAACTGCCCTCAGCCGACCGGCGGCATGACCACCGTTCACAAGCCCACGGGCACTCAGACCAGCCTGCCTCAGCCCCCTACGGTCACTGGTGCCGCTGGTGTGTTCCGTGCTTCGGGCCTGACTGTTGTAGCTGCAGCTATCGTTGCGGGCATGCTGTAAATGCGCCTACACTGAGAATAAAACGGGTCTATTGCATGATTTCTAGTATGTTGGATACGAAAGGTCATCATGGTTAACTTCTCTCTTATCTGCTTGGTGCTTACTTGGCTGAGCACTGTTTAATGTATTTACTTTTGTGCTTGGATATGTAGATTAATACCAACATACAAGATGGGACCCAAAGTGCGCAATGCATTCTGTGCTGTTTTCCTTTTTGCTATGCTACCACCATGTAGAAATGTTACCAAAAGGGCCAGTTGAGCAGAATAATTAAGCAATTAATTTTTAGTCCTTGCAATATGTAGAGCCTGTACAATTATGTAGTCAAATCTAGTACTTGCGAGAATATACAGCAACATAATCAACCTCCATGCTAGCTCCCTCGCCACCGACAGTGTCCTCCGTCGGGGTCTTGAAGCCAGCAACGCCATCCGGAAAGCCACCACCAACAGCAACATTCAGCAGCAAAAACTTGCAGTTCTCCGCCAGGCCTTCCCAGGCCGCATCATCGGCAATATCCGACTCCTTGATCGTGAAGCTCTTCTTCCCGTCAACGTACCAGTTCATGCGCTCCTCCCTGTCCGCCCATGGAAACCAGCTCGGGCGGCGGTCCAGCTCCCACGCAACGGTGTACCACGCGCCCCTCTCGACCGGCTCTGTGACGTGGCTGAGGCCGTTAAACTCGTTGCACGGGCCGCCGGGCGCGTAGCCGCAATGCGTAACCTGCCAGATCTTGGGCTCGCTGTTTACGTTTTCGAGAATGTCAATCTCGCCGACAGCGGGCCAGTTCTGGTAGTTGCCGCGATACGGGGAGCCGAGGGCCCAGAACGCGGGCCAGATGCCCAGCTGCGTGGACTTGGGGTTGGTGCCGAGGCGGATGCGCGCCTCGGCGCGGACAATCTCGCCCTTGCGCGCGCCAAAGTCCCACTCCTCGGTGGTCTCGATGCGCGAGGACGTCCAGGTGCCGTCGGCGAGCTTGATGGGCGTGATGCGCAGGGTGCAGTCGTCGGTGATGTGGATGTTGGCCGAGTCGTTGGTGTAAGTCTGCGTCTCGCCGGTGCCCCAGTTTGGCGGGCCACCGGGGTACGAGGTGCCGAGATCAAAGGTCCATCTGGACGACGAGGGCGGTGATCCGGGGGGATCGGTAAAGTCGTCGTAGAAGAGACAGTGGACGAAGCCGTTGGGGATGGCGACGTTGAGAATCTCTCGACGTTCCGGTGTAGCGGCTGCGGTGGTGGTTGTAAGACGCGTAGCCAAGAGGGCCACTGTCGCCAAGGAGAGGACAACCATTGTCACCGGCTTTTTCAAAAGAATGTATGTGCAAAATGAGCGACAAAGAAAGAGAAAAAGGAGCAAGAGAGCGTTGAAGATTATTGCAACATTGTCCCTATTCGTACGGGCAGCAGCTTTTAATAGACTCGGCCTTTGTTCCTACCGTACCTACTGTTTTGTCTTGGTCGAGTTCCAGCCCCGCGTGGACCTGCGTCTGATTGGCGTTGTTCCTGAGCTGAAATGTAGCCGGGCCCGGACCGCGCAGCACAATCTGTGGCGGCGTCCACTGCCGAGATTGGGCGGTCGCTCAGCCGCTCCAGGTGATGTACAAGGATCTAGCCTTATCCAGTGGACAGCACTTAAATTGGCTGTTCATTTCGCCCCCGTTATCGTTCATAATTGGGGGCCCTCTGCGAGGGGCAATATCACAGACGGGCCGCATCGTCAGCCGATAATGATATACTACGGACGTACAGGAGAATGAGATGCAGACATTTCGCTCTGTATGAGTGTGTAACGAGGGTACTTTTGAAGGGCATGACACACGTGTTTATTTTTTTTTGTTGTTGCGTGAGGACCACAGCTTGCTGGCTGTCCTGCGTAAGCCATGGTGTGCCTCGATTTGACTAAAGGTAAGGACAGCGACGTCCTGCTTGCCTGGACGGGGCGGCAGAAAATAGAAACTGCCTTGAAGCTGGTTTAATATACCTATCGTCCCGATTATTGAATTCATGACACATTTTTATCGTTCTGTCTTCTAATGGAATGGTTTTACAGTGTTGCTAGAAATAGAGAGGGCGGGTGCCAATGGCAACCAGTCCTGCTGTTCTTCGCCATATGCTAACTATATATAGTGTTGTTATTTAGTTGCTTTCTTAAACTCAGTTATACATGCCGGAAAAGCGTAATACAAAGCAATACACGTTGGAGAAAGACAGCCTTTTAATACCGTACAGATATGGAAGGATAAACTAACACGGCAATCCGGTTGACTAATGAGTTAAGTAAAAAGTACGCAATTTCCTTGAAATTAGATGAGACATGATAAGAATATTTATCGTTCTATAACCAAAAATTCCGTGCGGCCAGTCGCGGGGGTTGGCCAACTCCTTCCTCGCACAGTGTTCCATATCACGGTAGAGAGTAACGTAATATGTTCATCACGAAGCAGAAGAAACGACGGCTGCAGCTGTTGAAAGAGAACATGGTCACTGACTTATGGTCCTTGACATTTCAGCCTCAGCTGGTCTAAACTGGATGTCGCAGTCGTGACCCAATTCGCACTGGCTTCCCGTTGCGGCTCACACTGCGAGCCAATAAGGAGGAGCATGGGCCGTCTGAACACATCGCGACCTGAGGCGCACCTTCACGCCTCTCTATATAACTGCAGCGACCTGCTTCTATTTCCGTTCACGTTGATAAGTATCATAGTCAACGAAGAGAGACAAAGATATACTGTGTTTACTCCTTATTGTACCGCCAACTATAGCCATCATGAAGGTTTCCACTCTTGTGGCATCTGCCGTCGCCGCCGCCACCATCGCCGTGGCGCTCCCCGTGAGCAACGACGCCGGGGTTCAGCTATTTGAGCGAGACCGCGAGATGGGTGCGCCCGTCCAGCCGGATGGTACGAGGGTTACTAAGCGAGGCAAGGATCAGGGTGTTGAGCCCGATGGTACTAGAGTTACCAAGCGTGGCAGAGAGGACGGTGTTGAACCTGACGGTACCCGCGTCACTAAGCGTGGAAAAGAGCAGGGAGTTGAGCCTGATGGCACCCGAGTTACCAAGCGAGGCAGAGACCAGGGCGTTGAGCCAGATGGTACCAGGGTCACCAAGCGAAGCAGGGACCAAGGTGTCGTGCCGGACGGAACCCGGGTTACTCGCGGCGAGTAAGCTTGCAACTGTTGCTCGCCACGACACCACTGAGTGACACTCAAGATTGAATACGCCGACTCGAATTCATATAACTGCTTAGTCTTAGCTAAATAAGTTCTCCATCACGTTGCCATATAGAAAATAATTACAGAGTACTGCCTGTGAGACCACACACAGCGCCACTCCACTGTACAAGCCTTATAGGCTCCACGCCGCCTCTGGACCCTGCATCAAACTAACGCATTTAAGCGCTACGGCGCCCGCAATTTGGCGATTGGAAAATTGGACCAGGGTCATTCGCCAGGCACGAGCCAGCGTGGGCGGACAGGGGGCTGCGGGATCAAATATTTCATCGTCGCGCTCGTTTTCCTCCAACTTGGATGCCCTTTCACCGACCATCTGAGCCGTCGCAGCGGCGCGGCTAGCCGTTCCTTTACCTTTTGCGACAATCATAAATTTCACGATCGAGACTACAAGGTCGCCCGGCGGACCCGCGACAAGTATGCGCTTCCTCGCCGTCGCCGCCGCCGTGGTCGCCAGCGTCGCAAATGTCGCGACCGCAGCCCCCAAGGGCTCCTCATCCTCCTCGACAGTGTCTGTGACGCCCCACGACAGCTACTCGTCGTCCATTGGTGTGCTGGGCTGCAAGATTGACACCAACCGCGTCGCCTACTGGCCCGAGACAGTCACCTGCGACAACATCTGTGTCTCGCTGACCCACGACGATCGCCAGCTCTACCTCCTCCGCATCGACCAGTCCGGCGGCGCGCACGACATCAGCTACGACGCGTGGAACTACCTGTATACTGGAAAGTCGGCGACCGACAAGCCTGTGGCGGGCGGCGGCGTGGACATGGCCTACGAGCCCGCCGACCCGTCCAAATGCAAAGGGCTGATCAAGACAAAGGGCAGCAAGCTGCCCCTCAGCGCGGCCAACAGCATGAACTACCTGTCCGACTGCCTGTCCAAGTCGGACAGCTGGGTCGCCAAAAACTACGAGCTGTTCAACGTGCTGGACCCTATCTGCACGGTGGGATACGACGAGGAGTGCACGCTGGACTGGCCTGACAAGAACCAGGCGACGTGCCCACATACACTGGGCGTGCCCGAGAAACTCAAGGACTCGCCAGTGTATAATATCAAGTATCCAACGGGCGAGAAGGTGTTGGCTGGAGCTCCTGATGCTGGGGGAGCGGATGGTGAGAGTGGTGCGGTGTCGTCGCTCGGTGGCACGAGCCTGGTGCTCGTTGTCGCATTGGCAATGGCAGTGATTGGCACGCTCTAGTGAATTACGAGCCTTCAGCTTGCTTGAATTCTTGATCTGCATGTATATACTGTATATGGCAGCATATGTTAATATCCAAAGATACCCTTGTTGATACACACAAAATCCTCTATGCCCGCAATGGCAGCATATCCCTGCAGCCTGTGCACGAAGTGTTATCAATCAATGCACATTTGACACAAGATCTTATCAATCAATTAACATGCATGTTCTTCCTCGTGAATATTGCACCGGCCGAGAGCCTTTCATCGTCTCACGTCTCCGACATGTAAAATTCACCAGCCTTGCGGATCCGTAATCCGAGGCGTGTCCGAGGTCGGTTGCACTAGCGCACAAGGCTACTGCACCGCATCTTCCCCAGATGCTGACGCAGTCTGGGGAGCACTACCGGGTGCCGTGCCCGGCCGGTCTAGCGTCCAAGAAACCTTTTAGCGACGGGCCGGGCACCCCACACCGTAGTCCGGTAACGCCGAGTTAGTCAACCACCATTAAAACACAAAGGTTTTAACCATCCCGTGGGCGATTGATGGAGACCAGACAGTCTTGGCATTAGATGAATCGCTGCACTTGCCATACTGCGCCTGGAACCCTTTAGACAAAGATGGCGAAACCATCGGATATGGAATTGGCTGAGGCGACAGCGGAGCGTATAAGCCACGAGGTGTCTGTCGGTCAGCAGCATCAAGACATTCTCCCAGACCACGAGGTACTAACGGCTGCTTTATTGGACCATGTACGAGTTTCACCTACTAACCATCGCCAATAGGTAACGTGGGACGGCCCGGATGACCCAGCCAACCCCTACAACTGGCCGTCGCGCCGCAAAATCACCGTCGGCATCGTCTGCTCTGCGAGCCAGCTCGTCACCACCATGTCCGCCAGCATGGTCGCGCCGGCGCTCGACAAGATCCTTGCCGATCTGCACATGAGCCCGACAGCCGGACAGGTCGCCTTTTCCGTCTTTTTTCTCGGGCTGGGCTTCGCGCCGTTTCTCATCGCCGCGCTCGCGGAGACGTACGGGCGGCGGTCTGTTTGGATCGGCGGCAACATATGCTACATCATCTGGAACACGCTGTGTCCCGTCGGCCTCTCGCCGGCCGTCATGATTATCTCGAGATTCATGTCGGGCGCTGGAGCCAGTGTGGGTATTACCGTATGTATCCCCCGTTCCCCTTTGCGCTTAGCATAATGCAACTCGTCTCTAACTCTTCGTACTAACCTGTGCTTCTTCAACTAGTTGACGGCTCCTGTGCTGGCAGACATGTACCCGGCCAAGAAGAGGGGCCGTTCGATGGCCATAGCCAGCCTCCTGCCATATATTGGCCCTGCGCTTGGTCCGATTATTGGTGGTCTGGCGGCGCAAAACCTATGGTGGCCATGGCTCTTCTGGATCTTGTCTATTTTCGATACCTTCTGGCTGGTCCTAGGTTTCTTCCTGATCCAAGAAACTTACGCTCCAGTGCTTCTGCAGCGAAAGGCAAAAGCCACAGGAGCTTTGCCGTCAACAACTGCCAAGGAGGCATTCTCTGCGGCGAAAATAACTGCTGCGGTCAAAGACGTCTCTTCCAAAGTCGGCCCGGCTGTTATGCGCTCCGTCAAAATCCTCGTTCGCCGCCCTATCATCCAACTCCTAGCCCTTGCCACGGCGGTGGAATTTGGCTTCTACACTTTCGTCCTCTCGACTTTCGCCTCGCTCTGGATCAACAAATACGGGCAGACGGAAACACAGGCCAGTCTGCACTACATTTCCATTGCTCTGGGAGCTTTTGTCTGCGCGCAGGCTGGAGGTCAGCTGATGGACTTCATCTGGCGCCGTATGAAGGCAGCACGACCCAACTCGGAGCCCACGCCAGAGTACAGGGTCCCGTATATGGTATTTAGCTTGGTTCCCAGCACCGCAGGCGCCTTCTGGTACGCGTGGGCGGCGGAGAAGCATGTCGCCTGGATCGTTGTGGACGTGGGCGTCTTTTTCATGGAAATAGGCGGCTTCATGTACAACCAGTCGTTGATGGCGTACATGATTGACGAAGTTAGCAGCACGCGGGCCGCCAGCGGTAGCGCTGCCACGCGTATCCTCAGCTACATCTTTGGTTTCACCTTTCCTCTATTTGCGCCGAGGCTATACGATCAGCTTGGCTATGGATGGGGTACCAGTCTGCTGGGATTTCTGACACTGGCGCTGACAGGACCTGTCCCGTTCGTTTTGTGGTTTTGGGGAGATAAAATACGGGCAATTGGGCGAACACCCGAGGACGAAAAGGAGAGGGTCGTGGAGTGAGGGATACTCGGTGCGGGACTTAGACTATCAACTCGAATTGGAGAGCTGAGACCCATTCAGTGATAGCAATTTAGCTCCAACATGGGCACGTATTATAGACGTAACTTCAATGAAACAAAAACCAATCCAACGATTTTATCATAATAATACTATCTAGCATTTTAAAGTGGTTTTATCTTTAACGGTATGGGTTTTGCTCACGATATCGATGTCATCGACAGACGCAACTTACACAGCGGGCGAGCCTCTGTCTGGGCTCCGCCCAACTGTCGCCACCTCCAAACTCTGACCCAGCATCGTAACAACATCCGTTGGTTTCCTGCTCCTCGCCGCCATGCCACCAAAAAAGCCAAAGAGACGGGTATTTCCTGTAACAACATTCGTCACAGACCTGCCAGAATCTCTCGTACCCAAGCCACAGCCCACCTTATCCAAGACAGCAGCGCCGGAGCCGAAAAGGCTCATCATCGTGGGAGATGTCCACGGCATGAAAGAGGCACTGGAAAAGCTCCTGGACGACGTTAAATTTGACAGGGACAATGGAGACCACCTTATACTGGTTGGCGATGTGGTGAACAAGGGCACTGACAACCCTGGTGTCGTTGACTTGGCCATCAAACTCCAGGCCAGCGCGGTCCGCGGCAACCACGACAATGCGGTGCTGGACGCGGCCGCCGAAACCAGATTCAAAAATGGAAAATGGACTGAGGCGACGGGTCAAAATCCCGTCAAGGAACGCTGTCTCGAAGATGCTACACAGCCTACAGATTCACAAGAGACGCGGCCCGTTCGACCTCCTACTCCGGAGGCGGAGCCTCACAGCTCCGTCACTGTCAGCACAGCAGCCTCTTTATCAGTCCCACAGCTAGAGTGGCTAGCATCCCTACCACTGATACTGCGAGTGAATGTACCAGGTCATGGCGCATCGCCGCCTACCAAACTCGTCGTCGTGCATGCCGGCCTCGTGCCTGGCGTGCCGCTCGAAGAGCAGGATGAACACGCCGTCATGCACCTGCGGAGCCTCGAAAGGTCCGGTTCGCACTCAGGTGCTCTGCTGCCAACACAAGAAGATGGGGAAGAGGGCTGGGCGGTGACGTGGGAACAGGCACAGGAACAGCTCCCCGAATGCGAGAGAACCATGGTTGTGTTTGGGCACGACGCGCGCCGCAAGCTCCAGGAGCGCAAGTACTCTATTGGGCTAGATACTGGCTGCGTCTACGGTAACCAGTTGAGCGCATTGGTCGTCAGCGTTACTGAACAGCGATTGAATTATCGCATCGTGCAGGTAGAGAGCACGAAGCCTGGGGGACAATCTGTCCCAGAGCCACGGGCAGGGGAGGAGCAACTACATCAAATACAAGCGCAGGAGTCACAAGAGCCAGAGCAGCTACAGGAGAAGCTGGCGCTGCCACAAGAAAAGTAGTTGCAAGGATAACCGAGGCCACCAACGACGGACCCAAGAAGCCCGTGAATGGCTTGCCTACCTGACTTACCCCTCCACAGAACCAAGGAAAGCTGGCCGGTGTCTAAAATAGCTAAAGTACTCTGTACAGCAGCTGAAATGCCCCCTCACTGCCGGCAGCTAACTCGCCTGACGACGACTGCAAAGATTGTGGCGCATCCGCTGCAACGTCAGCGAACCGGCGCGCTGTGGGCAGTGGTATCCGCCATACAAATCTCCGCCGGATCTGAAGGCAGACCAAGATCATGAAGCAACTAAAGATGGAGCAATGGTGCTCGAAGCTATATATTCATCGAGCGAGAACAGTAAACACGACTGTGTACATTTTATTTGGCCATGCTCAGGAGATTCACCATCCAAAGTATGTATCTAGTTGACTCAGCACCGAAACCTGCCGAGGCCTCCTCAGCCTTGTTCTCAGCCTCTCTCTCCGTCCCTGTTTCAAGCCGGGGTGAGGTAGTATGACGCCCCGTAAGACAGCCGCAAATGGGGCTGTGCTGTGCCTCATCCATTACGGCGTCTGTAAGCCGTAGATCGCGCCGTCGCCATTCGGTCACAGCGATAAAAACTGCCGACTCTGCTCCTGCCAGCATGTTCACCTGTAACCTACACATGCGCTTGGCGAAAAACGGACAAACTAGACAGACGGGTTTGCGCTTGAAGTGACAAGGAGCCTACGCCATGGCGGCGCCAACTCCAACTCCAACATCGCTTGCGACGGAAACCTCGTCGTCGTCGTCCTCATCCTCCTCGTCCAGTAGAAATCGCTACAATGACCCTTATGACAGGACCACAACACCACCACCCGTTGCTGCCCTCACGACGCAATTCCAGGCTCCGACACACTGCTTTAATGACTTTCATCTGGCCGATTTCTCCATCTCGTACGACAGAATCGAATCGACAAGAGTTACCTTTCTCAACGCAAACACCACCGGTGTCTTCTCCTCCGAGTGTTGGCCCTCTGGCTTCCTCACCACGCAATTCAGGCCTGGTGTCTGCCCCTCGGGATGGACATACTACAATATCCACACTACTTATAGTAGTATAACTTTGGCCGACTGCTGCGCAAGGTACGTTGGCATGCACTCTAGCTCCTTCTCTCCCAGTATGCTTAGGTGTAGCGCTCATTTCTCGTGACGGGGGTTTCTGACCAAGGATTTGACTATAGCGGTTTCACCAAGACTAAATTGTATGACTACGAGATGCGAACGCGGCCCCTCGAAGGCTGCTTCCAATCCGTCGAGGAAGGGCACACCACCATAGACGGCCTGAGTAACAGCACCGCAACGGCCCAGTTCACAGGCGGCTACCTGGGCCACGAGCCGCTGCGCATCCAATGGAACAGGACGGACGCGGCCACGCTCTCGCCCTCGCCGCCGCAGGTGACGGAAGACAACCGGTACATCCCGACCTGGGTGCCGGGTCACAAGGCGGAACTGGAGAGGTCACAAAATATGGAAGGCGACAGCGAAAGCGACCAGTTTGAGGGTCTGTTCAAGTTCCTGGTGATTGGCCTGCCGCTCATCGTGGTCACCCTCATCGGCTGCTGCTTCATGTGCTGCGTCCGGCACTCGCGCAACAAGAGGCGCGCGCTGGCGCAGAAGCGCGACGCCGAGGCCAGGGCCAATGTTGCCGCCGTTGGGGCCGCCATGGCCGCCGAGGCACAGGCGGATGCCGAGCTTGCGCAGGCGATTGAGATGATTGAGCGCCAGCAGGCCGGTGAGGATACTGCGCCGACGACACTGACGGCGACGACCGCGGCGGCGGCATCACCGCCCCGATACTCTGTTGATGATGCGGATGATGAGCTGCCCCCGACATATCAGAAGAATGCGCCTACGACGTAAAAGGAAACCCACTTTGGCACGCATGAGAACATGAGGACCGCGATCAAGTGATGAAATGGTCAAGATGCAGACATGCTTAATGTCGATGAGTGGCTGACAATGATTAATAGTTAATGCTTAATATTTAATGCCTAATACGTAATACTCACACTTAATACATAGTTCAGAACGAATCTTGATGACAGGAATCAAATACACATTTTACCAGCTATTTGAGAGCGAACTACACAGGCTACTAAACGTGACCTGGCCTCAATTCAACTTGAGACCGCTGATGTCCGGATCCGTAGCAGGCCAGGAACCATCCTCCAGGAATACCTTGAGCGCATCATCCAACCACTTTACGTCGTCCGGGTTTGTGCCTGGGCCGCCCGCCCTACCACTCGTTAGCACCTCACTTTGTCACAAGATGCAAGACATTCATGACCATGGTACTTACCAGTGCCCCCAAATGGAGGGAAACGGAATGCATTTGCCGATGCCGTCCGCCATGCACTGAACCTCGTACTCGGAATCCTCAGGTGGGAAGTACAGGTCCGTCTTGCCAGGCAGAACAAGTGTCTTGGCCTTGATACCGCGCATAGCCGCTTCAAAGTTTCCATTGTACGGCTCCTGCTGGGAGCAGTCTGCTGCCTGCCATGTGTGAAGCATGTGCAGCATATTCTCGGGATCTGACAGCGCCAAGCCCACATCAGTAACTACTCCGTCACAAGCAAAACGACGCAAAGAAAACTCACCTTTAGAAAGAGCCCATTTCTCCCAGAAATTCACCATAAAGTCCTCTAAATCCTTAAACCCCATCTTGGACTCATACAATTTCTCTCTGTAAAACGCCTGACTGAAACCCCACCCCGCATACACCCTGCCCAGCGCCTTCATCCCCGCATCCCGCTGCTCAGTAGTCCAAGCGGCATACTTGTCTGCCGGCGTGGTCTCGCCCGCGGCGCTGCCGGCTGACGCAGCACCTTTGGCAGCGAGAAGGGCCGTCTTGACCCCCTCGAGAAATACCTTGTTATGCAGCGACGTCTTTGCGCTGCCGCAGAACGGCACACCCAGGTCGGCAAAGTCGGGAAACTGCGTCAGCCACTGGAACGTCTGCCCGGCGCCCATGCTCCAGCCCAGGACGCACCGCGCGTGCTTGACGCCCAGCCCCTCGGTGACGAGCCTGTGCTGTGCAGCGACATTGTCCCTGACCGTGACGTCGGGGAACTTGCGGCCATTTCGGGCGTCACGCGTGTTGGACGGGCTGACGGACTGGCCGTTGCCAATCATGGCGGGGATGATGATGAAGTACTTGGCTGGGTTAAGAGTCTTGTCCTCCCCGATGAGCCACTCATTGTCGCTGATGAGGCCGCTGAACCAGCTCGGGTAGACAATGGCAGGGTTGCCGGCATCGCCAAACGTCTTGTAGGCGATGAAGGCGTTGGGGATGGTCTCACCCGACTCGAGCTTGTAGTCGCCCAGGTCGTAGGTTTTGTAGTCTGCCATGGTTCTTTAGCTACTGATTCCTTTCACGCAATTTCAAAATTGGCACTTTTATTTAGTGTCGAGAATGGTGCATGGTATGTGAAGTGGTCGACGAGGAGGGAGCTTGGGGAGGTGTCATCCCATTGGCACTTATACGCGTGACCCCTCCATCAAGTTGAGGGGAAGGTGGCTTCCCAACCCAAGTACCTGTACAGCCGTAGTACAACCTCAACCCCGAGCTGGGCCCGACCTTGCTGTCCAAAAGGGTATCAACGGCACAACAAATTGAGGGGTAGTAGGGCGTCCACGCTTATCACCTAGTGCGCATAGAATCGTTTTCTTAATACATTTTATGGATTTCACAAATGCATTGAAGCCAAATAGACAGCGGATGGGGAATTTCCTATTTTGGTAATGGGTCAATAACCTGACTGTATATAGACACGCTCTCGTTCACGGCTCGACTCAACGATCTTCGTGATATACGGCTCCCCCTAACCTCGAGGCGAAAGACAATGCAATGAGGCCACAAAGAGATTCATGCAACTCGCTTCTAATACTTTGTATTCATTATCCCATCAAAACTAATCGGCACATCTACACATCCCAACTTTGGCAAATATATGAGCCACCCAGTACCGTCATCTCATGCTAGCAGCAGTTCCAGCAGCAGCACCTTTGAAGTGCCGCCTGCACCGCGAATACCAATACCCTCTTCCACAAAATCCTGTATTTTCCCTGCCCCGGATATGCTTTTTGTAACCCGTCATTATAAAACAAGAAGAGAAAGAGGATTAGAAAAGGAAGGGCCACCATCCTGGAAGACAATAAAAATGCACATGTGGTCCAGGCCTTAAAGTCTAATTCGCCCATACCTTGACCATCATGTCGACGCCTCCGGTTGCTATTACGCAACGTATCTGAGTCTCCGGTTCTGCCTTCTTGGCATTTGGAGTCGCTTCGCCATCCGCAGGGCCGCCTGATGATCCATTAACGGCTGGTGCATCCTTGACAATACTCGGCGCCCATCGAAGTGTCTTTACAAAGTGGTCGTGTGCGTGGTCCAACGTCTTGACGCATTTGCCATCTTGCGACAGATCCCAGCAACGGATAGACCAGTCATCAGCTGCAGAGAGCAGATATTTGCCGCCTGGATGGAATGCCAACGCCGTAACCCAGTTGTCATGGCCTACAAGAACCTTGAGGCACGTGCCACGAGAATCCCATATGCGAATCGTCTTGTCTCGCGAACCAGTCGCCATAAACTCGGCGGCACTGGTCGTAGGTGGTGCCTTTTTCAAGCCCGCTATTGCGGCCAAGTGTTCGTACGATGACGGTGGCGCAAACGCGCAGCACTGTACGACGTGTTCATGGCCAAGCAACAGCACCTTTGTCTCCGGGTTGGGCACTGTCATGTCCCACAGTCTACCCATGTGGTCTCCCCCCGTCGAAAGAAGGTAGTTGCCGTCCGGCGAAGGGGAGACGTCGCGGACCCAGTCCGAGTGGCCGTGCAGCGTCCTGACGCAGTAGCCGGTTGTCGTATCCCATATCTTTAGCGTCTTGTCGCCACATGCACTGACGAGCATGTTTCCAGACGAGAAGGCGCCACCGGAGCCTGCAGGTATAAATCGGACAGCACTAATGCTGTGGTCATGCCCTGAGAGCGTTCTGATATTCTTGTATCTGTCTGATGGGTCCCAAAGCTTGATTGTGAGGTCGGAGCTACATGACGCCAGCAGGATGTTGCTCCTCGGCCCGCCGTAGTCGAGATCGAGAACAGCTCTCGTATGTGCCTTGATCGTCTGCTCCTGCTCGCCAAGTTCCCAGTCCCAGATCTTGATGGTACAATCGTCCGAACCCGATGCCAATGATGAGAACTTGGGGTGGAAAGCCGTGCAGTTTACAGGTTCTCTGTGGCCCTCCATCTTATGGCGTGACGGTGCTCGAGGCAGCCAAGCTGTCGGGTCGGTGTTTCGTTTCGATAGTGACGTCGGTGTTGCATTATCGACTTCGGATTGCAGCGCCGCATTTCGAGATTCTAGTTCCATTATCTGATGGCATTCGGTTAGCTCGCCATGGCCCTTATCACATTCCGTTGTAAGCTCGCTACGTCGAGCGTTCAGCAGCATACCTTCTTCTGTAATCGCACGATACTTGTCCACTTCTTCTCAAGCAGCGACTCGTACTTCTTCGCCGTGGCCGCATCGTAGACGTCCTCGCCGAGGGACATTTCCTCGCGCAGGGCGGCTGCGCTCTGAGGGAAGTTATTTGCCGACAAGTATGCTATGACAGACTTGTGCCTGGTGGTTCAATTCCGTGGTTAGCACTACATTTCCCCGCAGATACAGATATCCTCCACAAAACACAAAGGGGCAAAGCTCCCAGCGCGAATGTCAACGTACAGCTCCTCGGCCTGGCGCGCCGGCAGTGTGCGGCTCATGGTGGCGACGTGATCGGTGTACCTCTGGCGGGCTGTATGCTTGCGCAACGGATCAGGGCGGTTCTGCCAGAGGCCACACGCGGGCGCCTGCTCATGAATCGAGGCAGAGCAGAGCAAAAAGCTTCCCTAGGGACCTGCGCGGCGGGCGGCGATGGGATGGCGACGGAGCGGTCAGGGACGAGTGGGCCGGGGGTCGTGGGGAGGTTGGAGAAGGACGGTGCCAATGACGGCGGCAATGGGCGCAAGCTGACAGCTCTTTGATGTATCAAGGCGATCGATGGGTTGGCGCAAATAGAAGTAAAGCGGCGGACAGGGCGCCAGGGCGTTGTGGCATGTACAGGCGGCAGAGTCGCATTTACAAGGAGGGGGGTTTGTGGTGTTTTTGCAACCCTTGCGCGTGTCTTAGAGGCGTTATGAGGTACGTGCCGTGCCCTGCTAATTGGGTGCCTGACCATCGCTAACAAAGAGCCCACCTTGAATTGTCCGGAAGCCACCAGCTTGTTGCTGTTGGGCAATGAGGGGCGCCGCGTGTGGCGCCGTTGCCGTGGGCTGCAGTCACGTGTACACATGGGATCCATAAGCGCGACGGGATGCCCTTCAGGCGTACAGTGACGGGGCCATACAACACAATCTAATGAGGTATCAAACATTTTCTTTTTATGGATTCGCTGACTGGATATTTGTAAAGCAAAATCCTAGCCAAAGCCGTCTGTCTATTCCCAAAACTCCATTGACCTTACAAGCGGTCTGTGCTGCCAAAGGTCAGCGTATCGGATATCATAAATCATACAAAGTGCCATCCTTTTGCCGCTTTCATTCTCGCCTCCATCTGGGTTCCGGAATATCTGCCTCTTGCAAGGCCCGTGGACCGTCTATGCTATCCCTCTCAGCCGCGTCAGGTGTCAGCAGCGACACCTCGTCCGTCGTCCGCGCGTCCATCTCTGCGTCTTCCTCCGGGACAGAAACCAAGACATGATCGCTGGCCCAGCTAGTGGCCCGGATTGCAGGACCGCGCTGTGAAGAGCGAACAGCGCCGGCCAGCATTGTGGGGTCTGTGCTGCTGGGGGGACTGGACGGGCTCTGGCTTCCGCTCCTGGACCCGATTGTATTCTCCTCGTCCCGACGGCCGTTTGAGAAGCTCCTCCGCGCCATGTATTCCTCAAACTGTGTGTTTCGTTGGTGACTGTATGGTGTTTTGGAGAGGGACTCGAGGTGAACGGGCTCATTCATTGAGCCGACACTCAGGCGAGCAGAACTCAGCGAGCCGCGCTTGTCGATGGACAACCTGGATGATTTGGTAGTTTGGGAGTAGTCGTTGAAGCCGTACCCCTTGACGTTCGCGGGGTGGGAGTAGTCGTCGTAGGCCGATAGTCGGCGGTGTGTAACGACTGCGTACAGCACCATTGCGGATGTTACGATGCTATTTGCCGTGTTAGTCTCAGCATTGACCTGGTCCCGAGCGGTCACGTACATGAAGAGGCCGTCCATGCCGATTCCCAGAAGCGAAAAGCGTTCCTCGCTCAGGGTAATGTAGACGACAATATCGAGTGCAAGGATGGCACAGGCGCAGGTGGCCTTGATGATGTGCGAGAAGAGCATCGTCCAGGGCGTCAACGACTCTGCCCAGTACCTGACGACTTCGAATAGGGTGCATATCGACGCAACCAGCGACAAGCCGATGTTAGTTGCCTCCCAGCTGTGATTGTATTAGGGGAAGATCCTCGACTCGATATGATGTTACTCACGCATATTCCATAGCTGGGACTTTGCCCGCGTCCACCTTCTCCTTGTGGTGTACCAAGGTATTGCCCAGTCTCCATGAGAAAAGTCCCATCATACCCGCCGAGAGCAGCAGCTGGATGATCCATAGAGGCGTCAGCAATAGCAACTTCCACTGCGCTCTCGCAAACTGTGACTGAGTCTTGTGCAGGGCCATTCTATTTTCTGTTGAGAAGAAAGTAACCGTTTGTAGTCGTCCTTCGGAATCGGTAGTCGAGAAGTATTTGCTGCCTATTTGACCGACGTAGATCCAGGGACCGTTACTCAGATCGGCATCTTAGGCTACATCCCAAGTCGCATTGTCTACGTAAAAGAGGGCAAGCACAGTATTTAAAACCTACCCTGTTTACAGGGCCTTTTCCGCCGCAGAACCATTTCCGCGGCTCAGTGAATGGGGCGCCTTGCAGCTCACAAACCGTCTGGGTCCCTTCCACAATCACGCACACTGCAACAGGGTTGTTCTTTTCTGTACGCCTTACTTGGGCAGTAAACCCAGAAGGATCAAGAGGCGAGGCTTAGCGCTTTCGGCCAAGTCGGAAAGTGGTGGGTGATGAGCGATTGGACAGGGGTGTGCTGCGGCTGAGTTGAGCTGAAGCTTGTAAGCGGGCAATGGCTGGTTCAGGCACCAGGCCGAACATCACTAAGGAGTGGTAATTATCTGGAATTTATGGTCACCAAAACAAAATCAAATAGAAAAACAGAATTTATTCGCTTTTAATTAACCCCAGAATAAGCATCTTTCGAGTTGCGCACGACTTGTTTGCCTTGCCATTGGTGTCAAGCTTAGAACCGCGAGTAGTTCTTCAACCTGCGGCCTGGGCGCACGCCACGAAAGTGGAAATTAGGCGGTCGCGCTGAACCCGGCCTGTAGACCCGCCTTGGGCTGATTGAGCCTGGCTGTGGCCAAAGTGGCGGCCTTTGAGCTGTACTCCGTACGGAGGCGTGGTTTGCTTCATCCGTCCATGCCGGGCTGTTCCCGTTGTTTTATGCAGTACTAATGAGAAGGTTGTCTTGGTGGTGTGAAGGAAGAGGTGAACCATGATAGGAGGAGAAACTGGCGTAAAAGATATGTCCTAACAAGGTAAACTGGTAGTCCCTACAGAGTAGTGCGAAAGTATACAGACGTGCAAGCTGTGTTTGCCCCTCTTTCAGTCACACGTTCTACATTCGCACTACGACATGCTATGAGTTCACCTATCCTTCTCTCAGACATAACAACGCACAACGAAGTTGTTTCTAAGAATAACGATCCAAACCTGCAGCCTTGCTCTCATGATTAATACCTTACCATCTTACACGTGGGTGCACCCTGGCGTGCGTCGGCGACTTTGCCATAGCATGCGCCGCAATGCTACGCTGGGAGACGGCCAAGTCGCGTCATTGGCCTAGTTGGCGCGGGCAGTGCAGATGGAGCCCCAGCCTTGCCCAAACGACGATTACTGCCAAAATGGTGTCTGACATGATGAGACTGCAGAGAATAATATGAAGTGTGGAGCTAAGCGCGGTCGATTACCTTTCTCGGGAATACTGTATTTGATGAATATAATTTTAGAAAGATTTGCTACGGTTAATAGGACCATGGCTTCAAGTTGGTGGCCACAAAACGACTTAGACGTACATGTAAGAGGTCTGACCCAGCTGAAGTACAGTGCTACAGGCAAGAAGTCTTGTAGTTGACGCTAATCGGTTCAATTTTGATCGATGAATTTGTAGTTTTCTCTTTTTTTTTTATCTGTCCGATCATTGTTCGTTGGAAACGACTGTATAGTTCTCCTGCCCTGTAATCAGCTCTAACGTGCCTCCGGCTCTGCCCAGCAAGTAGCGGAAATCGGCCGCAGAATCGAATCGATTCCTTTTCCATGTTTCTTTCCACGCTAATTGATCTTGTATAGTATATATCATATCCCATGTCGATTTAGAGACCGGCCTCAAGGTTGGGCTGGTTGACAGTGTCGGCATCGAACGGGATAACATTGCCCTCCCTGTCCGTCATAGCTGGGGCTTCGACCAGGACTTGGCGGTCGACGATGCTTCCTATTCCAAGGTATTAGTACACCACTGCGTTTTGTAGTATAAAGGCGTATAGTATTTACCGCGTGGGACTGCCATAACGGTGGCAGCAAGAGTAAGGAGAGCGACAATGGTGAATTGCATTTTGAGGGAATGTGTAGGGTAGGATTGAAGAATCGAAGTTAAAAATTCGTAGAAAATACACGTCAAGAATGTAAACAACGATAATGAAGGAAGTAAAGCAAGTTTAATATGAGCAGGTTCCCCCAGGCAAGCGAAAGGAGAGGCCAGTATTTATTACAGGCAGCCCACGCCCGCAATCTAGCATCTGTAACAGGGGAGACCATCTCGCCAGCCATCGCACCCCGTACTCCGGTCCTCTGCGCCCCTCGGAGGTGGACCATCCCGTAGACAGAAAGCAGGCATATTGGCAACAAGCATATAAAAACATGAGACTAGCCATCTCGTCCCAGCAGAAACCTCAAACACCGTCTCCAAAGAGCCCATGCAGGCTCGCACGGTGGCAGGTGGAGCATCATGCAGACCAGACCAGACGCTTACAGCGAGACAAGGCCAGACAGCGGGAAGCGACACTCAGAAGAAGAGATAAGGTTTGTCTTGGCCTGTGAAGCCCCGCTGATGGGCAGGAAAATTCCTGGTACCAGCGAGTTTCATGTCGTCCGTTCCCCTCGACTATGCTCCGTCCCGCAGCATGAACAGTGTGTTGGGAAGGGGCATGAATCAGGTCAAGGTGCGAACCATGAAACGCGGCGTGCGTCAGGGTGCGCGGCGTGGGAGTTACGGACGGCGGGCGTTGGATGAGGAGCGGGATGATCAGACCGCATGAAGGGCATCCGAAAGATGTGATGACGAATACAGGAAATTTCGCATGACGCCTTTGTATGTTCTTCTAATTTGAGATTTGGGAGTAGTTGTGCATCGGTGGGCATAAGTCTCACTTAATCTGGCTGTGCACGTTGCGGCTACCCAACAGTGATGTGCGCTGCCCGCCGTCGGCTACCAAACTAAACTAGCTATAGATCCTCATACATTTGGAGTATGTTATTGAAAAAAGATGACAAATGCTGTACTACCACCACCCAATCTCTTGAAATAGTTGCGGGTAAGGCCCGACCAGTATAGCAGCTTCCTGCGTTAGTAAGCCGCGATTGCGGAAGCTCATGGGGCCATGGCAGCCTGCCCGTATTTGGGGGTTCGCTAGGTATTGACATGTTCGGTTACACAAATCTTCGTTTTGCGGAAAGAAGAAGACAATAAATCCCACTGTGAAAGATACCACTGCTTCACTGAGTGGCTTGTGCTGCGAAGGTAGCCCAGGACTGAGCTTGGTAGATCTATCGACCTGGCTGGTCATATCTGTCTCTGTCATTTGGACGGTCATTTTGGCCTTGGATGGTTTGTAATACACAAATATGGACTTTATTAGGAAGAAATGATTGGCTTTGATATCAAATTTGGCAGGGCAGCCAAGACGACTGTGATACTCCGTATACATGTATTGGCGGAGGCCTGCTTGGCTGTCTGCTGAATATTTGCGTCTATGTCACGCTCGAGTGTGAAATGCAAATTCATACCGATGGCACAAGTCATAATGCTATGTATATTATATAGACCCAAGGACGGACTATACGAAATCCTTACCTACGTTGGTACGACGTCGCTGGTCGCGCGTGAGCTGCTCACCACAAACCGAGGGAGTACTCGTAAGCCCCTCGCTGCACCATTGTACTCGTAGAACCCACTCCACTGTGGGCGCTGGCGGCATCGAACGCAAAAAAAGCTTGTCCGCTTCAGGACGGCCCAATCGCCAGCTGGCGGGGCGCAAGCTTGATGATGCAGTGCGGGCGGTGGATTTCTCATCCACCAGTGGAGCTCCCCGACCTGGTGACAGCGCCCTGCATCCCCATTCATTGCATCAACCTCTCTGGCTGGCTGAGCGCCAGTCTCCTCCCACTTCCTGGCCCAACAAAGCTCGCTCGCTCGCCTCTGGCATCGCCTCCCGCTCATTCCATCGATATTTGTTCCTCCGGTGTCGTCGTCCATCAGATATTAGCGGCGGCTGCTTGCCCTGACCCATGCTCGGCACCCCTGCTTCCCTCATCACCGTTTGAAGCTTTGGGAGCAAGGCTCCCCCGCTCCCTCCCGCCCCGCCGCGGGAAAGAAGACAATCGTTCTCATAGCTTGGTTAATACCGTCATTGACTCCCATAGCCATGGCATCCGCCGAGCACTGCCTGTTGTGCTTTGAAGCCCTGGATGCCGAGCTGAACAACCGCAAACCCCTCTCCTTGGACGAGATCCAGGCGTCCTGGGTCGTGTACAACAGCTCCGTTGCGTCCAAGGAAGCCTTCGTCCCCAAGGATCCCGCGTTGCGCCGCGTCGCCGCAGACAGCGACTCTGCCTCGACATCGTCCTCCTCGACGTCCCTCGCAGCATCGACTCCAGCGACATCCGCGGCGTCTCTAACGCCTGCCGTCTCCTCGGCACCGCTCTTTGTCACCTGGAACACGGTAGACGACCCCAAAGACGCCGCCGACGACGACAACGAAGAGGACGATGACGACGACGACGTCTCCCTGCGCGGCTGCATCGGCACCTTTGAAAGCCAGCCGCTCGCCGAAGGCATCCCCGAGTACGCCGTCATCTCGGCGCTGCAGGACACGCGCTTCCCGCCCGTGTCGCGCCGCGAGCTGCCGTCGCTCCGGGTCTCGGTGACGCTGCTGACCGACTTTGAGGAGGCCGCCGACCCGTGGGACTGGGACATTGGCGTGCACGGCATCCGGCTGTCGTTTTTCGACCGCAGCCGCCGCTACGGCTCCACGTACCTGCCCGACATTGCCTCGGAGCAAGGGTGGACAAAGGACGAGACGCTCTTCTCGCTCGTCCGCAAGGCCGGCTGGATGGGCAGCCGCTCGCGCTGGAAGGACCTCGAGCTGAAAGTCACCCGGTACCAGGGCAAGAAGGTGTCGATGAGTTACGCGCGTTACAAGAAGTGGAAGGACTGGGCAGCCAGTAAAGCACAGTAGAGGCTCGTGCCGCATTTGATGAACTGGGTCATGATAGAAAGGCGTTTATGGAGTTTCAGCAGTTATAATTTTGTTTGCTATTTTATGGATTTACTTGGTCTTTTTCTGTTGCATCCAGTTTCTCCTCCCCTGGGCAAGATTCGCAAAACTGGGTGCGGGATATCATATATACATTCGTATAGCTCGGCTTGCACCGTTGGCAGCCGACAATCACAGTTGGCTATTCCAAGTAGGTAGCCTACTATACATATCATCACATTTACAATACTTTTCACCTCATATCCACTGTCATGATCGCGGTACGCCAAGAACCTGGAGAGTAGCCCGTGCGCCCAGCCTGATCCAATTGTCAATGTCTTCTTGCGTCGCGACGGAGATGTACCCCAGCATCCCCGGTGCATTCGTCGCGGCCTGTCCCACGGCAGCTTGCCGCCGCGGAATCACCATCATCCAGCGCTTGGTGAGGATAAAGTTGTGCGGGCACCCGGCACCGTGCTTCTCCGTGTTTGCCTCCCGCGTCTCCAGACTGACGCTCTTTCTCCAAGCCTTTGTCGACGTCTGCAGCAGGCCATTATAAGTTCTGACGAGGCTCTCCACACTAAGATCCTTGAGATCGTGCTTGTGCCGGTGATGAGCCCACTCAAACGGCACCGGCGGCTCCCCGCGATGGCCCTCCTCCTCATCCAGAAACGCCGCAAACGACTCTCTCGGCAGCGGCATCAGCTGCATGTGCTTGTGCATCCTGCTGCAGCCTGCGTCCTTGCCGCCGTTGTAAAAAACCATGTAGTCTCCTTCAGCGGTGGGGGCCAGCGCGTCCCGGGCGGCCCGGAGGTCGCTCTCGTCCAGCGGCTCGTGCTGCCGGCGGTGGCCGTCGGCGGTGACGAGCATGAGGCTGGGCCTGGCGTAGCAGAACTTGTTGACGGCGATTACGTGCGTGTCTCCGAGCGAGCCGATTTCAAAGCCGGCGGTGGTGATGTCGCTGCCGGGGCGGCGCTCCGAGGTGTCATCATCCTGTGGTGTCGTTGGCTGAGTAGACAGCTTTTGAAAAGTTGGCTTGTTGGCGACGGCAGAGCTTAGGACAAAGTGAAACTATATGCGTGGGGTAATTACTGTTAATTGAGGCGATTGACTTTTGCAACGGCGGTGTTCATGAGGGCATTACCTGTAGATTGGAGTCTCTGTGTGTAACGACTCGCTGGTCAGGGTTGTACAGCACGGTGCCTTCCTCGACAAGCCTATCAAAGGCCGCGAGCATCTGTGTCTCATCCATTGAGTCTGTCACGCTTGGTCTAGCGCCTCAATTTGGTTTATTTTGTCCAATTCACGCCGTCATACGCTAGGTATAGTACCAGACGAGTGCAAGTCGTCATAGAAGGACTCCATAATGCTAGCCAAACCTACTCACCTACGTAATCCGAGCCTCTCACGTGAGCTATGCCTTTATTCATCCATCATACTCTGCTTGCAACCCCGAGCCCTTGAACAGAAAAGGATGTTGCAAAAACCAAATAAAAGAAAAATAAAATCACCAGCCTTCTACAGTTTGAGAATTCCGTGTAGAGCTGCGCGAGACAACGAGGTACACAAGTCGTGATATTGCTAACCCGCGTGCAGCTGCTGTGACTGACCTGACCCAAACGCGGCATGTGGGCGGCCGATCGGGCATCTCTGCAGGCAGGCCAGCCACTTTTCCTTGTCTCTAATTATATATGGCGATGCAACCCTACCCTGCCTTAGCCTCGGTGCGATTCGTGGTGCAAAAGAACGGCAAACGAGGTACGCAAGGGAAGAGAAAAGAAAGTCGACAACCTGTTCGTCAACGCGGTTGTCTCTAAAGCCCGGGCGCGCCATTGGTGTCTTGGAGAAAGAGAGCAGCAGAATGCGTTTGCGTTTGACTCGTTATGGCCGTGTGCTGGTCTGTGCAAGAACGAATATATTACGTCCTAGCGCTAATATGCTCAGTTTATATGTCCTCACCATTATAGCCGTTTCTAACACGGTAGTTGGATGATTCTGCCTCGCAAACGAAAAGCATCACCGGCAAGACTTATGTCTGGCCGCCAACTCGCGTGCCGTCCCAACTGGCCGGTCATGTCTGAGACGAGCCACACTGTCCAGCCAAGTGACCTGTGATACCGGGCCGATGGACGCATTACAGACTAGGCAGCACCAGTGACAGAGTAGGAGTAGGGCAGCATCGGCGTGTTATGCCCGCCGACGTTTATCCCGTTGACGCATAAACTCGCCGACATCAGTACCCCTCTCGTTGTACTGTACCCCGGACTACATAGTTTTTTGCCGAACTCCAGATACTGGGCGACGGAAAGCTCACCGAGCCATGTACGTACATACTGGACATCAGCTGCTATTCGGCAGTTGTCGCGTGTATGCCGTCGCACGGTCGTTTTCTTGCCTTGCGGGTCCCGTAGCCTGCATATTGCGACTCTACTTAGACGGGCTACCCATGGCAAGTAGAAAACAGGCAGCAGGCTATTCATCGTCTGATAGGAAGTGAAAGAGTTTACATTCGTAATCATCTACGGTGCCCTATCACACCACACAACGGACTGTCGGCCGGATACCTCCCTTTGCGCTCTCCCTAGTCGGAGCTCACCACCATGTCAACGCCTCATTCTCCTCTCTGTCATCCGTCATATTACAGCGCTGGGCCGTTCCGATAATCTGGTAACAGGTCACCCCGCTGCGACGGGGCCGGGAGGGGAGGATTGGGGAGACAGAGCCCGCCTAAAAGGCCCCGATACCCGACTCCCAACCACTGACAAGAAGGCCCGAACGCCACACACGGGCTCTAGTCGGCCGCGGGACGGGTGGGAGGAGAAAGGGTCTAATTCCCCCCCTGGCCACCTCGCGAACGCGGTAATATAGTGCTATCCTAGTCCGAGCAGGTACCGTAGTACCATACTCGTACTCGTAGTACGGGTGCCCCGTACAGGTGGTGGAGATTGCCTAGTCATATTCTGGCGTGTTGTTTCTTCTTCTGGTGCTGCTTTTTTTTTTCGCGCGTAAAGGGCCTAGACAGTGCGCTTTTTGGTGGTGTCGCCTCCCCACGCCCGCGCTGCTGGCGCAGGGACGTCGTCTTCTCCCTTGTCTCGAGTATTCGCACCGCACTGACTGTGCGGCAGTTCTTTTTCCTCCTGCAAACTACATATCCTCAAACTCGGAACTTGTGATTTCCACGTCCTTGCAGAATTTGAATTCTTGCTTTGTTTTGCGTCGTCTTCTGGAAATTGCGACGATACTCGACCTCTGTACCGCGACTGTTCGCCCATTTACACGCAGATCGTCGCGCGCCACGACCACGACCACGACCACGCGACCGACACTCTTTGCGCGCCAGCGTGAGAACCGAACCGACCAGGGTCGCACACGAGTTGTTCGCTTGTGGTGATCGCCGGGGGCGTTGAAACTGGTACGAACCGCTCTCTCTCTATACGTAAACCACGTCGCACGAAACAGAACCGACCAGATCGCAGGAGCCCTGCGCTTCCCACCCCCGCCAGCATCGCGCGACACCAAACCATGGCTGGACCACAGTATACCCAGCAATATCAGCAACCACACGCGCCGCACATGCAACAGCAACACCCCTACCAGCAGCAGCACCAGCTGCCCGTCCCGCAAGCACAGCCTCCGCAGTCCATCCCCCCGGTACCCATCTCCATCACCATCTGCGGCGATGGCGGCTGCGGCAAGTCGTCCATCACGCTGCGCCTGGTGCGCTCGGCCTGGACGTCCGAGTACGACCCGACCATAGAGGACAACTACAGCGTGACGCGAAACATTGACGGCATCACCTACCACATGTCGCTGACGGACACGGCGGGCCAGGAGGAGTACCGCGGGATGTGGGCGTCGTCCAACCTGGGCGCCGACGCCTTCCTGCTCGTCTACGACATCACCTCGCGCGACTCGCTCGAGGCCCTGCAGTACTTCAACGACCTCATCGACATGGAGGCCGAGACGCGCCTGGACAATGCCGAGCGCGCCCGCCGCGCCGGTGTCGGCTCCCACGCCTACGTCGCCCCCGGCGGCGGCAGCGGCTCCAAGATTGTGCCCCCCGTCAAGATTGTCGCCGGCAACAAGTGCGATCTGCAGGAGAGCCGCCAGGTGTCCGCCGCCGTCGGCCTCGACTGGGCCCGCAAGCGCGGGTGCGGCTTCATGGAGACGAGCGCCCGCCTCGAGGTCAATATCGAGGAGACGTTTGCCCTCATCGTCCGCCGTGTCATTGAGCGCCGCCGCCTCGCCGAGATGGGCATCCTCGACAACACGGAGATGAACGCCCGCGGCATGACCAAGCCGCTGTCGCCACTGCCCGGCAACAGCGAGAACGAGAAGCGGGCGCCTGGACTGAGGGGGCCACACCCGACGGGCGAGAAATTTGGACGTGGCGAAGGCGGCTTTTGGAAGAAGCTGCGTTGCTGGTAAACGACGATGTGGTGGATATTGGCGCGAAGAAATTGAACATGTCTCATGGACGAAACGGCGTTACTTGGATGGGCTCTTTGTTTTGGATGGAATCAGAACAGCATGACAACGAGAATGAGAATTGGGATGGAGTACACGACATTGTCAGCTTCTTGTTTATGCTGCATTTTTGGGGCCCTGTTTTTGTTTCTGGTTTACTTGCTTCTTCTTGGACAAGAATGTTATGGGTTGGATACCAGTGGGATATTTGATACCAAAGGGCTATTTTTAACTATTTTATTTCGGCAATGGGCGTCCTGGGACAGTATGGCGGAATCGCGTGCAGGACGTGGTGGATTACTGCGATGCAGCTATTAGATAGTTGACGTTATGAATCTATGTACGGAAGACATTACGTGTGCAGGGTACATTCTAGCGGCCGAGACGATGCATTTGTCTACTGCAACCTATAAAAACTGCGGCCTCGCTCGAGTGACTCAACCGAGAGACCGCCAATCGGATCCTTGCGATGTCAGCCTCACTTGGTGTATTTGGGAACGCTTACATATGGTGAGGCCAATTCCTTCCTCGTCAACTATTTCTCTGCGCCTGTAAATTGGATACACATTTTCATCATTGGTAGTACTGTCCGCGCTATCTGCTGAATGGCACCCATCCTCCACCTCGTCAGGCACGCAGAGGGCCATCACAACGTCGGCGCGGGCGACGACTACATCCCAGACCCAGAGCTGACACAAGCCGGTACTGCACAATGCAAAGCCCTGCGTGCTTCATTTAACCACCATTCGAGCGTGGTGTGTGTGGTGTCTTCACCGATGCGCCGGGCCCTGCAGACGGCACTATACAGTTTCGCCAGCGACGCTCTACCGCCCATCACCGCGTTGGACCTGCTACAAGAAACGTCCGACTCACCCAACGACATTGGCTCTAGCGTAGAGAGTCTCAAGGCGCAGTTTGGCGACGCCGTAGACTTTTCCAGCGTCTCGCCGTCGTGGACGGATAAGAGCACAGGGACCATGTGGGAAGCAGACGTGGACAAGGTCACCGCCAGGGCAGCGCTGACAAGGCGAGTGTTGAAGGAGATGGGCGGCAGCGGCGACCATGACTTGGTTGTCGTTTGTCATGCAGAGTATCTACACTTCTTGACTGACGATTGGGAGGGGGTGACGTTGGAATGCCGTACGCTGAGTTTTGTCCACAAGGTTTGTGCAAGTTACTAACTGGTATATCCAAATGTAGGCTCGACATGGTCAAACTGCGAGTATCGGTCTTATGAATTTATAGAGGTTCACGGTGGTGAGGATGTTGCACTGCGGGAAACGGATGAGAGCTGGGCACGACGACGGCCCGGGCATGTGAGACCTTCGTTGGACGACCAGGCCCAGTGGCGTCGTCAAATGCTTGAGGAGTTGAGGCCTTGTATGAAGTTTGCTCCATTGTAGGATGTATGCTGGTAGTGTGTTATTGGGCGATATATACAGTAATGTATTAGTTGGCGTAATATGGGTCAATATCTTATATGTCCATACAAAGTGGCCACGGACTTACCGTTACCGTGGCTGATTTTGAGGACCATTACAGGATTCCATTTTTTTTTCTGGAAGTATTAAATTTATTTATATTCTCTTATACTATAGAATCCGGAGCTCTTACAATGTCGAATTAAATTTTTGTTGATTTGCAAAACCACATGTAAGGCAAGTATATGATTCCATCCACAGCCCGTCCGTCGTTCGCACCAGGCACGACGCCACCCAGCCGCATCCGTCCACCCTTCCGGCCCAGATAAGCCTGCAACCACCCACTGTCTCGCCCCCTGCAAGAGTTCCAGCCAGTCCAGTGGAAGCCTTCTGACGTGCTTTCCATCCAGCGGAGCCCCAGGCCCCGAACGGACGACCGTGATTCGGCCACGGCACTGACAGAATGGATCCTCGCCGCCCTCGACTCCCGGGTGTCCACACACCGGCCGGTAAGAAGCACCAGTTCGGCATTGTTCACAGGCTAAAAGAGGGCCGAAAAAATAACCAAGGCGGACATAGTGGCGCTTCCTCCGGGTTCCTTTAATCCCTCCGGGCCTTGGCTGGCTAATAGTTTTTCTCCTCCTTTATACATTTTTTTTTTCTGTACCTGTCATAAATCTTGCATACACTTGCTTCCCAGCACATCACACACGCCCGCCCGCCCTCTCCCCCCATCCCGCCCCCACCATTACTCTCCCAAGTCCCTGTCCGCAGCAAATGTCACCTGGTGCTACACGGTCGTCGGAGGCGGCGGCCAATGGTCACCAAAATGGCCATGCGGCTGCTGCCCCGCGGCAAGACCACAAACTGCATAGGGCTGAGGAGCTGGACAATGTACGTCACCAAAGACAAGCCAACAGTCAACTCTTCTGGGCTGTTGGCTTTCTTAATTTTCCTACTTTCTACGTCGTACGATGCTTCCACATTGTACCCCTCCTTGCTTCATGTTTGCTAACCTCATCTTACATTAGCTCCTAGATGCTGTCCGCCAGCTCGTCATCCCCTTTGTCAAGGCCGCAGACGATGAGGCCCAGGTCAAGCCGTCCGGCAACATTGCCCCCGGCGGCCGCCGCGTCCTCGTCCAGTCTCACCGGCCTGCCGACCTCGCGGCCAAGCTCAAGCTTGTCCTGCCCGAGGAGGGCCAAGGACAAGACGGCCTGCTCAGCATGATTGACAAGATTCTCCAGTACAGCGTCAACACCTGGGATCAAGGGTTCATGGATAAGCTGTACGCGAGCAACACCCCCGTATGTCTTACTCGCACCCCTGCTCTTACTGAAATGCATCAAACTAACACAGTCACTCGGCTAGGTGGGCGTCATCTCTGATCTCGTCCTCTCTATCCTCAACACAAATGTACGTCTCGCCCCCCGCGCAAGCTCCTCATCCACCCCGTCGCATGCAATGACTAACCTCTACGCCAGCTTCACGTCTACCAAGTCTCGCCAGCCCTCACCGTCATAGAAAAGACCACCGCGCGCGCCCTGGCCAAGCAATTCGGCTTCGACGGCCCCTTTGCCGGCGGCGTCACCTGCCAGGGCGGCAGCGCCAGCAACCTCACCTCGCTCGTCGTCGCCCGCAACACGCTCTACCCGAACTGCAAGACGGCCGGCGCCGGCAAGTACAACTTTGTCGTCTTCACCAGCGGCCACGGCCACTACTCGGTCGAGAAGAGCGCCATGGTCTGCGGCCTCGGCAGCGACAGCGTGTGCGCCGTCCCCGTCGACGCCGACGGCTGCATGCGGCCCGACGCCCTGCGCGAGGCCATCGCCGACGCCAAATCCAAGGGCAAGACGCCGCTCTACGTCAACGCCACGGCCGGCACCACCGTGCGCGGCTCCTTTGAGCCATTTGAGGACATCTCGCGCATCTGCAAGGATAACAACATGTGGATGCACATTGACGCCAGCTGGGGCGGCCCCGTCATCTTCTCGTCGCGCCAAAAGGCCAAGCTCCGCGGCTCCCACCTCGCCGACTCCATCACCATCAACCCGCACAAGATGATGAACGTGCCCACGACGTGCTCGTTCCTGCTCGGGCCGGACATGCGTGTCTTCAACGCCGCCAACAGCACCAGCGCCGGCTACCTCTTCCATGGCAGCGACGACGGCGAGGTCTGGGACCTGGCCGACCTGACGCTGCAGTGCGGCCGCCGCGGCGACGCCCTCAAGCTCGCCCTCGCGTGGCTGTACTACGGCGCCGACGGTTTCGAGAAGCAGGTCGACCACGCCTTTGACATGGCCTCGTACCTGTATCGGCTGCTCGAGGAGACGGGCAACTTTGTCCTGCTCGGCGACAACCCGACGCCCTGCCTGCAGGTGTGCTTCTACCACGCCCCCGGCGGGAAGCTGTCAGAGGACAAGGACGCGAATACGAAGAAGACGCAGACTATTGTGCACGCGCTGATTCAGAGGGGCTTCATGGTTGACTACGCACCTGGTGAAAAGGGCAGCTTCTTGCGAGTCGTGGTGAATGTGCAGACGCTGCCTGGCACCGTAGAGGGCCTTGCCAAGGCTTTGAACGAGCTTGAGGCCCAGCTTTCATAATGATGGCATGCATGCATGACGGATACGATATACAGACATACACATACAGTACAAGATATAGACGAAATAAACGGTAAAGAATGCTTTCAACCTTTTTTGTTCTCACTAGCTGCCGGGTGTCGTCGTTTAGCTGAAGTTGAAGAGTTCTTCCCAACGCAACACATCCTTCACACTGTCCTCATCTAGAGTCAAACGTGCGCAACTGGCAACGTCCGGTGACCTGACGCGCAAGTGAACGCTCCTAGTCGCCAGCCATGGAAAGTAGCCGGCCATCTCCCAGTCCACGACACCTACAATCTCCCCGTCAATGACAATAAGATTAGCTGGCCAAAAGCCATTGTGTACGAAGCACAATGCGCCAGTAGGAAAGGCGGGTGTTCCGAACATGATGTCATGCTCCTCCATTGAGATGCCTCTGTGGACTCTCGGGGCCGGATCTGGAACAATATACGACGGGGCTGTTTGGCTTTCATCGGGCTTGATGGTGTCTCGCAGCTTTCGGAGAATGTCCCTAGCTTCGTCTATAAAAAATGTCTTCTTGACTTTGGTCAAGTATTGCCAGGCGACGTCAAGACCTACGCCTAGGATTCTTTCCTGGACTAAAACGCTTCGGCCATTGATCTGCGATGAATCAGTTAGTATCCTATCAGAGTACTTGGAGTTAAAAAATAATACGGCATACCTTGTCTGCAAAATATATCTTCGGTACACGAATCCCGCTGCACTTTTCCTTTACGAGATTCGTGGCGGCGACCTCGTTTGCGTCCACAAGTGTGCAGTCTGGCCCAGCCCGCTTCTTCAAGTGGGAGGACTTGATAATCAGGCTGCCAAATGCAAACACGTCTCTCCCGCTGCGGATGTTTTCGTAGATCCGGTGCGACTCATTACACTGGGACAGAATGTCACTCCAGTAGGCAATCGACTCTGGGGTTGTAGAGTTGATATGCTCCGCAGCTGGTTTGAAGTCAGCTGGGTGCGGGAGGTAACGGCCGTAGTGCGGCTTGTTGACGTGATGGTCCGAAGCGGGGATTTTCGCAGGGTTGGCTTCGTATGGATTTTGATATTCCATTTCGACGTTAAACCGAATCTTCTTCCGTTAAAATTGTGAAGGGCTTTGCAGGTACAGAGTTACGTGTTTGTCGGCGTGGATGCTTGGGTAATGCAATGAAAGAGCTCTGCGTTTGCAGCCAAAGGCGGCCTGAGTTGCAAGAGCGAGGATAAACCCTGCCAAAGGAGACAGCCTACTGTTCACTTATGACTGCTCGATTCTATTGTATCGTATCGAAATAGAGAATACCCCATACCACTGCCCTATCAGACGTCCTGACGATTTAGGCAACCGGGCTGCTCAAGCCGCTTTACATGGCGCTCGCTGCCATACTAACAAGACCACCGATGAGATGCCCCACACACAGCCCACCACCAGCGATCACACCAAAGCAGCAATTCCTTATCTTATCTACCGCGATCAGAGAAAAAAAAAGTTCAGGCGACGGACTACCTTCACCACCTTCCGTTCAGCCAACAGCACACAATTCCACAACGATGCCGAAGCCACGCACAAAACGCGGTGGCCGCGAGGAGCGAAAACGAAAGCAAAGGGAAGAAGAGGAAGCAGCCTCTGGCGAATTGCAACCGAAGCGCGCCCGCCACAACGACGACGACGACAATGCCCAAGATGAACACAACGACCAGCCCGCCGCCGGCGCCGACTACCACAATGGCGCAGAAGAGGTAGCAGAGTCCGGCTCAGGTTTCGCCCAGCACCACCAGGAGGGCCCCGGCGAGACGGAATACTTTGGCACCCTCGCCGACGAGGAGCAGGAATACTTTCGCCGCGCAGACGAGATGCTGGAGCTCAACCAGTTTGGCTGCGCCGAGGAGCGCGACATGTTCCTGCAGAGTGTCTTCGAGGAGGCCAAGGGCAAGGAGCTCAAGCTGGCGAGCAGCCAGTCGTGCTCGCGGCTGATGGAGCGCCTGATCCAGCTGTCCAACACGTCGCAGAAGAAGCGCCTCTTCAGCGCCTTTGCCGACCACTTCCTGTCGCTGGTGCAGCACCGCTTCGCCAGCCATTGCTGCGAGGCACTGTTCCTGCGCTCGGCGGGCGTCATCTCGCAGGAGCTGTCGGGTTTCATGATGGATACCACTGGTGCCGACGCTGCGGAGCAGGAGCCCGAGGAGTCGATGGAGAACCTGTTCCTGGCGACGCTGGACGAGCTCGAGGGCAGCATGAGCTTCCTCATCACCGACCGCTTCGCGTCGCACACCCTCCGCGTCCTACTTCTGGTGCTCTCCGGTCGACCTCTCGAGGACGTGGCTTTCAAGACGCTCATGAAGAGCAAGAAGAAGGAAAACATCTCCGTGGCCGGCTCCAAAGCAGCCGACGAGCAGAACCAGGGCCTGCGCGCGGTGCCCGAGTCCTTCACCGGCGCCGTCACCAAGATCATCCGCGACTCGACCGCCGCCATGGACGCAACCAGTCTGCGCGTTCTCGCCACGCACCCCATCGGCAACCCGACACTGCAGCTGTTCCTCGAGCTCGACCTCTCGCTCAACAAGGCGGAGCAAAAAGCCGACGCCGAGCATCCGGCGCTGCTCTTCCAGCTGCTCCCCGGTGCGCCGCAGTCGCTGGCCGACGAGTCGTCACCGGCTGCCGAGTTCATCAACGGCATGATCTACGACCAGATCGGCTCGCGACTTGTCGAGACAATCATCGCGCACAGCCCCGGCAAGATCTTCAAGGCGCTCAACCAAAACGTCTTCCTGCCGCGCATCCAGGGCTACGTGCGCAACGACATCTCGTGCTACCCGGCGATCCGCGTGCTCAACCGCCTCGGCAAGGACCACCTCATCGAGGCCGTGGACAAGATCCTCCCCACGGTGCCGCAGCTGGTGTCCAAGTCGCGGTTCAACGTCCTGCGCACGCTGTTTGAGCGCTGCGCCGCGCGCGGCCTGCAAGACCAGGTCAAGAAGCTGATGAAGGGCCTCCGCGAAGGGTGCGGCAAGCAGCCCGCCGACCTCGTCGTGACGCTCTGCTCGCTGCAGGAAAAGGACGAGAAATCCAAGAAGAAGAACGACGTGCAGCAGCTGAGCAAGAACGAGTACGCCATCCAGTCCCACGGCGCGCAGCTCCTCACCACCCTCCTCTCCATCCCCGGCCCGGCCAAGGGCGTGCACGAGTCACTATCGGCGCTGTCAGTCGAGCAGCTCCTCCGCCTCGCCAACGCCTCGATGCCGACCGTAACGCTGCTGACCACGGCGCTGCTCACGCCGTCGGCCAACGCCGTGTTCCAAAAGTCCACCGTCAACACGCTGCTGCCGCACGTCGCGACGCTCGCGACCTCGCAGTACGGCCACAACGCCGTCGTGGCCATGGCGCAGGTGCCCACCCGCGGCAAGGACTTTAGCGTGCCGGCGCACATCAAGGAGGCCGTCATGCAGGCGCTCGCGGCGCAGGAGCGCGAGCTGAGGGAGACGTGGATGGGTCGCAGCGCCTGGCGCGCGTGGAAGGGCGACATGTGGAAGAGCAGGCGCGGCGACTGGAAGGCTTGGATCAAGGAGCAGGTTGCCGAGGAGCAGCAGCAGCAGGGTCCCCGGGTGACGGGGCCGAATGGGGAGAAGCGGGGAGAGGGACGTGATAAGAAGGACAAGAAAAACAAGCAGCAGAAGAAGACGGAAGAGGAATAGACGCTGCGTTGCTGAATTGTATATATAGATTTATAACGAAGTAAATATACCACCATGCATAGCACTCCATCTACATGCCATCACCATATGGTCAACCTTGTCAAGCATAATTGTAAAACTCGCCCGTAAACCAACTAACTGTTAAAAACTGCTTACAAAAGAAGAAATCTCTTTTCTCCTCCAATACGCAAGGCAACCCATCAAGACACCTCTGCAAACCACCAGGCGCCAAACTGTCATTTCAGCCAACACACCACCCCCAGTCAAACCAACGTCACACAAAGTCCTCCTCCCCATCCCGACACAACTCCACGTTTTCTTTGACACCTGCAGCCGTCCACGTTCCCCATTTCCCGCGCGCGGAACTCCCTCTCCCCGATCCGATTCGTCTATTCATCCATCATCGCGCCTGTCACCCCTCGTGTCCGCTATGTACGCAGCCGTTCAGCCCCAGCCGGTCATCCTCCCCAGTAGTAGAACACGTTGTGCTTTCCCCCTTCCATGCGGCAGCCGTGGCCATGGCGTACATTTTCTTCCTTGCATTCACGCTGCTCGGTACCTGAAAATGGGGGCCAGCCGCAGCCGCTCCACCACCCCCTTTCAAATTGGTCAACGTCCTTTGTTCGTCGCGGAGGCGGAGCGGTGCCATCCCCAAGGTCGAAACGTCTGGCTTAAAATGGCAACGGGAAACGCCTTGTGCGCACCGACTAGACACCGGTTGCCCCCCTTTTCCTTTCTTGACCAGTCCTATTCTTTGCGTGCTTCTATTCGTTCTAGTTCGCTAATCGTACCAATTATGGAATAGGTTCTTCTCCCCTTGTGTTTCTGCATCTGTTTCCTGTAAAGGCAGCTCGGGATTACGCAGGGCGCTTAGGCTGACGAAGAAGGCCCGTTTGCGTTTTTGTTTTGTTTTTCCTTATAATGCGCATGCGTTTGAAGAAGCCTATGTTACTTTGCTTGTTCTATGCATTCTGTTTGTACCTTCTTTCACTTTTTTTCCCCTTTCTGACTTGCATGTCACTTAAGGCTCATTGTCTGCTCTTTCTTTACAATGAATACAATGGATTGAGCTCCTACAACAAGGCAAACTCGCATTTTTCTCACACTTTGAATTCTATTCCAATATTTTTCGCGGCCCTTTTTAGATCTCTTCTCGTTTAATATGCATCTCCTTCAACTAAGTTGATATACCTACGAACAGCCTCCTCTTCTCTTCCCGTCTTATCTCAACAATCATATCCGTCCTCGACCACAAACACACTGTCAATCCTCTCCAAAGCCTCCATCACATTTTTACTCAGTCTGTACACCCTAAAAGCATATCTCAAGTCCAACAACAGAAAAGAGAACCAGCAATGGCACGAGGGGGCTACGACTGCACCGGCGCAGCCTACGGGTCCCACGCCCACAAGACCACCCGCGAAATCTACCGCTCCCTCGCAGGCGCAACACCGCGTGCCAACACGCCCGTCCAGGGCTACATGCTCGCCCCAGACGGGTGTACCACGCCACGAGCTTCCGCAGTGCCCATGATGGTGATGCAAGACTCGGGTGCCACAGTCCTCCCCAGCTCACACTCCGCCGCAGCGGCAGCGGCAGCGGCAGCACAGACCTTTAGCATGCAAAACGGCATGATCGGGTACGGGTACGGCACTGCTCCCGCCGTTTCAGGGTACAGACAGCCGTCGTCGTCGTCGTCGATGGGCGGCTATGCCTCGCAGCAGCAGCAGCATCCACAGGCTTCCATGGCTGCTGTGCAGGGCAGTGGCGGATACCTTCACGGAAACGGAGTCGTGCGCTACTCGACAGGTGCACCACAAGGATGCTCCTATGGACAACAACCGTATCCGATGCAAAGTGTTGGTCAAGGAGGTTACTATGTTGGTGGTGTGGGTGTAAGTGGTGGCGGCGCCGCGTACAACTATGCTACCCCTCAAAGCTACCACGCCTCAAGATCCAGTCGTGGGCCGTACTACTGAAGCGAGAAAAGAAACCAAAAAGTTATGAGAGATGAGATGAAAAGTATATCTCTGGGTATTTGCATTTTGTTCATATTGTTACGTCACGTTGAGGTGACCGATGTCGCACAGGGCGATTGAAATTATAACTGCTTTCTTGCTTTGTCACAAAAGGTCTAATTGCCTTTTGACACGCTGGCACGCTGCCGAACCGGGACCTTATCCCCTTTTATTCGTAAGCTCTTATCCGTCTCTGGCATTTTATTATTTTATAAATCTCCATGTTTAATTTGGGCGACTCTCCAAGCCTTTTTTCGCATCTGCTAACCCTTGTCGAACAGATATACCACACCCATTTTTCATTACAAAGGAAAATCAACAAGTCATTACGCTATACTTCCTTTTAGTGGTGGAAGAGACGAATGTTTTGCTCGACAAAGGTGATGCCCAGGCCCTCGGCGGTCTGGATAACGGCGCCGTCGTTCTGGCTGCCGCTGGGGGCGGCAATGTACTTGACGCCGGAGCGGGCGGCGCGGAAGACGTTGTCGATAAAGGGGAACTGGGGTGTAAAAAGTTAGCTGAATAGTTCTCTCTGCAATAAAAGCCTGGCTCTGAGTCTTTCATAAATCTGGCACACTTACAAAGGCGTCGCTGGACACGCAGACATTGCTGAGCTGCTTCATCCAAGCCTCGCGCTCCTCCTCGGTGAAAGCAGGAGGGACGCCGTCAAAGACGGCCTCAAAGGCCTCGCGCTCGGCGCCAGACTTGGGCAGCTGGCCGCTGACGAGCAGGTCAATAGCGTTGCTCTTGTCGGGGCGCTTGGTGCCCTTCTTCCACTTGATGCCGAGGACGCGCTCGTGGAAGCGCATCCACCAGTTGTCGGCCTTGTCACCGGCGAGGCGGGTGCAGTGGATGCGGGACTGCTGGCCGGCGCCGAGGCCGACGACCTGGCCGTTGACGGCGTAGCAGACCGAGTTGCTCTGCGTGTACTTGAGGGTGATGGTGGCAATGGTGAGGTCGCGGGCGGCGCTCTCGGGCAGGGAACCGTCCTTGGGGGTGATGACGGTGCTGAACGTCTTGGGGGTGATTTCGACGTCGTTGCGGTGCTGCTGCAGGTTGACGCCGTAGACGGTACGGGTCTCGGTCGGGCCGGGGTTGTACTCGGGGTCGATCTGCAGGACGAGGTACTTGCCGCCCTTCTTCTTGCGCAGGATCTCGAGAGCGGCGTCCTCGTAGCCGGGGGCAATGACACCGTCCGACACCTCCTTGGAGATGATGCTGGCGGTGGGGACGTCAACGACGTCGCTGAGAGCGATAATGTCACCGAAGCTGCTCATGCGGTCGGCACCACGGGCGCGGGCGTAAGCCTGGGCCAGGGCGGAGGTCTCGATGCCCTCGATATCGCTGACCATGTAGACCTTGCGCTCGTCCTCGGAGAGCGGGAGGCCAATGGCGGCACCGGCGGGGGAGACGTGCTTGAAGCTGGCGGCGGCGGGCTTGCCGAGGGCCTGCTTGAGCTCCTTGACGAGGGGCCAGGCGTTGAGGGCGTCGAGCAGGTTGATGTAGCCGGGGGAGCCGCAGAGGGCCTTGAAGGGCAGCTTGGCGCCGTTGGTGAAGGCGGCGGCGGGCTTCTGGTGCGGGTTGGCGCCGTAGCGGAGGGCGAGGTACTGGTCGCCGCCGCCGGCGTACTCCTTGCGGAAGAAGTCGGAGATGGCGGTGTCGTAGTCGGCGGTGTGCTCAAAGGCCTTGAGGGCGTAGCGGTTGCGGCTGGCGTCGGTAATTTGGCCCTGCTCGAGCTCCTTGAGGAAGCCGGCGTAGTCGTTGGGGTCGCTGAGGATGGTGACGCGCTTGTGGTTCTTGGCGGCGGCGCGGAGCAGCGTCACGCCGCCAATGTCGACCTCCTCGACGGCCTCGGGGATGCTGACATTGACCTTGGCGACCGTCTCCTTGAACGGGTACAGGTTGCAGACGACAAAGTCGACCTTGTTGATGTTCTGGTCGGCCAGGTCCTTCTCGTCCGACTCGAGGTTGCGGGCGAGGATGCCGGCGTGGACGGCGGGGTGAAGCGTCTTCACGCGGCCGGCGAGCATCTCGGGGGCCTTTGTGATGGCGCTAACATCTCTGCAGAAAAGAACACCATGGTTAGCTATTTTTCTATGAAAGGGAAACCTAAAACGGGGGTGGCCGCAAGGAAGCAAGAAAACGTACTCGACGGGCATGCCAGACTCGCGAATCATCTTGGACGTGCCGCCCGACGCCAGGATGCGCACATTCTGCTGCACGAGGCCCTTGGCCAGGTCCAGCAGCCCCGTCTTGTCGTAGACGGAGACGATGGCAATCTTCTGCGGGCTAGACATGGTGAATGGCCTGGGCGTTGATGGCTGTAATTATTATAGGGAATGGGGGGAAGAAAAAAAAGAGAAGGCGTCCCTCGTTCCAAGCTTGCCCAAAATCGCTCGTCAAACTTAGTTTTTTTTTTCACCTCTGGTTACCTAAAAAGTTTGGCGGGGTAGCATTTCACCATCGCCTGCGCCGCGGGGCAAGTCGGGTCGATCAGCCCCTGCCCCGCCCTACCTAGCTGCACCAGCACTCAAATGAAGCTTGCTCGTGATAAGCGCCTGTCATGGCGGCTAGATGTAGATAATAATAAGATAAAAAAAGAAAGACCACGCCATTCACATGTTCAACGGTCACAATCAATCATCCCGACGCCCTTCCCAGCGCCCCTTCAAACTTGTTTCGACGCCCAAGCACCGAATATAGCTCAAGCTCCAGAGTTTACGTTGACTCACGTGGATAATTCTACATGTGGCCGCGACGTACGAGTATGGCGTGGCTGGCGACGGCGGCAAAGTAACCTCTTTCTGGACATGCGCACGTCCACTTGAGAGTTTTACTGTTGATTGTACACAGTGAGAGCTCCATCTCATTTTGATAAACTGCCACGGTACTTTCTAGAAAGGCGCCCGTCTCTCTGTGATTAGTGGGGGGCTTATGAATTGTAAAGTGAATTTGCCGGCCTACGATAGTTTGCTTCTCACAAGGTTTGCCTCTCACTGTTACACTTTGCATTTACTCCAAGCGCGAAAGCATGAGGTCTTCTTATTCGTGTATGTTTTATTGTATGCTGTCATATACTGCATATACTGCATATATTGGCCTCTCGGGCACCGTTTCGTGTGCGGAGCCGCCGTCGTTTGTATCGGCATGCTCCAGCGCCCCCGTCGGTGCCCCTGGTTGCCGTATGAATATCACATAATCCCTATTAATCGTGTACATTCCTCCATCCACGCCGTATTTTCCATGCCTTGGGGATATCAAATAGTAGTCGTTTTGGAGCAATAAAAATAGAATAAAATGCAGACGCTAACCCTCCCATTAAGAACATGCCAACGGCACATCGTGTTTTTTTCAGAAGCAATGCTCATAAAACCCAAAACAGAACAAAATCAATACCAAACGCCAAACAAAAATACAATAAAAGTACTATGCATAAGTCATCAAAGACTCCCAGAATGAGGACTTCATTTCGTGTATCATGGAATAGTGTGATGTGTCGCAGAGGCCAAGCAGGCATCAGCTTATTGAGGGCCCAATTGAGCTTGGTCGTCGTCCCAGGCGCCATCGTTAATGAAAGTGCTCCAGTCGTCCATGGGGGCTGTCGACTGGGCCATCGAGTCCCACTTGATGTCATTAATGTCGAACGAATCGTTCATGGGAGAGAAAAGCTGGTCATCTGGCTCCAGCTTCATATTGGCGCGTGGCACGTCAGTCGAGCCGTAGCACGCATCTCCGGCAAACATGTTTTGGTAGTTTTGGTAGTCCATATCTCCCATGAGCATCTTGGCTTCGGTGGGTAGCTCCGTGGTAAAAGCGGACCTGCTTGAGCCAAGGTCGACGGGGGACATGGAGCGGTTCGAGTAGGTCTGGCTCTGAGGAGTTTCCGGCACTGGTGTGAACTGGGCCTCTGCTGAATGGTGGCGCTGGCGGAAGTCATCGTGTGTCGGGCTTCCATAGCTGGGAGTGCCAGAAAATGATTGGTTACGGTTGTGTTGGTATGTCGAGTTATAGTACTGGTTGGCTTGCGCAAAGTTGGAGGGCATCTGAGGAGGAACGGGCTGCTGGGCCTGCTGGGCCTGCTGGGCCTGCTGCATCTGCTGCTGGGCCTGTTGAATTTGCTGCATGTGTTGAAACTGCTGTGCCTGCTGGGCTCGTTGGGCTTGCTGCGCTTGCGTCATGGTGTGCTGCGGTACTTGGTTGTCGCTGCCACTACCAGGGCTGCCATGGCTATCGCCGTTGCTGTTGCCGTTGCGGCCACCAATGTTGGGGAAAGACTGGGCAAACAGCTTGTTGATTTCATTTTGGCGCCACTCTTCATTCGTCCTGGCCAGCATGGCCGACATGGCAAACTTGTTGGAGAGGTAGGCTTCCACTCTGTGATTCATGTCTGGCGAGCTTGTCTGCATGCTGGGGCCGAGAAGGCGGTAGGAGCGTGGCAGGTCATCGTCCTCCTCCTCGTACATCTCCTCCTTAAGAACAATCTCCTCTGAGATACGGAATCCCTTGCCGGTGCGCTTCTTATGAATCTCACTGGCCATGCGGGCGGACTGCACGCGGGCCTCGAGGCTGCGGTCGGTACGGCGCGAGGCAGCAATGTAGGCGCGCTCTTGGTTCTCCTCATGGGATCGCTCCGTCTGTGATCGCAATGGTTAGCAAGTTGGTTCGAAATGGCCGATACAGGAGACGGGGCGTGTTCCATGGGCTGAGACTGTACCTTTTTCTGAACCTGATCGGTGGGTAACATGGCGTCGTAGGAGCTAAAGTCTAGCGACGATTTGCGCATAGTTGCGACTGACATGGCTTGGCGTTTTTGATCTGCAATCAAAAGAGAGGCCGCGGACTATAAATGTCCGCTCTGAAGTGTGTTAAGCCGCGATATATAGCGGGGTGAGGCGCCGGGCGGTGGCTTGCTGGCTTGCTGACTGGAGCGTAGCTTCTTGGCCAAGTCGGTGCTCACGTTGGAGTAGTGGGAGCGAGGTGTGGCTTTTTCCTAGTCCTGGTCTCCAGTGCGAAGACGCAGCGGTGCACACGGAGAGGTCTGGTCTGCGACAGAGTTGGTGGCAGAAAGCAGGAGCTGGAGCTTAAGAGCTGCAAAGCTAAACTGAGGTGGTGAGAGCTGAGGGTAGCCGAGGCTGGTTGGTGCTGGCGACGGGGTGAGTTCAGCGCCGGTAGAGTAAGTGAAAAGGTAAAGTGTGGTCCGTTGCGCGGTTACACTCAAGCCCGGGTAGAGTTAATTGTAAATAAGGGTATGAGTCCAGACGGGAATCTAGAAAAATAGAAGGTTGGGGCAGAGAAGGGAAAGGTGATCCTTGGTAGGTGAGGAGCCGAGAGAGTGTGTGGCAGGTGCGAGGCCTGTTGTTACTATATACCTACCAACGAGAGAAGCGTTGGGGACGGGACCAGGGAATTGGATGCATGCACCGCTGCCCGCTTTACTTTCCTGGGCAGGATTACTGCGGGATGGAGTACACGCATTACTAGGTACCAATGCGTCAGTCTCCTCTTCGGAAAAGAGACTCCTGGAGAGGTGCCGACGTTCCTCGCAGGCGGCGGGTGGGCTTGGCCCTTGTCCCGTAGGCCGGTTGTCCGTTTGTTCCATAAATTTTGCTTGGGTCTCACCCACGGGCATGGATCCGCGGAGGGAGCTCCTGCGTGGGTGTGTGGAAGGGGAGGGGAGAGGGGAGGAGAGGGGAGGGGGCAGCCATCAGGATGCAGCATTTTCTTGATGGCAGTGACCGATCTCGATGTTCAGCGAGGCGTGCTGGTAGTGGAGCTCATGGCAGTATCGACACCCCACTGCCAGAAGAGGATAATTATGGGGGCCCTCTTCCTCCACTCGAGACCCTCGTCGCTAATTCTGTCTCGTCGGGGTTCTCGGGGTGGGTGTTGTTTTTGTGTAGCCAGCAACTTGCCGCTGCGTGCGTTGGGCGATCGGCCGTCCCATCAAAGTATGAAGGAGAGAACGGATATAAAGACAGGATGCCATCGTGATGAGCCTCTTCGATCGTTGCGGTGGGTTTGTTCGGCCACTTGGGCTGTTTAGCCTGGCTACTAGCAGCGACATCCCGTCCCCAAGGGCAACTGTCGCGTCCAAGTCACCGTAGCTACTGCTCCGGCTCGTCAAGCACGAAACCGGTGATGTTCCGTTTGACCCAGTACGGCATATTTTCTCTCCTCCACCTGAATCACTTCATCTAAGCGCACCTGCTCCGCCCTGTTGCTGGCCGGATGGAGAAGACGGTGACCTACGAGTAGTCGACGGCTCGGACGACGCCGTGGCACGCAAAGGGCGAGCAGCGGCATGGCCGTTTGCAAGAAGCAGCCAAAGCATCACGGAACCAACTGTCAACCTGCCAAGACAACTATCGCGACCGGGTAAACAAAAAGGCGGCGATTCGGGCGGTTTTCAAAGCCATCGTATGACCAGCGACATTCTGTCCGGTTGCCCAACAGGCCATAATCCACTGGAGTTCTTCGTGCTGGCCCTGGCCCCGTTCCGTTTTGTCGCATCGTCGCTACAATACCGCCCACCCGCACAGACCAGAGCCACGAGTAATCATCAAACGGAGTCACCGTAATAAACGCCTTCAAGCACAGTTTCATTTGAGCCGCTGCTAAATGCCTTCCTGTCAGGTGGGCGGCCCCCCATGCGGAAATGCGTGCCACGGCGGCTGGCCCAGCACGGACTCCAGTTTACGTGCCGGCCACGAGCCACATGAATCGAGCTGTGCTATGGGCCATCGAAGACTTCCCTACCGACCCTTGCCTGTGCAGACCCCCGCAGCCATAGGAGGAGCAGGTCGCGCGGCCCCATGCTAATAGTGCCTAGTGCCCTGCGGCGCCTTTTTTCTGTTGCCTACAACCATCCAACGCTGCGTTCGGCGGCGCACGTCAGACGGCACGCCAGAGGCACGCCAGCGCAGACGGCGGCGTGGCTGGCCGTTGGACATGCCTTGGAGTGGGTTCTTGGGCCCTCACCGGCAGCTGGTCTGACCCCCTAAAAATGCTCAGAGCACGGTGGAAAAACAAGACTATTGAATTCTCGAATACGGAGTGCGTTTCCATCCGTCACAGCCGGTGGGAATTCTGGCCTGATACGCCCTTGTTGGCCGTTGGGTCCACGGCTGGGCATGAGTCTTTTGTGCTGGTAACTGCCGCCGCCAAGGGCACGTTGTCGGGTTGCAAGTGGGCGCCGGCTGACTCGCCCAACGACTCTGTCGGCTAAATCATGGCTCTGCTGTTGTTGGCCGATTATTTTTCACCGGTCGGCGTATACCCCTTGCTTGCTCCGACAAAGGAATTCGTCCACGAGGTAGTCATTGCGATTGGGGCGACTGGAGGGAGTCCGCATTGTGAGAGTGTGTACTCTGTGTGTGGGCTACGTGTATGAGTAGGGTACCCGTTGGGTGAGCATCGAGATTTGGACATCTCGCGGTGTAAGCTATGTACAAGCCAATGCACATGCAGGATGAGGGAGCACTGTCTAGCCGGTCAGATGATAGCTGCCTCTGGACGATTGCCGCTTCGGTGCCGCTACTGCTACTGCCACTACTTCTGCCGCTGATGTTGCTCTTGCAATTATTCGTACTTGGCAGTACGGACAAGACGGCGGGACGAAGGGATACACTGTACTCCGTACTCCATACGGACTATGTACATACCATGCATATCTATCTCTCCAAGGGTCCCAAAGCACTCGCAAGAACGGGACGGACCCATTCGCTTGCTCGCCTGTCTGGGCGTGTCCCATCCATCCGGGGCCTAGGGCGCAAGGGATCAGCAAGCACCATAAGCCTGATGGCGGCCGCCGTTTGGGAAGCCAGCCTGTAAGAACGCCCGGAGACTGTCCGCTTGGTATGGGCTAGCTCCACTCCCCGCTACAGCGCATATCCGCGCCGGAGGGCATCCGCAGTGTCCAACTGGCTGGCCCTGCGAATGGTGGGCACACCTCTCACCAAGGACGGACGGACTGATCGCGATGCAGCAGGAGGTCTCTCCGAGCTCGTCTCCTGAATTCTGTAATAATTTTTTAATTTTTTTTTTTTTTGCAAGGAGCGTGCTTACAAAACTGGACACGTTTAATCCACTGCGGCCATGTCCGTGGATAAGAGATCATGCCACCGGGCCATTGGTTGACTCTTTGTGCTCCGTATGGCACGAGACGCAGTGTACTCGTATTGCCGTCTTGCGATGCCGCTGACGGACAAAGACCGAAAATTCACGGGAAAGCAGGGAACCAGGCGTCTGGAGAGATCCTCCATCAGTTCAGAAAGACGTCAAAAGCATCTGATGGTCCCGACCAGCACAGTCACCAGTGGAAACATGCCGATAGAAAAGAGGCTTCTCTCTGCTTGGGGACATGACGAGAAAAAAAAAAGGCCAAGACGGCACCGGAAGCGGGCATGGGCGGCACGGCGAGGGCCATGAAATGGATACCAGACCTGCCGAATACCAATGTCCAAGCTACTCGTAGCCTCTTGCGGGTTGCCTGTGAAGGAATTACCCACTGAAAAGCCATGCGGCAGTTCATTGGCAGCGGGGCATGCGATGGCCCTGTGGCTGCGCTGTGGAGGGCGGACGAAATGCTCCGTGGGCGAAACCCCAGAGCGGCGAAGGTTGCCGTCCCGCTACCAAAACACAGGCCCGGGGCCCCCAGGTCGTTGCTCGTACGAGCAGAAACACTCTCCCCACAAAAACATGTGCCAAACTCAAATCCCTGTGGGCGAGTCGAACAAGGCCGTGCTAGGTACTATTATGGTATGTACAGCAGACAGCGAAAAAGGCTTCAAGCTACTTGTTCGAGTAGACACTAATTGCTAGCCATGGCCAATGGCATGCGTGCAATGTGTGCCAATTTATTGACTATAGTTTGCTAGACCGGACGGGCTACGCGTACTTTGTCTCTTTAAACCCGCGAGCGACCTACCTGGGGGACTACGAGTAGGTTTACGGTCCACCGCGGCAGAGCCAGCCCAAAACATACACCCCCAGCACGCACCAGCTGCCCAGCTGCACTAGCCACACTTGCCATCGGCGATTCCACGTCACACTCTGGGGACTTTTGTGGCTTTGCCTTGATTTTCGGGTGGTCTATAGAAGTCCAGACCCTTTTTGTTCCCAGCTTTTATACCCTTGCTGTAGCCACTGTTTACGAAAAACCGCCAATTGCCGCTGTCAGATACATGGTTACGGACTACGGACTACTCCGTCGTAATATCCTTTTTGCACTTGTTGTTTGGGTTTGGTTGGGTTCAAGGCGGCTCCCCTAACCGCGCCTGGAACCGACTGGCTTTGCTTTGCACGCCCCTTCTCTGTCTTGGAGCATGAAAGGCCAGTGATGGGAGAGAGAGAGCAGTTGCGCCGCTAGTTTTTGCTGCCTTGATTCCGTCCCGCTAAGAGAGAAATGGTTGAGGGTCATGCATCCAAGGGTCATCCCAGGGGTAGTTCAGTCCTGTCTCGTGCATGCTTGTAATTTTTTTTTTTTTTTTTTTTTTCGTTCAAAGTCCCCTGCACCCTTCGTAAACCGTTTGGAGCCCGCTTGGCGCCACATGGTCCCTGAAAATGGAGTCGTTGCGGCTGATGATGCACATTTGCACGTGTAAAATTTTCTTCATCGTCTCAGCTCATTGCATCTCGTAATATCTTTTTTTTTTTAATTGCAGTTTCTTCTTGCATCGGAAAGATAAGCTCATGCTGCATACCGACCACGCCTGCTAACCTTAACGAAGCATGTGCTCGTCGACGTCCCGCCCGGAGCAGTTACGTCGTAATTACATGCCAAACGACAAGCCACACTGCTTAGCTCCAACAGGCAAGCCCCCCCTCCCCCCCCTTGCTCCCAGCATCTCACCTCCTTTCCTCCTCCCACCACCCACTAACCCTCCGCCATCCCAACCCCTCCCCTCCACATCACCCAGACCACCCTCATCCCTTTCTTTATTATTTTCTATCTCTACTCCACCCCTTTTTATTCTGCTCTCTCTTTTCATGTACTATTATTCACATCCATCCACAGTGCACTCCTCTCTCTACTCGCCCTATTTCT